>OY744606.1:28029894-28567394 GCA_963556255.1 Allolobophora icterica
CTGCCGTTCCTATACGACTGGGTGAGAAGAGAAGCGCGAATAACAATAAAACATCGTTTCTTGACTAATATTTGGCCAACTCTGCCGTTCCTTGAGCTTATTGTTTTAATTACTGTACGACTGGATTAGAAGAGAAGCGCGAATAACAATAAAACATCGTTTCTTGACTAATATTTGGCCAACTCTGCCGTTAATTGAGGCTTATTGTTTTTAATACTATACGACTGGATGAGAAGAGAAGCGCGAATAACAATAAAAGATCGTACCTTGACTAATATTTGGCCAACTCTGCCGTTCCTTGAGCTTATTGTTTTAATTACTGTACGACTGGATTAGAAGAGAAGCGCGAATAACAATAAAACACCGTTTCATGACTAATATTTGGCCTACTCTGCCGTTCTTTGACCTTATTGTTTTAATTACTGTACGACTGGATGAGAAGAGAAGAGCGAATAACAATAAAAGATCGTACCTTGACTAATATTTGGCCAACTCTGCCGTTCTTTGAGTTTATTGTTTTTGATACTATACGACTGGATGAGAAGAGAAGCGCGAATAACAATAAAACATCGTTCCATGACTAATATTTGGCCAACTCTGCCGTTCCTTGAGCTTATTGTTTTTAATACTATACGACTTGAAGAGAAGAGAAGCGCGTACAACAATAAAACACCGTTTCATGACTAATATTTGCCCAACTCTGCTGTTCCTTGAGCTGATTGTTATAATACTATACGACTGAATGAGAAGAGAAGCTCGAATAACACTAAAACACCGTTTCATGACTAATATTTGCCCAACTCTGCTGTTCCTTGAGCTTATTGTTTTTAATACTATACGACTGGATGAGAAGAGAAGCGCAAATAACAATAAAACATCGTTTCTTGACTAATATTTGGCCAACTCTGCCGTTCCTTGAGCTTATCGTTTTTAATACTATACGACTGGATGAGAAGAGAAGCGCAAATAACAATAAAACACCGTTCCTTGACTAATATTTGCCCAACTCTGCTGTTCCTTGAGCTTATTGTTTTTAATACTATACGACTGGATGAGAAGAGAAGCGCAAATAACAATAAAACACCGTTCCTTGACTAATATTTGCCCAACTCTGCTGTTCCTTGAGCTTATTGTTTTTAATACTATACGACTGGATGAGAAGAGAAGCGCAAATAACAATAAAACACCGTTCCTTGACTAATATTTATCGAACTCTGCCGTTCCTTGAGCTTATTGCTTTAATTACTATACGACTGGATGAGAAGTGAAGCGCGAATAACTATAAAACACCGTTCCATGACAAATATTCGGCCAACTCTGCCGTTAATTGAGGCCTATTGTTCTTAATACAATACGCCTGGATGAGAAGAGAAGCGCGAATTTGGTTGTCAACCGTCCAGATTTTTTGCAGATTATTCAGAATCACTTCCATCTACAAGTACTACAACGCCGCCCAAGAAAAAGAGAAGGATATGTTGATTTCGTGACGAATGGCTGAATGATCCGGAATTCAAAAATATGGATTGCACGAGATAGTAGGCTACGGATCAGTCAGTGGTGAGATGCAAAAGTTGTAGTTTATTTTCAGTAAAAGCGGAAGGTCTGCGGTTAGGAAACATGCCTGTGACGATAAACATAAACGAAACAGTCACGGTTAAAAAATGTCTGAAACATTGAACAAGTTTTTTAAAACCCACATTCAGCTGAAAAGGTTCAGATCACTACCTCTGAGTTAGCACTAACTTATCATGGGGTATAGCATCAGCATAGTTATTTATTTCAAAACTTTGGTACAAAATTAGCATGCAGAATATTTTCAGATTCCAAAATAAGTAAAAAGATTGTATGTGGACGCACAAAGGCAGAAGCACTGGTTGAAAATGTCTTAGGACCGCATTCTGTTGAATTGGTTTTGAAGTTAGGCCTATTGAAAGAAGGTAATAAACCATACTCTATGTTTCCACTGACGCTTCTAATAAAGGTAACTTAAAAATGTACCCCGTTTCAGTTCGTTTATTTCGTACGAAAATGGTGTTACCGATCGTCTTATTAATTTCTATGAAGATTTTGATGAAACATCAGATGGAATATATCAAGAAAACTTTTTTTGTCGCAAGTTCTTGGCGAGAATGTACTTGAAACAACAAATCTAACCAGTTACGGTGCAGATAATGCATTCGTAAATTACGGAAAACATCACTCGGTGTTCGTTAGATTAAAAGCAATGCAGCCTCACCTCATGAAAGCCAATTGCAATTGCCATGTATTGCACAATGCTGCTAAATATGCATGTAAGCAATTACCGTATGACGTGGAGTCGCTTGTAATTAAAGTTTATAGCGAATTTTCGTCTTCAGCCAAACGGTTAGAAGAATTGAAAAAAATGCTATGAATTTGTTGACGAGGAGTTCAGTGTTTTGTTACGTCACGTACCAATACGATAGTTATCACTTGAACCAGCTATCGCTAGACTAGCCAAATGTTGGAAAGCAGTTAAAACTTATTTCATAGCCGAAGGAGAAGAAGAGACAAACAAACTCATTTGGAAATGTGTACAAGATCAAGCAGATGGTTTACTTGACGACGGTGCACTGTCTCTGCCAGAGTGCCATATGCATTTCGTGCTCAACTTTATGAAGATTTTCACGACAGCAATCGGAAAACTGGAATCCGAAACAACGTAAATTACTCAGGTGTATGACATTATTGATGGAGTTAGATTTTAGCTCACAACCAGAATAGGTGATCAGTTTTTTGGATTTTCGGTCAACACAATTTCGAACATCTTACTCCTAATCAGATTCAATGTTTCAAGAAAGATGCACTCAATGTTTACACACGAGCATTAGCCTACTTGAATCAGTGGTTCAATTTTGAAAATAATGTTCTACAAAAGATCAAAATACTTAGTCTTGGTGAAGTATTTTCGTTCGAAAGTTTGTTAGAACTAATTCACACATGTGGAATTACAGTTTTGGGAGATGACTTATACAAGGAGTATTGCATCTTAAGACAAGTTCTTCCAAACCTGAAGACAAAGACAAAAATCGTGAACGTTGGATAGAATTGTTTTAAAACTGTGATTCTACAAATTAAAAAAAAACTGGTTGGATACGTCTTTACAATTCCTATCAGTAATGCCCAATATGGTGAAAGCTGAACAGTGTGTGAAAGTCAATTTCGATCAATCTTGTGGTGATTTCTTACATTACGTTGGGGGACAGAAATGTTTCCTCAAAACAAGCCAAAGCCTACATCGGCCTATTGCTTTAAAAGAAAATAAGGTCGGATTATACTTCACATGAGAACGTTTTGAATTCTGTTATAGTAGTGGATTAAATAATATTATTTTGACGGTTCTTTATCCTCTTGTATTTTGCCAGACCCTAATCGCCACAAATCGTGCGGTGGTTGGATATCAAAGGGTCTCGCGCCTCGTCCAGAAATTTCATAATCAAAAGTTAGCAACCTTATCCACGACTAATATTCGGCCAACTCTGCCGTTAATTAAGGCTTATTGTTCTTAATACTATACGACTGGATGAGAAGAGAGGCGGATATAACTATAAACACCATTCCATGACTAATATTCGGCCAACTCTGGCGCCAATTGAGGCTTATTGTTCTTAATACTATACGACTGGATGAGGAGAGAGGCGGATATAACTATAAAACACCGCTTCTTGACTAATATTCGTCCAACTCTGCCGTTAATTGAGGCTTATTGTTTCTAATACTATACGACTGGATGAGAAGAGAGGCGAATATACTACGAAATACCGTTCCATGACTAATATTAGGCCAACTCTGCCGTTAATTGAGGCTTATTGTTTCTAATACTACATACGACTGGATGAGAAGAGAGGCGGATATAACTATAAAACACCGCTTCTTGACAAATATTCGGCCAACTCTGCCGTTAATTGAGGCTTATTGTTTCTAATACTACATACGACTGGATGAGAAGAGAGGCGGATATAACCATAAAACACCGCTTCTTGACTAATATTCGGCAACCAGAGCTGCCGTTAATCGAGGCTTATTTTTCTTAATACTATACGACTGGATGAGAAGAGAGGCGAATATACTACGAAATACCGTTCCATGACTAATATTCGGCCAACTCTGCCGTTAATTGAAGCTTATTGATTCTAATACTATATACGACTGGATGAGAAGAGAGGCGGATATAACTATAGAACACTGCTTCTTGACTAATATTCGGCCAACTCTGCCGTTAATTGAGGCTTATTGTTCTTAATACCATATACGACTGGATGAGAAGAGAGGCGGATATAACTATAAAACACCGTTCCATGACTAATATTCGGCCAAATCTGCCGTTAATTGAGGCTTATTGTTCTTAATACTATATACGACTGGATGAGAAGAGAGGCGGATATAACTATTCCATGACTAATATTCGGCCAACTCTTCGTTAATTGAGGCTTATTTTTCTTAATACTATACGGTTGGATGAGAATAGAGGCGGATATACTACGGAATACCGTTTTGTGACTAATATTCGGCTAAATCTGCCGCTAATTGAGGCTTATTGTTCTTAATACTATACGACTCGATGAGAAGAGACGCGGATATAACTATAAAACACCGCTGACTGACTAACATTCGGCCAACTCTGCCATTAATTGAGGCCTATTGTTTCTAATACTATCCAGGGTGGTCCAAAATAAACCGCACAGTGACAGTTTTCTTGATATAATGTATAACAATTCAATGTTTGATGCAATTTTTCTTACTTATTTATTCATTTTCTCTGACGTCATTATTGACTTCATCATTGTTTATCATAGTTTATGGTAAAGAAGTTGTTGTTTATAAGAGATTGTGATCATGGGACGCTTAACTGAGAATGACCGTTGTCTAATTTGGAATCTACGAACTCAGAAACATTGGGGGTCGTTGCGTATGATGAAAGAATTTCCAAATAAGACATGGAAACGTCGTACTATCGATGACCTCATTAAAAAAAATTGATACCGAAGGTACCACAGCTAGGAAGCCGGGTAGCGGACGTCCGAAATCAGCTCGAACAGATGCAAATATCAAGTTGGTAAGCGACCTTATCTGTAGCCAGGAAGACAAACCGCTAAGCCATAAGAGCCCACGGGAGATCGCACGTGAAACCGGCATTTCACGTTCAACAGTTAAACGTATTGTAAAGAAAGATCTCGGACTTAACCAGTACAGGCGCAAAGTTGGACAGCAGTTGAACAGCGTTTCATTGACCGCGCAATTGATCAATGGCGTCGTCGGCTTCAATGCGTTGTCCAGCAGCAAGGAGGACACATTGAACATTTTATGTAACAAAATCCATCCATGTAATGTTACAGTAAAAATAATTGCTGTGTTTTTGTGAATTTTCACGGTTATATTTGAATTGGTCTGACTAAAGTACTATCAATTTATCATTGTGCGGTTTATTTTGGACCACCCTGTATATACGACTGGATGAGAATAGAGGCGGATATAACTATATAAAACAACGCTTCTTGACTAATATTCGGCCAACTCTGCCGTTAATTGAAGCTTATTGTTTCTAATACTATATAGGCCCTACGACTGGATGAGAAGAGAGGCGGATATATATAACTATAGAACACTGCTTCTTGACTAATATTCGGCCAACTCTGCCGTTAATTGAGGCTAATTGTTCTTAATACTATATACGACTGGATGAGAAGAGAGGCGGATATAACTATAAAACACCGTTCCATGACTAATATTCGGCCAACTCTTCGTTAATTGAGGCTTATTTTTCTTAATACTATACGTTTGGATGAGAATAGAGGCGGATATACTACGGAATACCGTTTTATGACTAATATTCGGCTAAATCTGCCACTAATTGAGGCTTATTGTTCTTAATACTATACGACTGGATGAGAAGAGACGCGGATATAACTATAAAACACCGCTTCTTGACTAACATTCGGCCAACTCTGCCGTTAATTGAGGCCTATTGTTTCTAATACTATATATACGACTGGATGAGAAGAGAGGCGGATATAACTATAAAACACCGCTTCTTGACTAATATTCGGCCAAATCTGCCGTTAATTGAGGCTTATTGTTCTTAATGCTATATGACTGGATGAGAAGAGAGGCGGATATAACTATAAAACACCGCTTCTTGACTAATATTCGGCCATCTCTGCCGTTAATTGAGGCTTAGTGCTTTTAATACAAAGCCCTATACGACTGGATGAAAAGAGAGGCGGATATAACTATAAAACACCGTTCCATGACTAATATTCGGATAAATCTGCCGTGAATTGAGGCTTATTGTTCGTAACACTATACGACTGTATGAGGAGAGAGGCGAATATACTACGAAATACCGTTCCATAACTAATATTCGGCCTACTCTGCCGTTAATTGAGGTTTATTGTTTCTAATACTATATACGACTGGATGAGAAGAGAGGCGGATATAGCTATAAAACACCGCTCCTTGATTAATATTCGGCCAACTCTGCCGTTTATTGAAGCTTATTTTTCTTAATACTATACGATTAGATGAGAAGACAGGCGAATATAACTATAAAACACCGTTCCATGACTAATATTCGGCCAACTCTGCCGTTAATTGAGGCTTATTGTTTCTAACACCATATACGACTGGATGAGAAGAGAGGATATAACTATAAAACACCGCATCTTGACTAATATTCGGCCAACTCTGCCCTTAATTCAGGCTTATTGTTCTTAATACTATATACGACTGGATGAGCAGAGAGGCGGATATAACTATAAAACACCGCTTCTTGACTAATATTCGGCCAACTCTGCCGTTAATTGAGGCTTATTTTTCTTAATACTATACGACTGGATGAGAAGAGAGGCGAATACACTACGAAATACCGTTCCATGACTAATATTCGGCCAACTCTGCCGTTAATTGAGGCTTATTGTTTCTAATACTATATACGACTGGATGAGAAGAGAGGCGAATATAACTATAAAACAGCGCTTCTTGACTAATATTCGGCCAACTCTGCCGTTAATTGAGGCTTATTTTTCTTAATACTATACGACTGGATGAGAAGAGAGGCGAATACACTACGAAATACCGTTCCATGACTAATATTCGGCCAACTCTGCCGTTAATTGAGGCTTATTGTTTCTAATACTATATACGACTGGATGAGAAGAGAGGCGGATATAACTATAGAACACCGCTTCTTGACAAATATTCGGCCAACTCTGCCGTTAATTGAGGCTTATTGTTCTTAGTATACTATAGACGACTGGATGAGAAGAGAGGCGGATATAACTATAACACACCGTTCCATGACTAACATTCGGCCAAATCTGCCGTTAATTGAGGCTTATTGTTCCTAATACTATATGGATGGATGAGAAGAGAGGCGGATATACTACGAAATACCGTTTTATGACTAATATTCGGCCAACTCTTCGTTAATTGACGCTTATTTTTCTTAATACTATACGGTTGGATGAGAATAGAGGCGGATATACTACGGAATACCGTTTTATGACTAATATTCGGCTAAATCTGCAGCTAATTGAGGCTTATTGTTCTTAATACTATACGACTGGATGAGAAGAGAGGCGGATATAATTATGAAACACCGTTCCATGACTAGCATTCGGCTAACTGTGCCGTTAATTGAGGCCTATTGTTTCTAATACTATATATACGACTGGATGAGAAGAGAGGAGGATATAGCTATAAAACACCGTTTCATGACTAATATTCGGCCAACTCAGCAGTTAATTGAGTCTTGTTGTTTTTAATTCTATACGACTGGATGAGAAGAGAGGCGGGTATAACAATAAAACACCGTTCCATGACTAATATTCGGCCAAATCTGCCTTTAATTGAGGCTTATTGTTTTTAATTCTATACGACTGGATGAGAAGAGAGGCGGATATAACTATAAGACTATAACTATAAAACACCGTTTTATGACAAATATTTGACCAACTCTTCCGTAAATTGAGGCTCATTGTTTTTAATTCTATATGACTGGATGAGAAGAGAGGCGGATATAACTATAAAACACCGTTCCATGACTAATATTCGGCCAACTCTGCAGTTAATTGAGGCTTGTTGTTTTTAATTCTATACGACTGGATGAGAAGAGAGGCGGATATCACTATAAAACACCGTTTCATGACTTATATTCGGCCAACTCTGCAGTTAATTGAGGCTTGTTGTTTTTAATTCTATACCACTGGATGAGAAGAGAGGCGGATATAACTATAACACACCGTTCCTTGACTAATATTCGGGAAAATCTGCCGTTAATTGAGGCTTATTGTTTCTAATTCTATACGACTGGATGAGGAGAGAGGCGAATATATACTACGAAATACCGTTCCATAGCTAATATTCGGCCAACTCTGCCGTTAATTGAGGCTTATTGTTTCTAATACTATATACGACTGGATGAGAAGAGAGGCGGATATAACTATAAAACACCGCTTCTTGACTAATATTCGGCCAACTCTGCCGTTAATTGAGGCTTATTGTTCTTAGTATACTATAGACGACTGGATGAGAAGAGAGGCGGATATAACTATAAAACACCGTTCCATGACTAACATTCGGCCAAATCTGCCGTTAATTGAGGCTTATTGTTCCTAATACTATATGGATGGATGAGAAGAGAGGCGGATATACTACGAAATACCTTTTATGACTAATATTCGGATAACTTTTCGTTAATTGAGGCTTATTTTTCTTAATACTATACGGTTGGATGAAAATAGAGGCGGATATACTACGGAATACCGTTTTATGACTAATATTCGGCTAAATCTGCCGCTAATTGAGGCTTATTGTTCTTAATACTAAACGACTGGATGAGAAGAGAGGCGGATATAACTATGGAACACCGCTTCTTGACTAACAGTCGGCCAACTCTGCCGTTAATTGAGGCCTATTGTTTTTAATACTATTTATACGACTGGATGAGAAGAGAGGCGGATATAACTATAAAACACCGCTTCTTGACTAATATTCGGCCAAATCTGCCGTTTATTGAGGCCTATTGTTCTTGATACTATACGGATGGATGAGAAGAGAGGCGGATATAACTACAAAACACCGTTCCATGACTAATATTCGGCCAACTCTGCCGTTAATTGAGGTTTATTGTTCGTAATACTATACGACCGGATGAGGAGAGAGGCGAATATACTACGAAATAACGTTCCATGACTAATATTCGGCCAACTCTGCCGTTAATTGAGGTTTATTGTTCTTAATGCTATACGACTGGATGAGGATAGAGGCGAATATACTACGAAATACCGTTCCATGACTAATATTCGGCCAACTCTGCCGTTAATTGAGGCTTATTATTTCTAATACTATATACGACTGGATGAGAAGAGAGGCGGATATAACTATAAAACACCGCTTCTTGACTAATATTCGGCCAACTCTGCCGTTAATTGAAGCTTATTTTTTTTAATACTATACGACTGGATGAGATGAGAGGCGAATATACTACGAAATACCGTTCCATGACTAATATTCGGCCAACTCTGCCGTTAATTGAGGCTTATTGTTCTTAGTATATACGACTGGATGAGAAGAGAGGCGGATATAACTATAAAACAGCGCTTCTTGACTAATATTCGGCCAACTCTGCGTTAATTGAGGCTTATTGTTCTTAATACTATAGACGACTGGATGAGAAGAGAGGCGGGTATACTACGAAATACCGTTCCATGACTAATATTCGGCCAACTCTGCCGTTAATTGAGGCTTATTGTTCTTAGTACTATATACGACTGGATGAGAAGAGAGGCGGATATAACTATAAAACACCGCTTCTTGACTAATATTCGGCCAACTCTGCCGTTAATTGAGGCTTATTGTTCTTAATACTATACGGATGGATGAGAAGAGAGGCGGGTATACTACGAAATACCGTTTCATGACTAATATTCGGTCAACTCTGCCTTTAATTGAGGCTTATTGTTTTTAATTCTATACGACTGGATGAGAAGAAATGCGGATATAACTATAAAACACCTCTTCTTGACTAATATTCGGCCAAATCTGCCGTTAATTGAGGCTTATTGTTCTTAATACTATTCACGACTGGATGAGAAGAGAGGCGGATATAACTATAAAACACCGCTTCTTGACTAATATTCGGCCAAATCTGCCGTTAATTGAGGCTTATTGTTCTTAATACTATTCACGACTGGATGAGAAGAGAGGCGGATATAACTATAAAACATCGCTTCTTAACTAATATTCGGCCAACTCTGCCGTCAATTGAGGCTTTTTGTTTCTAATACTATACGACTGGATGAGAAGAGAGGGAGGAATAACTATAGAGACCGTGCTTTAACTTAAATTCGACGAGCGCTACCGGTCTTTGCGGATTGTTGTTCTTTTTACTATTGGACTGGATGAGAAGAGAGGCGAGAATAACCATATTCTCGCTTGGTCTGTCGTAAACCGATAGCGTCATAGGAGAAGGATTAATAAAGGGCTATTAAACCAATGGAATATGAACGAAAGAAAACAGGGGGCATCCGCCATGGCAATTTCATCGGGACAGTTTGAGTTTTCTCATCCCCCACCTGATCCACTTGAACACCTTGATGAGAACAGAGTCTCCTATCCACTCTCCATTCTCGTCATAGTCGTGCACTTGTTCCATAATATTTCTAGTCTGCCAATCATGAAAAGGCGGGGGTTCATCAAGACCAATAGAATTTTCATTAACGGTCGAGGCACGATGGCCAACACTACTCACTGCATGTCTCATATCCAGTGGTACATATGGCACATTAACAAATTCGGGGTTATCCGCGGTGTCATAAACATCGTCGTAGATGTCGATCACCACATCTCCATTAAAACACCTTGCCTGACCTGTATGCAATTGGGAAGAGGGGCAATCGGGTTCAGCCGAGGCGTCATAATCGACCACCACATCTTCATCAGAACTCTTCGTCTGACCCGCATGCAATGGGGAAGAGGGGCAATCGGGTTCAGCCGAGGCGTCATATTCGACCACCACATCTTCATCAGAACTCTTCGTCTGACCTGCATGCAATGGGGAAGTGGGGCAATCGGGTTCAGCCGAGGCGTCATATTCGACCACCACATCTTCATCAGAACTCTTCGTCTGACCCGCATGCAATGGGGAAGAGGGGCAATCGGGTTCAGCCGAGGCGTCATATTCGACCACCACATCTTCATCAGAACTCTTCGTCTGACCTGCATGCAATGGGGAAGAGGGGCAATCGGGTTCAGCCGAGGCGTCATATTCGACCACCACATCTTCATCAGAACTCTTCGTCTGACCTACGGGCAATGGGGAAGCGTGGCAATCGGGATCAGACGCGGCATCATAATTGTCATCATCGATGTCGATCACGACATAGTCGCCACATACCCTCATTTGTTTATCTTGAAATGTGGCAGACTGGAAATTGCTGCCATCATCATTTCCTATGGCAAAGACAAAGACCTCATCGATGTAGTTGCTCTGTCTATCATTGACCAGGACAGGGAGCCATACGTAACCAGCCGCAGCAACATTTGCATTCCCGATGTTAATAGGCCTATTTATACCCTCATCGCCTACCTGGACCGGAAGAGGAGGACGAAGGTCGACTCGTCCAAAACCAGGAGGCAGCTCGACCAGCAGCGACTCCATCACCGGAAGAGGAGGACGGAAGTCGACTCGTCCAAAACCAGGAGGCAGCTCGACCAGCAGCGACTCCATCACCGGAAGAGGAGGACGGAAGTCGACTCGTCCAAAACCAGGAGGCAGCTCGACCAGTAGCGACTCCATCACCGGAAGAGGAGGACGGAAGTCGACTCGTCGAAAGCCAGGAGGCAGCTCGACCAGCAGCGACTCCATCACCGGAAGAGGAGGACGGAAGTCGACTCGTCGAAAGCCAGGAGGCAGCTCGACCAGCAGCGACTCCATCACCGGAAGAGGAGGACGGAAGTCGACTCGTCCAAAACCAGGAGGCAGCTCGACCAGTAGCGACTCCATCACCGGAAGAGGAGGACGGAAGTCGACTCGTCGAAAGCCAGGAGGCAGCTCGACAAGCAGGGACTCCATACCGTCGTCCACAGGGCCAACCTCCCGATCGGAGGCGCGGCCACCAAACCACGAACTACTTAGCCGCAGACCACGAAACATTTCGCTTCGAATCTACAACTTTTACTCTAAAACTACCTAAAAATCGCAAGATAAAACTTTCCAAAGCCGTCAAAATTTGCTAACCAGGATCAACGAGAAATCGACAATGTCGATGACGTCATCGGAGGAAACTCATTATGGAAACGACGGTGACGTCTTTTATCAGCGCCGCCATTATACAGTCTTTTCAAAAAACTTATTTACGCGCCTTAGCCTCTTCTATTAATAAAAATGGTACAATACAATACAATACAATACGACTCATGCTTATAGGCTATAACGCGCCTTAATAAAACAAAGTATAAATTTATAATAATAATAAATATGGCCTACGCAAAGGACGCGTTACAATGTAGTGGTTGATCATAGTAGGCCTACGTAGCCTATATTAAAGAATACATGAGTTTTGAGTTTAGCTGAAAAAGTATTTATCGAAGTGGATTTTAGAACTGATTCTGGCAGAGTTCCATTCGGCTGGACAGCCACCTCGAACATCCGGTTTGCAAATTGTACATTCGCTCTTTCGACTAAAAAGTCTCCTTTAGATGCTGAGCATAAACCTAGCGCTGATTCAAGGGCAGCTCATGGTGTAACTAAAGGTGAATTAGATGATAAGTGGAGCGGAACCTGACCTTATCTTGAACATCAGGAGACAGATTTTAAACGATATTCGTGAGCCAGGAAAGGTAACCAGTGGAGTTGTCGTAGAGAATGAGTGATGTGGTCTCTGGGCCTAGGTTTCTGACTAGACGAGCCGCAATGTGAATAATAGAGGTAGGCTGTGCAAGGGCAGACATTGGTAGACCGAAAGAAAACGCCGAATTACAGTAGTCAATTCTGGATAAAACAAGTGAATGGACCAAGACACGAAGGCAGAGTTCATTTAAGCAGCGTTTGATTTGGCGTATTCGCCGGAGATGAATAAAGCAGGCTTTATTAATAGAACCAATATGATTAGACATGGAAGTTACTATCAAGAAGAACTCCAAGGTCACGAGCTACATTCGAAGGATGGATAGAGCAAATTTCATTAAGTTGCAGCGAGAAAGTTTTCAAATCAATATAAGTGATCGAAACCGACGGTCAAACGAAATCAGTTCACGTTTTTGCTCGTAAGCCTATTTAACTTCAGGCGCAAGAACGCACACAAAGATCAGACCTTATGCAAGCAGCAATGAGTCTAGTTTTAAGTTTCCAAGGTTAGCATTCGAAAGTTTTATATGTAGTTGGGCGTCATAGTGTGCCGTCATAGGCGTAGGCTACTAATGCGTGGGCGTACGGGGGTTACCCGTACCCCCACTTTTTGAACTTGGGGTACGACCCTACCATGCACCCACTTTTGGACTGAGGGGTAGGCCTACTGCATCCCCACTTTGTAAACAATGACAATCAATATTTTATTATTGAGCCTTCCCTGAGATCAAAGTATCTGCCTTGCTTCGTGTATGTAAGAAATTGGCACCCCCACTTTTTAGACCAGAGTAACGCCCTGTGTACCGTAATTAATAACTGAATAACAGCAATAATTTGAACCTTATATCATTGAAAGAAAAAATATTTCCGCGAGTCGATCGCTTCTTCGGGACTTTACCTAACAATCAAATTTGTATAGCGCCAATTTATCCGCTTGCTCGAAAGTCCATCCTTTCGGACAAAGTGTGCGGGTTCGAGCTTCGCAAAGTATGACAACCTTGAAGAATTCCTTAACACAAAACTCGTTACCTCCATCGATTGATGCCATTTTATTATACAGTGTCGATATATGAATATTGAATTGATGATTTTAATAATAACAATTAAAGTAGTCGAAGATTTAATAGCAATAGTAGGTCCATTTTTTTGATGTAAATCTTTCTGTTATGTAAAATCTGTAGGCCTACATTGATGATTGTGATGATGATGATGATGATGATGATGATGATGATGATGATGATGATGATGATGATGATGATGATGATGATGATGACGATGACGACGACGACGACGACGACGATGATGATGATGATGATGATGATGATGATGATGATGATGATGACGATGATGATGATATCCTCAGTGTTTAATTATGAGGTTGGTGAATCACGGTGATGTTGACGATGGTGACGACGACGATCTCGATAATGTAGTAGGCGTATTGTAATGACGACAAATTATGTGCTTACATGTATTGCATCGCCTGACTAAATCAAGGAAATCTCTGACCCTTCCATACACCTATCGACTAGCTCATCGTCTCTTACCTTCACCCCCGACTCCGCTGTCCGCAATCTTTGTATTACTTTTGATCCACATCTCTCCTTCTGTAACCACATTTCCAGCCTATCATGCACATTCGTGACCTCCGCCGCATCCGACCCATGCTCGACCTTAAAACTGCCTCCACCATTGCTACCTCCATTGTTCAGTCAAAGCTTGATTACTGCAATTCCCTCTTCCTCAACCTTGAATCCACTTAAATCAAACGTCTGCAACTTATCCAAAACTTATTAGCCAGAGCTGTCACTTTGAACGCCCAAACATCATCATATCACTCCCATCCTCAAATCACTCCATTGGTTTAAAATTCCAGAGCGAATTCACTTCAAAGTCCTATCACTAACGTACAACTCCCTACAATATTCCCCGCCCAAGTATCTCCGCGATCTCTGCACCATCCAGGCAACCCGCTCCACCCGATCATCGTCCTATCTCAGTCTTTCTCGACCTCCGGTCACCACTAATCTCAAGTTCTCCAACCGAGCCATATCCAACAAAGCAATACGCCGCTGGAACGATCTCCATCCTGACTTCCGCAGATTCTCGGTTCTTCCATCATCATTGCAACCACGTCCTTCATCATCCTTTTCATGCTCCTCTATCTATCACCCCTCGGGCTGTCAACTCAAAACTAGTCTAACCTTTTCAGGAACTCCTATAGCGGAGGATCGGATGATTCTGGGTATACCCAGAATCATCCGATCCTCCGCCTTCCAATTCTTCTCACCCTAAACGATACCCGTCTTAACAGCTGTTCTGCCTCCTCTCTTGACCTGTCCCCACGGAAACCGGACTTGGACTTCTCTGGACTACTTTTTGGAAAACCCCTCTGATTTGACGCAGCGCCTGTGAATAGGCTGGTGCCCTGCGCTTGGCGTTCGAGTGGCGCTTTAGAAGTTTGGAGATTACGATTACGAGTTGAGCGCTACTTCTATTTATAGCCTATATGTATTGCTAGATAAGGTTTGTGTCGCTGGACTCTGTAGGCCTAGAATATTTTACTGTTTAAGGAGTGATCATATTGAACATTGCACTCTACGGTTTCGTTATGCTTGACGGGTTTCGATGTGTTAAATGCCATCTAGCGGTCATGTTAATCGTATAAAGAAAATGTATTAGGATTGCATTAGGGGCAACGTTCCCTCTAATTTTTGTCCTGTGTGCGCAGAACTGGCGCTTGTTTGAGCAGCCCCATTTCCGCCTGAGCAACATTTTCACAAACATTTGTGGTTGTAATTGTAACTACTGAGTAGCCTACTGACGACATCAACTTTTGTTAAAATATCTTTTTCAGTGCTTTTTCAGCCGGAACGCTGCGGAAGGGCGTTCTGGCACCTTTTTTCAGCTACTAAGAAATAATTTACTTATTTTAATAATAATAAAATAATTAAGTTATTTTAATTTAATTTCAGTGTTGTGAACTGTTTTCAGTGTTTATTGAGACACCAGACCCTCCCAACCCAAATTCCGTTTTTCTCGGGCTTTATTGCCCTCGATTTTAACCCTTCCATAGTTCTTCAGTTCTGGAACCTATTGTTCCGGATCTTTTTTCTAGAAAAAACACTGGTCTTTTTAAAGAAGGTGTATGGCTTAGAAATCAAGTATAGTTTTCATACTCAATCGGAATGAAAATATTATGCTTAGGGTAGCTTGGGATCTGGCGATATCTCTTATTCTGTTAGGCCACTAAGTCTTACTCGTATAGTTAAGTGTGAAGAATCGCAGCAGATTACTTCTCTTAGTATTTTGTTCGTTGTCTGAGACCGTTTTCTATTAAGTTCAGAGCAATTGTTACTAAGTTAGTTATGCATCGAGTCGTTCTCTTTTGGTTTTCGAAGTAGTATGCACCAAGCCTGAACATTTTCAAACACAAACTGGACAATTGAATGGAAGGATATACAGTAGGCACTAAAAGACATGTATAACTTAACTAGCCCATTAACTGTAACTGTAACTGTTTTGATCGACCATATGAGGTTGACTTTAGATTATTTGTTTATGCTCGTCGACTGTGTTGAGTTGACCGCAACGTTTCGTCTCCCTTAGGGATGACACTTGTAACTTTGAGCTCATAGATTTTCGTCTCCTCTGTGGATGACATTTTGTAATTAGTAAAGAAACTTCGGCGTTAGAATTCTTCTGCGAAGAGTTACTGGTTTAATTGGTGACTGTTCTCTGCTGGCTTTTTTGTGTGTATTCTTCATGGACGCTTGTAAAAGGTATACCTCCTATGTTTATTTATAATAAAGAACCTATTTTATGGAACCCGAGGTGTGCATTCCTTATACAGAACAGAATGATATATACTCATCACAGTGCATATTTTAAGGAATTTTTACTACTGGGACAAAATCAGCCATGGGTCTAGTTCATGATCTTTCTTTCGAACTCGTCTCTCAGAGGTGGGTCCGAGAAAGTCGGCCATGATCTGGTCGAAGAACTTTTGTAAGGAATTAATCTTCACAAACTTACAACTTTTTGACTTTTTCTAACAAAATTTAAAAATTCATCTCCGAAAAAAGTTGATGACCTTTTTTTAAATTCTTGCAACATTTGTCCCACTAGTTGTACTTTATACATACATTGCCTGGGACAAATCGCTCTGACTACTGGGACAAATCCTAAGACTACTGGGACATTTTTCCCACTAGTTATACAGTTAAACTATGCCCTGACTCATCATTCCATTTCCTTCTTTTTGACATGGTGAAAAATGAAGGGTCAATCTGCGAAACAGCAAGAGAAGAATAGGGGCCTATGAGCTAATTTACCTGTTCATAAAGCCCGTTTTGACAAATTTTTTCTGCTCATTGCTTCTTTCAAAATAGAATGTCAGTATGACATTGCACTCAAAGCAAAAATAATGACCTACAAATGCCGGCACACTGCAAGACACCTGTTGCACTACGATACAAATACTGCTCAGTAAGTATACACACATGCACACACAATTAGGCCAATGACATTTATTAATATCAAGTTCTGTTAAAATAAAATAAATGTGACCTCACCTGCAATGCAAACAATTTGGTAACGAGTTAATTTCGTGACATTTGTATAAACATGACGGATTTTCTATCAGCCGATAAAAAAGTTGACCTACTATTGTTGGTGATAGTATAGAGACATTTAACGCCCTGTGTTTTTCTTGGCAACGATGTTTCACTGCTTTCCGTCTGTGGGAGAGCCACAGACAAGCGCCTCTTTCTCGAACCATCTGAAATGCCATCTCGCACCCCTGGGGGTGCGGCACCCCTGGTTGGGAACCCCTGATATACATGTATCTTCTTTGCACTCAGGTTGTCCCCGTCCTACATGGACCTTGTCTATATGATGTGGTTAGAGCCACAATCCTCTCTATAGAATACTTTATGCTTCCTTCCTCTACTTGGTGGGGCTTTACAACTCTTAGTGACCCTAATAAACTATCTTCGATCATAAGAAGACTAATGAGAGGACATTACCTTCCTGAAGATAACCCTTCTGGGCCTTCTTATGCCCAACGCTGTCAATAGCTGATACCCGCCTCTTCTCAGCTATATGGAGATTCACTGATCATGTCCTTGTATTAGTAATAAGCGAAAATTTATTGATTGATTTATTTTTTTTCTCAAATTAAAATGACAGGTTATCTGATGTGCCCTAGAGGCCATAATATAACGGTAGGCCTATCTTATACTGATTAGCCTATTTGATTAGAAAAACTTTTATTATTAGGATGCTGTTCGATGTTGTTTAATAATAGTAAAACCTTTCAATTTCTTTTAAAATCTCTCTCAATCGGTTTGCCTTAAACGAAACGACAGATTCCCTTTTGTGTACACTGGGGCTCCATATTATTGTGTCTCTTTTCAGATTATTTAGTTTTTAATATCTCCAGTACAATGATGCTTTTGATGTACCATAATTAGTATTATTTGTCTTCTCTTATAAAATTTTACTCTCTTTTTCCAAATTTTATTATTTTCTTATTACTTATATCTCTCAACTTGTTCACAAGTGCGAGGTTCGCTTTTGGTTTTTCAATTAAATAATAATAATAATAATAATAATAATAATAATAATAATAATAATAATAATAATAATAATAATAATAATAATAATCACACGGATGAGGTGTAGCCGTTTCAGAAACATAACACTATTAATTTCTAAGACCTTGGGGGAATGAAGTAGGCCTACCTCAGGGCAAAAAAATAATAATAATAGTGACATACTATTAATAGTGACATACTTTAGCGCCATTGCATTTAGAGGCACCTTCACACCACACTCCGGAGATGAGGACGACGTTCTCCAAGCTTAAACACACTTCTGCAATGTACCGGTAGTTTCTTAGAGCCTGAGGGATTTTTGTACTTGGGGCGCTAAAAAAATAATAATTTTACCAATAAAAGTGACAATGAACCTGCACCCGAAAAGTAGATTTATTTTGAATCATTATGTAAGACAGAACTTAGATGAGCACTAATACAACGAATGAATGTTACAGACGAAACAAATGAAAGAAGTCGTTGATGTCGTTGATACATTTATCTAGCTACAAATATTTTCATCCGTTGTATATATATATATTCTAAAGAGACAATACGTCTGCTGAACAGGGGCCAAGTAACAATTGCGCTCATTTGCTAATGGAAACCAACCATTAGACTGCAATTCATAGTCGACAAACTACCAAAACAACATCAGTTCGATCTTATAGGCTGAGTGCAGTGTCAACGGGGTTCGCTGTTTCAACAGCCCTCTGTCGTTCTTTAAACCACCCCGCGTCGTTCTCAGGCAAATGTCTTTTGGGAGGGAGTAAACCGATTCAATAAAGGTTTTATCTGCTTAATATTATGTGATATGAGTTATTACTAAGCTATTTTGTTGTAGTAGTTTGTCTTCAAATCGGCTGAGGTTGGATCAGTCGAAGATCATATGGCGTATCAAACGACGACCAACGTCGAGCGAAGTTCGAAAGCCAAATTTTATGCTTAAAAATTTTCAGATAGCCTACTGTAAACCGCCACCCTCCACGATTAGCACACGATTGACTATTAAGTCAATTGTTATTTAACGAAACTTTGTCATAACAAATATAATTAGCGTCGCCCTCCTTTCTCCAGGCTTTAGATTGGCACTACCACAGGGAAGATTGTGGCGGAGTTACTGGCTTTAGTAAAACGTATACCGAGCTATATATTCATTGGTTGTAATCAAACTTATCTAAATGTAACTCCTCTGTCAGTGTAGCGTCTTGCTTCGGTGCTGCTCCGGTGATAGGTTTTAATCGCTATAATTTATTTAAAACACCGTATTAAAACAAGTGCACCACTCGCATCTACCCTGAATGCCCACTGCAGTTAAATTTCACCTAGCAGATACTACGTTCTCTTTCTGATTGTCAGGTTGCTGACGTGATCCTTCTGGGACACCACATATCAAAGGCGTCAAGCTTCCTATGCAAGGCAATAGTTGTTGTCCAGGTCTGACAAGTGTAGAAGGGGATTGGCAAAGCATACAGTCTGTTAAGCTGCAGGTTGAAAGGTAGAGCGTCAAATGTGTTTGTCCAGGAAGGTTATGCAGAATCTGGCTACTGCGATTTCTAGCTCACTGGATCCGTTGGACATAGTGCGACTTTTAATTAATTATGAGCGATCGTCCTAGAACCGTTATAACTATAATCGTCTGCAACAAGGATTAACTGCCTTCTTGGTCTGGAGAAATTTTCGCAATTGTTGCTTGAATACCAACATTTCGAGTGATGTACAAAATAGCAGATTAAAGTGGACAAACTAAAAGGGGAATTATACGAAGAAGACTTCCAACAAATTTTGGAAACAGATGACGATTACAAAATCGAAAAAAGTCGAAAACTCTCACGCGTGCAGGGAGAAAAGAATATTTTGGTAAACGAAAATGATAGGCCTACAACAATTTTAACTCGTGGACCGCCTGTATATTCTGTTTGTAATTGCCGCCATGATTAGCTATAAAGTATATTTTACAATTAAGGTCATTATGATAGGCCCCTATTATAGACAAACTTTACAAAGTGGCACACTTTTACCAACAAGGTGATGTTTGTAACATGATGTTGGGGCGGGGAGATGGCTGATTGGTAACACGCTGGAACGAAGATCAGAAGGACGCGGGTTCGATACCCGCTAGCGCCATAAGGTTGGCTCAGCCTTGCATTCGCTAGAGGGCGATTGTAAAGTTGAGCGGTAGGACAGATGTGCGCCGTTCATGGCTGCAGTATATACAGTTAAATTCGACTCCTGATGATGATGATGATGATGATGATGATGATGATGGTGGTGGTGGTGGTGGTGGTGGTGGTGGTGGTGGTGGTGGTCGTGGTGGTCGTGGTGGTGGTGGTGGTGGTGGTGGTGGTGGTGGTGGTGGTGGTGGTGATGATGATGATGATGATGATGATGATGATGATGATGATGATGATGATGATGATGATGATGATGATGATGATGATGATGATGATGATGATGATGATGACCAAGTAACAGTTCCGTGCGTTTTTATCCCAGCAACTCAGTCACGCGTAATATCACAAGACAAGAACGGATCTCGTTGTTTAGGGTATTAGTGGAAATACAGTATCAACAACACACATACTTCAATATAGAGAACAGCTAAACAGAATTGATGTTCACAAATAGTATCTACCTGCAGCTTTTCCTAATGGGCTGCAATACGGATTAACACGATAAACCTGGCTAGCACTTGGTAGATTCACACGTTGAAGCATCTATTTTATGGTCAATATTTTTACACTTATGGAAAACAGCCAGAGAAAGTACTGAGAAGGTTTCAGAACAGAATGTTTGCAATTGAATTTCTAACGAGAGACAACTGCAACCCGCATAGACTACGAACGTCAGTCTCTAAGGTCTCTTAGGTCGCACTGCAGGGTCCAGATTGATCAACGCCCTCTCACCTACCATCCACAGCTATAGAGACCGTTTGGATTAATCAGAAAACAAACTGGCCTCTGTTCGCCGCTCTACTGAAGGCGCACCACTCATACTTTGTTCTCAATCGACTGCCGGATGTCGATGCTACAACCGATCTCCATGGACAGATTGAGAAGCAACGGAAGCGAAATTTCGTGAACTATAGAACCCTTACCGCCATTCCTGCTCCATGAATTTATAGATGTTCTATTGTCCTTTCTACATTTAATGATTAATGTGGGCCTGGGTGAGGTAACCCTCCCATCTATGATGATCTATCCAGAAACGGACAATAATATTCCCATCCATTGAGCTTGAATTCAATTATATATCCAACTACCCAAACAAATTCAAATCTTTCCGCTCTGGCCAAGTTGGTTGAAAACATGTATCTATCCAGCTGATATAGGAGGGGCCTGCAGACCGGAGGCTAATTTCTACTGCTCAGGCTTCAGAAGATTCCACCGCCTGAAACAGCTATCACCATATGTTATCTTTGGGGCTTTGATCGCGAACACGTGACCCCACTTGCTATCTTCGACCGCAGCATTCTGATTGAACTCATTTAGAGGTCATTCGGTATTAGGCCCCCTACTGGCCGCCATAGTTTGAGAATTCGCATTTTACGAATTTTAAGAATTTAAAAAATTCACGAATTTTAACGAATTTTAAAATTACAGTTTTAAACTTCGTTAAAAATGGTGAAATAATAAAATAATGGAATTCTTTGCCATGGCAACGAATTTATTATTTGTTTACTTGTTAACTTTTTAAGCAAGTAGGCCTAAATGTCAATGTCATAGGCAATCAATCAATCAGCCGTAAAAGATAGCTGAGTAGCAATACAGTAGTACTGATATTCAGTTAGTGTTCTACTTGGAGTCTTGAACTTCGATTTTTATCATAGTTGGGGTGTGTGACTGTGAGAGTCAGTCAGCAGAACGAAAAACCACCAGTGCCCCAGCTCCAGTGTAACCAGTCAGTCACCAACACAGCTTGCAACCAAATATGATTTAAAAAGGATTGGCAACATTTCTTCATCGTTCGCTGATTCTGAGTCAGGAACAATGGAACACTAGCCCACTGCTCCCACTCGACTCTGGTTTCTGTATTTTCGCCATGCAAATGCTCCTGAATGCGGGCAGAACAACCGACAAATTCCTTGTCACAAAAGCAACACTGTATTTTTGAATAATTTCCTTCTCCTCCAACATTACTACATACTTCCACTCCGGTCCATGTTCTTTCATCTTCAAGAAATTAGATTTTAACTAAATTAACTCGTTACGTAATAAACTTTTATCTTGAATATTACATGAAATTCAAAGCAGAAGCTTAACACAATAAATCTTGACATCATCACATTTGTGTTGCTTACGCTGTTTTTGCAAAACGCTACTCAATGTAAAATAGGCCCAACAATGGCCCAACGAATTTTTACGAATTTTTACGAATTTTAAAATAGATAAAAAATTCGCGAATATTTATGAATTTTAAAACCGAAAGTCACGAATTCTCGAACTATGCTGGCCGCGGTCTGTCGTGGTTTTCCGCCTTTCTTTCTGATCGCTCCCAATCCAATCCGCATCCATTGGTCCCCAGTAACCATGGGTCTCCGCAGGCTCGGTGTTGGTCCCGTTGTTCTTCATCCTTTATACTGCTGACCTAGGCTCCCTCCTATCTTTTTCAAGGCTTCTGGCATCTGTATGCCGATGACACACTGGCATATACTCACGGCCGGACTGCAGAGACTACCGCCTTGGTTCAGAGATTACTCGGGGTATCGTCGACCTTAGAGACCGATAAGCTTAGTTGAAGTAAAATCGTCTTCGTCTGAACCCCCAACAAACCCCAGTTCATTTAGCCTTGCAGCCCCATCCTGCTTTAGAAGTTTTGAAGTTTAGGAAACATTGATTAAGGCGTCGTAATTTGAAACTGCTGTCAAACCCCAAAGACTCCGAAAGAGATTGAAACTTAAGAGCCTGAGAGGCGCCACAAGCAATCCAGGCTACTTCGTTATTCTAATTAAAACCTAACACTATTTATCCGGTACGTAGCACACAGACCAAATGTTAACAGATCGATTTGCTGAGCAAACTAGAGTGGATGCTTAGTGCTCACACGTACAATAAAGTATCATCGAATCCCATTAGTAGATCTATTTGACTGATGACCGTCAATAAAATGCAAGGCTTTCTGGTGCCAACTCAACCATCCATTCTTGTGGAGTCATAAATAAGAACAAATGTAGGCCTAATATCTAGACCAGTCGATTCAGTTCATCTCAAGAGCAGCTCTGGAAAATTTTGAACAAATGATTTGAATTTTTAACTATTGTCGTAGGCCCTACTCTCCAGATTTCTACAGCGCAAAAAAGAAATCAAGTCGCCGGAAACCTATCACGGGCGCTCAGTAAATAAAAATCGCTGGGCAAGTAAGGTCATATATTCAGTTCCAGGTCACGAGTCAAGGATCATGCAAATAAACGGTCAGACGGATACGGTAGATGGTATTTAGAATTGTAGTGGAGAGAGAGGTAAAGCGAAGAAGAGCAATCACGATAGTATCTGTAGAAGATAATAATAGTTTTCAGTTTGAACTGCGCAGAAAGAGCAAGACGTGCAGTGTTAACGAGTTTATAAATAGTCAGATAATTGTCGTAATTATGACGAAAGAGGAGCGCAGCTTGGATTATGTCACGACTATGTATCAATCATACAGACACGGCTCTTCTGTGTTGCACATAATTTTAGTTCGAGTTGTTGATTTTCTGATTTTACCGCTATCAGTACAATTCCTCATTTATGCAATGACCATTTAAGCTTGTTATGACGTGGAAAGTGCGTATTCAATTCTCTCCTTTATATGTCCAGAAAACGTGTTGTGAGGTATAGTTAAACAATCCACATCGACGAAATTTCGCAACCAACCAAGTTTTGTTTAACTGTGGTAACTCAGTCAACGTTGTCACGAGAAAAAGTTCTTTACGCCTACGCGATTTCTGCACAACTCGCATGTCTAAATAATTTGAAGTGTTTTCTTCAATAGAACGACTGCAGGTGCTAGATAGTCACGTAGGTAGCACGATTAATCGGATCTCAAATCCTCGCCAGCACAGAAAGAAAATCGCTTTTCAATATCTCTGTTCCACTATCGCTTCCTATCTAATGCAGTTATCACTGAGTACACGCTGACATTCGGTGAGAGATAGATCTGTCCGTCTAAGAAAGTGAAGTCGCTGATATTTCATATTGCAGTCATCACTGAGTACATGCTGACATTCGGTGAGAGATAGATCTGTCCATCTAAGAAAGTGAAGTCGCTGACATTTCATATTGCAGTCATCACTGAGTACATGCTGACATTCGGTGAGAGATAGATCTGTCCATCTAAGAAAGTGAAGTCGCTGACATTTCATATTGCAGTCATCACTGAGTACATGCTGACATTCGGTGAGAGATAGATCTGTCCATGATCCATCTAGGAAAGTCAAGTCGCTGACATTTCATATTGCTGCCTCGCTGGAGTTAGGATTAAATACTGCATTTTTTCTTCGTCAATTTACAAATAATTTACAAATTGCATTATTTCTCAAATATTTTCTTGATAAAGGCTTCATCTATATTAATTTTGTTATTAAAATGTTTATTGTCAAAACAGAACTTGTCACGTGGTAGGCCTAAAGATGGTGTTACAAAAAAGGTGATTTGGTATGAGGACCCTTAAATAGGGGATATTTGCGTTGCTAGTTTTAACAACTTTCAACCAAACTAGTTCTTCAACTATAGTTTCAAACGGTAGGCCTACATAAGGTGTTATGTGAATGTGCCATGAATGGTGCTTTAATCATAGGCATTTATGAATGGCTATAATTAACTTTAAACACAACTCAGGTGAGCATATGCAGCAATTTATGAGATAAACCTAATGCCAAGGAGTACGTTATATTACATGTCTGTATGCATACAATAGAGACAAAGATCGTTCAGGTATACCGTATGGTTTTACAGAGGCAGCTTAGTTATTTAAAGTAGTTTGGTGATTAGAATCTGCGCGAGACATACACAAAATTACACATTGTCATATCTATACTTCACTCCTACTCTATCCGGTCGCATTTACTCATCGTTTGTTTAGTAGAAAACTAATAGGACATAATCAGTTCGATACTAAAGCGCTGTTGGTATCAAAGATCGATACACGCATAAATAACATTCACTTCCATCTTTTCATTCTGCTTTCGACATTTCTATCGTTTATGTTTTAGTGTTATTGGTCTTAAAGCTTTGATGTCTGGTCCACATGCCAAATGTGCCTTGGGAAGAAAGGCTCAATTGATGGCACTTAGACTGTCCGAAAGACATTTCATTTATTCCTATATGGAACTGTTCACGTGCAGAGCGGCGGCGGCGGCGGCGGCGGAGGCTCCATGGGTCAATGATCTATAAAGCAGCTGTTGATTGCGGAGGACGACTGATGCAAGAACAACGATCTGTCAGCAGACGCTTCGTCTCCTCCTCGTTTCAAGGCCATATTTTGTCCCAATAGGTTCACAGAACGATTTCTCATCTCCTAAATGGTCTTGTCTATATGAGAATTACATGCAACATAGAAGATTAACGAGCATGAGATTCGAACCCGACTGTATCATCGAATCAACGTCAACGTTGGAATCGGTGGATGATAAGTCGGCTTATTTTAAAGCAGCAAATCGATTAGAAAATCAGTGGCTCTGGCTTGGAAGGACAATCGCAGTTTCGTTCGCGTCGTTGATTTCAGACGGACTGGTTGTCAGCTACGATTACATTTGCACACTGCATGATATCACTCGACAACATAGCATCATTTATTCCAATATGGTTCAAAAACATTCCTGCTATGAGACTAAACGAAACCAACGAATAATTGAGCTTTGTCTTAGTAACACAAATGACTGTTAGAATAGATTTTTCTTCACTTTTACGGCAGAAATATGATTGCATCGAAATGATTCAAAAATGACTTTCAGTCTATATTTAAAAAAACAGTTAAATATATATATATTCCCCAATTGCAGGGAAACAAAAGGAGGTAGAATACTGTTAAACCAAACCAATATAGTGCCTCTGAAATAGATTATGCAGCATTCTACGCTTGATCAGAAATTATTACATATTTTCGAGAATTCGTCTGAGACATCCATCACATCATCGGTCGTCTTTGGTAGATGAAAGCTAAAGAAAGCAGAACCGAATAACTTAGACCTAAATCAACTGAAAGTGATTTTTCCGTTTAGTAAGACAATTCCTTTCTGCCGTCTTACTCATCGCCAAATCTAAATGGGACGTTGGGAAGTCGGATGGAGCGACCATAACGGAAGATGGGTCTCTTTTCGTCCTTCTCCTTTAGGAACTCGTCCTCTTTACGGCTGTTTTCCACCAGCAGTTTCCTCTCTTCTTCCTCCGCTTCCTCCTCTTCGCCAAAGTCTTCTCCTGAGCGCTTTCCGTATCGGAAGACGAGTCTCTTTGCGTTATCCTGTTGCTGCTGCTGCTGGAGGGCATCCGTCTCCTGGTCCCAGTCGTCTTCCACCATCCTTTTCCCGTAGCGGAAAATCCGCTTCGGAAAGAGAGTTGCCAATCGATTTTCAAGATCTTCGTCGTCTCTCTTTCCGTACCTGAAGACCGAGGCGCGTTTACCGTACCGAAAGACGGACGGCGCTCGCTTTCCGTACCGAAACACGTTGGCTCTGCCGTAACGAAAGATGTGTCCGCGCTTCTCTTCACCACCGATGTCTGCGTCAATTACGTTCGCTGGGCTGTCGACTTTCGATGACTGAGATTCTAAAAGTATTAAAACGGGTCTTCTATCAGAACATCTATCACCTTCATTAACTCTTTAGACAGGTCACAATACTACGCTATAATGCTATCCCTGGGTTCCACAACACCACATTTCTCTTCATTTCTTTATAGCCACAGTGCAATACTTTACAAAAAGCCGAAATAAGCACAATGAGATCATTAAGTAACACTTTGAGCGTCATAAAATTGTACAGCAAATAATTATATATCTAAAAGAGGAAGACAACTAAAAGGAAAACAGAATAAAACCGTACATATAGGCCTACATCTGTGCAATGGTGTCATATCTTTCCAAAGCGAAACTATACGTATTTACTGGCTAAAGTATCATGCGCTTTTTAAATCGATGCACAGTTTGTAGGCCTACATCTTCACGTATATCGACATGATGTCACAGAAATTGCCTATACCAACGAGCGCTTACTCGGCAGTGAAAAACTTACATTCACAACAAGAATTTACAGATGTTATTCTAATGCTTCCCTGCTAAAGCGTCTGTTTATTCTCTACTGTAACAAGTCCCATGTGACTTGGTAGCGCGATCCGTTGCAACCACTGATGATTACTTTGTGACGCGCGATAGTCTAGCCGCTAGACTCTAGCGGATAGCGTGCTTGACTATCAAGACGAATGCTAATTTATTCACATTGTTTTTAATAAATTAAATTATAAGAAGTATTTACGTTTTGAGTTTCATTGTTAATATTATTGCTGAGAATGAGTCAAGTGAATATTAACGGTCCTTAAACTCTAGATTGGCGTAAAAGCTTCTTCGAATCGACGATTAACGACAGCCGCCATTTTGCTTATCGCTATGACTACTGAGTTTTTATTGACTAACCCACTGGTTGTGAGCTGGACCAGAGTTAGGGCTTGGCAAAGACCCTGCAGTCGTACATACCGATTTCGTTCGATATCGTAATCGTGATCGTCATTTTAAAACTTCTAAAGCGCCACTCTAAGGCCAAGCGCAGGGCATCAGCCTATTCACGAGCGCTGATAGTGTCCAGGTGTCCTTCAGATAATGCATAGGCCCTATAGGCCTACTTATCTAATGCGAACTTATAAAATGGCTTCTACTGTTGAGCATGGATGGAATTCTGTTGGTTGGGTTCTACATGTATATGCGAGTTAATGAGAACCGCCACTGGAGACTCTGTATGTCGGGATATTCTCTCGGAATTATTTTATTGCCTATGAACTTGTTCTTAATGAACTCTAGCATCATTTATGCTAGAGAGGATCACCTGTCAAAGGGGGAAAACGCGCTATAAAATGTTCAGTTACATACATTCTAGTTATAACATGTTCAGTTACATACATTCTAGTTATAAAATGTTCAATTACATACATTCTAGTTATACAATGTTCAGTTACATACATTCTAGTTATAAAATGTTCAGGTACATACATTCTAGTTATAACATGTTCAGTTACATACATTCTAGTTATAAAATGTTCAGGTACATACATTCTAGTTATAACATGTTCAGTTACATACATTCTAGTTATAAAATGTTCAGGTACATACATTCTAGTTATACAATGTTCAGTTACATACATTCTAGTTATAAAATGTTCAGTTACATACATTCTAGTTATAAAATGTTCAGGTACATACATTCTAGTTATAACATGTTCAGTTACATACATTCTAGTTATAAAATGTTCAGGAACATACATTCTAGTTATACAATGTTCAGTTACATACATTCTAGTTATAGGCTAAAATGTTCAGTTACATACATTCTAGGCGTTAATACAGACTCGCACTTGTGTGAGATATATGCAGATATATGTGTAGTCTGTAAGGTTCATAAAACTAGAAGAACGATACGTGTCCAGCTGTTGGGACATCCTACGCAGGATAGATGATATTATTTTTATAATCTACCGCTACAGAATAAATCTTTGACGGAATGAATGTACACTATAGTGGCATCGTCATTATCAGCAGCCATCACAAAGAGCGTGTGTCTGTCTTCGTAAAGACTGAATCTCTAAATACAAGAATTAATGCGTGATGGGGGAGTTTCAAAGGCCTGTCCAACAGAAGGTGCCATCTCTATTTAGCGCATCCTCCTCGATGCTGGTCGGTCGGTCAGGCGGTGGCTGTAGCACGGCTCGCGTAATTCGTCCACATTGCGCAGCCGTATAGTGGCATTACGAGCGATAAATGGAAGAGTTCGCTGTCGACCCATAATGGGTCATTTCGTTCGGAACTGTTTCAACAGTGTTCAACCCCGACAGCAACATAAGAGTCGCCGGCAACCATTTCTTTTCATTTCGAGGCTACGATCGATAGGAATATAAAATGAGTTAAATAGCTAATCTAATCTCATAACTTCTATAGTTAAATGGCTAATCTAATCTCATAACTTCTATAGTTAAATGGCTAATCTAATCTCATAACTTCTATAGTTAAATGGCTAATCTAATCTCATAACTTCTATAGTTAAATGGCTAATCTAATCTCATAACTTCTATAGTTAAATGGCTAATCTAATCTCATAACTTCTATAGTTAAATGGCTAATCTAATCTCATAACTTCTATAGTTAAATGGCTAATCTAATCTCATAACTTCTATAGTTAAATGGCTAATCTAATCTCATAACTTCTATAGTTAAATGGCTAATCTAATCTCATAACTTCTATAGTTAAATGGCTAATCTAATCTCATAACTTCTATAGTTAAATGGCTAATCTAATCTCATAACTTCTATAGTTAAATGGCTAATCTAATCTCATAACTTCTATAGTTAAATGGCTAATCTAATCTCATAACTTCTATAGTTAAATGGCTAATCTAATCTCATAACTTCTATAGTTAAATGGCTAATCTAATCTCATAACTTCTATAGTTAAATGGCTAATCTAATCTCATAACTTCTATAGTTAAATGGCTAATCTAATCTCATAACTTCTATAGTTAAATGGCTAATCTAATCTCATAACTTCTATAGTTAAATGGCTAATCTAATCTCATAACTTCTATAGTTAAATGGCTAATCTAATCTCATAACTTCTATAGTTAAATGGCTAATCTAATCTCATAACTTCTATAGTTAAATGGCTAATCTAATCTCATAACTTCTATAGTTAAATGGCTAATCTAATCTCATAACTTCTATAGTTAAATGGCTAATCTAATCTCATAACTTCTATAGTTAAATGGCTAATCTAATCTCATAACTTCTATAGTTAAATGGCTAATCTAATCTCATAACTTCTATAGTTAAATGGCTAATCTAATCTCATAACTTCTATAGTTAAATGGCTAATCTAATCTCATAACTTCTATAGTTAAATGGCTAATCTAATCTCATAACTTCTATAGTTAAATGGCTAATCTAATCTCATAACTTCTATAGTTAAATGGCTAATCTAATCTCATAACTTCTATAGTTAAATGGCTAATCTAATCTCATAACTTCTATAGTTAAATGGCTAATCTAATCTCATAACTTCTATAGTTAAATGGCTAATCTAATCTCATAACTTCTATAGTTAAATGGCTAATCTAATCTCATAACTTCTATAGTTAAATGGCTAATCTAATCTCATAACTTCTATAGTTAAATGGCTAATCTAATCTCATAACTTCTATAGTTAAATGGCTAATCTAATCTCATAACTTCTATAGCGCCGTTATCATAATTCTCAGACATCAGTCGACGGTCGTTATAAATATAAATAACTTATATAGATGTGTGTCAACTCCGCCACTGTTCGTACTCTGACAGTGCCAGTCCCAAGCCTGGATAAAGGAGGAGGGCGACGCTAATCATCTTTGTTATGACACAGCGTCGTTAAACTGAAACTACTACTAGATGTGTGTTACTGTCGTTTCCTTTTTCAGTTGTAAATTCTGCCTCTGTTTCGGATCCTGTTTCTATAGGCTTAGAATATATGCACACACGTAGCTGCTTACATATGTTAGACTTTTATAGTCTATATTGCCTATAATTGATGCATTGCCTATCTTATAGTTGCGTCACCTGTAACATTACACACGCCTACACACTTGCCTCTAGCGATCATCGATTCCTGCCTTGTGCTTCTTCGGAATGGATCTACAGAGCCTTTCAGATCTAATATTCACATCCAGTTCTCACTTTGAATGTTGCCGAGCGTCGATCATATGCGGCGCTCAGTTAAAAGGCAAAATGGAATGAAATCGTTCGATCGATTTGAAACGCGGATAAGAGCAGTTTTGTTTGATGTCTATCAACGAATTTATTGGCATATGTTACGGCTTGGTTTTGGTGTGCCATCGGTTGATGCCTTGTGCATTAGACACAATAGAAGTTACTAATTAATAATAATATTAGTTTAATCATAAAACGGAAATTCAATTCCCAGAATTCAAGAAACAAAATACTCTGTGCTCGACGCTTTAAACAAAATTAAGACAACAACCAACCTGAACAATGAACACACAAGGGTTCACATCACTGCATGAGACATCTATTAACTCTAGATCAAATATTTCACACACATAACTATATATTACATTTACACATACACATGCAAAGCAGCAGCAATTAAACCTTACAAACTTTCCAACCTTAAAGTACGTGTTGGATTGCGACGAATTGCCATGTGTAAGTTATGTTGAACACCATGGCAGCCTTCTTATTTCTACCCTTGAAACCTTCTTATTTTTGCCCTGGAAACCTTCTTATTTTTTACCCTGAAAACCTTCTTATTTTTGTCCTTGAAACCTTCTTATTTTCCCATTTTCACTGCACTACACGACAATAATTGTAGCATTGACCAACTAGATTTTTTAATCAACAGGATTATGAATATGAACGCTTTACCCTGGAGACCTTCTTATTTTTACTCTGGAAGCCTTCTTATTTTTACCCTGGAAATTCTTTTTCGCCCGTGAATAAATAGCTGTATCTGTCATTACAGTTAGAAGATACAATCATGATCAGATTATGGGATTATTGGAGCAGACGGTTCGAGATTACCAGGGACAAAAGCGACTTACCTGACCGATCATCACACTGAATGCCGACGCAAACGGCAAAGACGACCAGAAACGATAATCGAAAATCCATCATCTCCAAGCTGCACCTGAAATTGAAAATAAACATGAAGACATGTGATATCTTTCACACGAACAGACCCACACAACAGAGACCCATCGTGCATGCTCATTGTGATACATATATATGCTAAGCATACATGTACCTCGGGTTTCCGTTTATCGCTCGTTGAACTCACCACCTAGAAACGCTTCAAACGAACTGATGCACAATAACTATTCCGCATGAGACATTAAAAGGTATACATGATTGCAATAATTTTTGTGTAGATCGCCAACAGTTAAAAAATATATAATCAATAGTTGGCAAAGAGAGAACTCGACGGAACCAAATTAGTTCGGTGTACATGTCAGCCCATTAAAGCATCGGTTGTAGCATGAACGATCGGTTTGTAAATAAGAGTAACTTATTATGCCAATGGAAACATTCTATTTATTATTATTATTATTATTATTATTATTATTATTATTATTATTATTATTATTATTATTATTATTATTATTATTATTATTATTATTATTATTATTATTATTATTATTATTATTATTATTATTATTATTATTATTATTATTATTAAGGAACATTTAAATAGCACCCCTTCAAGGCTGTCTACTCAGGAGTTCATAAAATCGCGAAGTTCGTTATTAACTCTTATCAAATGCTACTTTAAACGTGGTTCTGACTGGTGCAGGGTGAGTGATTGAATAATTCGACCCCCCGCCTATCGATTTTGATTTGTCTAAGCGCCTGTGAATAAGCTGGTTCCCGCGACTTCGCTTTTTGGGCGCTGTAGAAATCTCGAGATTACGATTACGATTACCATATTGAGTTACAAACAGCTGGTCCTTGAAAATGTTTATGTGTTAGTACGTCAGTATTATACGTGTATTGGAGGAGTGTTTTTGTGTCGATCGCCAACAGTTAAAAAATATATAAATAAATAGATGGCAAATTCGACTCTATATATTATATATATTATATTTGTATTGGGGGAGTGTGCATACGCTTGGCCGAGCAGGTGCTAAGTCGTAAGCCTAGCGTATTTAATTAGAAGGTCAGGCAGGTTTGACTATGTGCATAGTTGCACGTGTGGCGCGCGAAAGAAGTTGCTGATTTGAACGGCTTTTGAGTTTTAGTTACAGGTAGACGACAGAGAGAGTTGATTTGTGTTGAACTAATGACAAAGGAACAGTAGTTGATTGTTTTCTTGTATGTTGAATTGAAAGAATAAATATTTGAACAGTTTTCGGACTGTGTTAATATGAATTGACAGGTAATCACTACAATAGTAAGTTACCTATAGATAAAGATAGAATAGAGAAAGTAGAGTTAAAGTAGGTGATTAGAGGAAGGAAGATCACAGTGCATATATAACCATAGTCGGTGAGAGACAAGAAGTAGGTTCAGAAACAACACCAAAGTTACGAGCAGCGTCACAGCCAACTCAGCAAGTGAGTCACTCAGTTTCAAAGATTTAAGCCATCCAAATTTCTTAGTTGTTGTGGAGTTCCCCGTTTCCCAAGTTCAGTTGTCGATGGGTTAAGAAGTTTGAAGATTGAAAGCAGATTGAAGTGGGAAGATTAGGGAGTTGGAAGAGGTTTGCATACGATTCCTAATTACGTGATGACTTATCTAGTTATCTCTGACTTGCATAGAATTAATCTGAACTGTCGACTATTTTATAAATAGAAGCAAAACGTCCTTCCTAAAGGTCATTTGCTTAAACTGCCTTAACTTGGATACGACTAGTCTTATATTTCTTTGAAGCGCTCTTAACTTTTACTGAGCTTGCTAGCTTCCAATTCCTCGCAGGTAGGCACAGCGCAAGAACAGGTCCCTCTGCAGCCAATGCGATTCCGAAGGCTCAAACATTTCATGGCAGGGAGGTGACCTAGGTCAAATGAATCTATGCTAATGTGTGTAGGAAACCTGGCCCTATCCTCTGCGTATCTACTTCCGCCTTCCAATTCTTCTCGCCCTAAACGACATCCGCCTTAACAGCTGCTCTGCCTCCTCTCTTGATCTGGACCCCTTGACTCTGACCTCCTTTGAAGTACTCTTTGGAAGACCCCTCTGACCTGATGCAGCGCTCTTCAGTAGGCTGGTGCCCTGCGCTTGGCTTTCGACTGGCGCTTTAGAAGTTTGGAGATTACGACTGCGATTACTTTGTGACTCAATGGGGAAAATTCTGCTGGCTAGAAGATGAGAACATCTTTGACTATGAGATCAAATAGCACATAACACTAAACAACAAACTCACTTAGATATTACTGCTCTATCTAATATACGCTAACGTTGATCAGTCAGTTCACTCTATAAGACAAAGTACATAAAGGGAAATATCATTAGTGCTTAGGACCAACACCAGACGCGCCTTACTTAAGGAAAAGCGCTGATCGCTGAAAAAGAAGAGAATTCTCTTTGCACTCAAACGAGGCTCGAAAGACTGAACTCAAACAAATTGAATAGACCTTTCAACTGATAGTGACCTCGTTTCTCGTAAATGCATCATCCAAACTAAATACCTTGTTTATACAGAACATGCGGACTTTTGCTTAAATGCTGCATCGTTTCGTCGCCCTTGGTTGCTCTTCGACTGGAGTCGCTTCTGACGTCTCTCCTTATCCGACGACTGCCATTACCACAAAGCAACCACTTCACCTGATTGCCAGTAAGCAGCGCACAAGAAGACAAGATTTCTGGTATGAAGATTAATTTGATCGGTTCCTCTGCGTTGGACATTTCCTTCATACAAATTTTGCATGTCCTGTCAATGACTGCAGCTGTCAGCGAACACAAAATCCTTTGTCCAACTCGTCTCAGTTTGTTTTGCCTGCTTTCAGTTATGTAATACCCTGTTAATTGCGAGCTACAATCAATGGTTTCTAACGATTACGATACAGGCCCTCAGTATGAAAATTGTAGAAAAAAGACTGGGGGTTAGACCTTGATTCATATGGAGTTTGGATGTGCAATGAAGACTTTACTATGGGATCCTAAGAAAGACTAGGGGTTGAACCCCCAAACCCCCGACAATTCTACCCTGCAGGCCTTTATCTAAAATCCCTATAAGCTCAGTCAGTATTTGCCGACAATGTTAATGAAAAACTCTAAGTGATATGTCCTCGAAGAGTCTATTCTAGTTAAAGGCCTGTACATCGAGATCATAACTGCATGTGTAGTAAATGAATGCATATAATCATGTACCGGAAGCGCTCCTTTCAAAATAAAATTCTTTCCTCTAAAGCCATTTGGTGTTGATATTCTGAGAGGCAGGCGTTATAAGAAACTTCGCCTGTAGAGATTTCAATTATTGAAATGCTTGATCTCAGTTTTCTCTTTGTTGAAGGAAGTGTGAAATGTCTGGAGTCATAAGGTGTTGCCAATAAAGAAAACCTTCATCAGCAGCAGGCGTCTGATCGTGATATATCTCCAATGTACGGCCATGCAACCTAGCAACCGTCATCCACACAGAGAAAAATGTCCAGCTTCCGTCACCCGTCGACGACCCGTCGTCGCTCGAAGAAAGGCTGTCTTATTCGCAGACATAGAGACATAAACGAACAGAATACAGAGATGGGAGAAATTGTCTAACTCAGCACAACAGACAAATGATTAGATGACGCACCTCCTCTCCATAATCTATTTACAGGCCTACGTCGAAATTACATGCACATAATTATGACGGTGGTCTCTGGCTGATTAGGCCAAACTGATTATGCCTATCTGAAGCCACGTCTTTGCCTTTAATCAGGAAGTTAAATTGTGTTATTTGGGCTGTTCGTAGTAAGTACCTGCTCATATTTACATTTATTGCCGTACTGGTCTAAAGGCAGAAAACAAGCCGTGAATATAAGTGGAATTCAGAGCTGTAATACTTTTATTTTTATTTCTGCATTTAGTCGTTGGCATTTTAAGGCGTATTGCAAGCAAAAAGGCAGTTTGGAGTAACCAAAACAAATGCAAGACACTTTGAATATGGCGTCTCAGAGTGAAATGGCTAACAGTTAAGTTGGCAAGAAGAGTAGGCCTATAGGTCTAATAGAATTATTTGTGCGCCGTCAGAATACACAGGTTTAAAACTAACTCAATGCAAAGGCGCCTGCAACAGAAAATTAAGGAACTTATTCGTCAGAATTAGACATATATACTACTATCTGCCTGAAAAACGTAAGGTAACCATATACATGTAGCATAAACATGTAATAGAAAGTGCGACTTAGGAGGCCTGTACAAGTAAAACGTCTTATGGGCCTAAAGTCCTTTTGAGGAATCAAATGAGGTGAAACTTAACATGCTCTAGGAATTGTAATAAAACGCGTAAATAGCGCGCCGCCTGAAAGATTCTCGCAGGGGTATGCGGACGTTTGGTCAACGGACGGTTGGTCAACGGACGGTTGATCACGGTAATTGGTCAATGGACGATTGGTCAAGCGGACTGTTCGTCAAGGGGACTGTTGATCAAGGGTCCTTCGTCAAGAGGACGGTTGATCAAAAAATCGTCCGTTGACCACTCGTCCGTTATAAAGCAATCAATGAGGTTGTTCAAGAAATATTTGTATAAACTGGTGACGTTTTATAAAGTTTATAGTTTAAAAAGCAATCAATGAGGTTATAAGGTTTATAGTTTATAAAGCAATCAATGAGGTTATAGGCATTGTTATTCCTCCAAATAATACACTTTAATGTAGTAGTTTTTATATCAAATGTAGTCAAATAGTTAAAACACGAAGGTACCTAATTGTGAGACAAATGTGCAAGTCATGCTTAGTCATGTAATTATATCTCTATACACGTATATCATATCATTCCATATTTGTTTTATTTGTGTATGAGCTACGCTTTACGAAGTCTTCATTGCTGTGCATGTCTAGGGATAATTAGTGGTCGTCGATTTCAAAGGGTTATCGTATATCTGTACTGATAAGAGAACTGACATATTTTAAAAGCGTCTCCAATTTCTAAAATTAAAATTTCTGATCAACAGTCCCCTTGACGAACAGTCCGCTTGACCAATCGTCCATTGACCAATCATCCGTGACCAATCGTCCGTTGACCAAACGTCCTAGAATCCTCGCAGGGGTTATACAGTAAACCTTATCTGTGAACCGCGTCAAGTGAAACAATAGGGATTGTTCCTTAACATCTCGTTAGAATGTGAGTAATTTTTTTGCATCGCTCATCGTGTGGAACAAAGCAAATCGGTTAAACAATGTAATAAATGGTAAGAGGAGGAAATGCTGTGTATACGTCAATGCATCGTCTGCCCTCAGACATTCTGTCGTCGTTCGTTCGTTCGTCTGTTCATTCATTCCAGACCAATACATAATTATTTCAGTTAATTTCAATTGGTGGCACAAATACCTCGTGACAGCCAACTTTTTTGCGGGAAAAAGGTTGTTGGCCGTTTTAAAATAATTTTGCAGAAAAGAGAAACCTTTGGTTAATGTAACCGCCATAGGCGTAGACTCTGGGGGGCAGCCGGGGCAAGTCCCCCCCCCCCAATAATTGAGATGGACTGTACATTGAATGCAACAAGTGTAGAATGAATCACCAAATGCCCCCGCCACCAATATGTTGGACAAGTTTACGCCAGTGGCAACCTCTGTTACCTATGTAAATATATAATCATAGCCTACCTACACATTTACACAATTATTATTTATTACATTTTAATTTATTGTTGTTAGAGTTGTGACATGATTTGTGTCATGTATAAAATGCATTGAATGGTATTAAAGGTATTCGCTGAAAAGTATAAATTTGTTTTCTTCGACTAGAACAATATTCAATAAAAAATTATAAGTTTGTTTTATTCAGACTAGAGCAGTCCCAATAGTTATTCACAGAAATTTACACATAAGGCCTACATAAGGCATATCATTTGAGTTTCTCTCCCCCGCCACAGCAGCGATACAAATTTATGCTCTAGTATTATTACATATGTATACATTTATTTAGACACTTAGCTTATGTAGATATCTTAGTTATTTTAATGTGTGCAATATTCTGAATGAACGACCTAAACTGAATTGAAGGCACTTAAAAGAGAAAGAGATTTCGCATTGGAATGACTATATTTCATAGGGATTTTCAGAAAGGTCACAACGTCGTCATAGCAACGGATTTGACTGAATCAAAACTACCCTTCCCATCGCCAGAGCATCGTCACTTCGTCAAATACGAAATATTGCCTCGTCCAGGCCCTCTAACCAGTTGGTCACAGTGTTGCAAGTTCGAAACTCCGTCGTTTAAAAACCGTATTTTCAGCAGTTTAAGATACTCACCGATTTGATTCGTATTCTGCTGTTGCTGACAGTTATTGTTGTCCTTTGAAGAATCAATGACGATAACTAGAGAAGTAGTCTTTGTTCATCGGCGTTTGTCTTCATCGACGTCAGACTCTTTGCGAAAGACGACGAACAGACCTGCATTTATATAGCAGTCGTGTCTCTGTGCGATGCTGCTGCTTGCTAGTCTTGCGATCAACACCCAGTTTCCGTCATCCATATTTTGTAGGCAGTCCCATATTCGTGCGTGGTGATGATTGACACTTCTGACGTCTTCTTTGGCCGTGCAATGATCGCGCCTCCGCAGCGGCAGCAGCTTCCCATCTCAATTCCAATGGAACGAAGATAGGATGCCACGGATCGCCACGCTATCTGTATAGCGATACCCCAAGTAATTTACTTCTCGCGTCGCCCACTTCTGTTGATCGTCATGCAACGCTAATTCGACCGATATTAATAATTAAATTGATTCGACTTCGTTTCGTTTAAGGCGACGCACCTGACGCCAGATTGAACCGCAATCACGAGACGACAAGCAGTTGTCCAGTGGTGCATGAGCAAAAGTCTCGAACAAAGTTAACTTTTCGAACTGTTTAGTCCAACAGGTGTAGAATAAAACTGTATGTGCGTTTACTGCTAAAACCTCAACAAACACAATTAATTAACCAGAAACAAACAGGACTCGTAAACGTCGGTTGTTTTTGCGTCAGTTAGCTAAACAATGCCATGAACCATGCAATGGATCAACACTTAGCTGAAATTAAGAAGCTACAGGATTTTTAATTGATTTCTTAGAGCTTTCTTAAAATAAATTTAATTTTCGATCATCCCGAATCGAAGCAATACCTCTATGACAACTCTCGATCTAAATCCTAAACCTAAACGGTACAGCTAAGCTTAACGGCTAGACATTAAAAGGTCGAGTACTCCACTGTAGGCCTATGTTTGCAAGCGTTTAGCTGGAATTTAACCACTCTGTATCATTGTAAATTCGACATTAACAGTTCTTTTCTTTTCTAACGTAGGCCTTCAATTCCTTGCTTGTATGAGACGAGAACAGATAATTATCAGAAGATTCATATTCTCTTTATTTGTGTAATTGTTAATAATGCACCTGTATGACTCTGAAGGACATTTCTCTTCGGCTGTCCAGGTGAATAGCAGCAGACAACAAGAATTCGCTGAAATCACGCAAGGCCACTCATCAGAACCGAATAAAAATAACAGCAGCAGAGTGACTGATGATATAGCGCCCCCTATAGGTCAAAACGCCAAAAGCGTTCACAATGCACAAAATTGCACACGCAAGCGCTCACTATTCGTCACAAATTACAAATCGACGTAACGCAATGCAATAAATTGCGATGTGATGTAACATGATCAACAGATTGAAGGAAACGCCTCCTCAGTGACACTCCTAATAAATAATTATCTAGGTAAAACCTGGCGAAGTTAACGAGTATGCATGCAGCAAGTGCAAGACAACTGAGTGATGTGGTCGGCCAAAGGTGAGGTTTTTGTCGAAAATGATTCCAAGATTGGATACTGGAGAAGAGCAAGACATTATATGAATTTAGACCCTTTAAAGAAAGGTCCGGAGATAGGCTAATTGTTTATTAATTGCTCACAGAGACCAATTTTGATGAATTCTGCTATTGATGTGTTGAGGCATAGAATGTATAGTTGAGACGTTATACACGTCTAGCACATTTGGCACTGTTACTGTGTTACTGCTTAAGACTGGGCAATTCCCGGCAGATGCGTTCACTTCGTGAAAGGTGGAACCACTGGTCCGTAATATTAAGTTTGCTGAGGATCCAGTCTTTCCGGGTATAGCGAGACAGTGCCCAGGGTTACGAGTGAAGGCTTCGAAATACAATGAGCGGAGGACCTCTATGAAGCCAACAGTCCTGGTGGTTCGTGAGTAAACATGAGGAATTTAACGCGGAGGGTTTTTCACCTGCGAGAACGGTTGGTAACGAGTCCAGGGAACGGAAACACTCCGGAAAGAGACATACTATTGATGATGATGATGATGATGATGATGATGATGATGATGATGATGATGATGATGATGATGATGATGATGAATTTGATGGTGGTGGTGGTGGTGGTGGTGGTGATGGTGGTGGTGGTGGTGGTGGTGGTGGCGGCGGCGGCGGCGGCGGCGGCGGCGGTGGTGGTGGTGGTGGTGGTGGTGGTGGTGGTGGTGGTGGTGGTGGTGGTGGTGGTGGTGGTGGTGGTGAGGCATGGAAGGTTGGCGATCATCGACGCTGATATCTTGGTGATGGCGCTACTTGTAACACGTTACGTCGCCTTGAAGACACTGACCCGGGTCGTGAGCGCCTCTGATTATGAGTGGCGCTATATAAATTTTCGATTTACAATTACAATTACAATGTAAGTATGATTGAGTGCATCTGATTAAAAAAATGAAAGGAGTAAGCGTAAGATACGAAGAGTTGTGTGTCGTCGGCAGTGATGGGCACTAAACTATTCTTTTTTAGTTGAACTAAAACTATTTTCCAACTAAAAAAATATAGTTTAACTAAAGTTGGCAACTAATTTTGGAAAGTAGTTAACTAAACTAAAAAAAAGTAGTTAAACTTTTTCCAACTTTTTTTCAACTTTTTACAATTAACATTTTAACTACAATAACAGAGGTTAAGTTAACTGTAATAATGCAGAGCATCAATGACAATTTCAACTGCAAACTATGCAATGTGTACTCTTCTAGCCTACAGTCACAGGCATACTGTAAATAGTGTATGAATTTGAAAACATAGGCTGTTAATGCTAAAACGATGCAGTGTTTATCAATAAGTTTCGCGTTGAGTTGTTGACAGTGTTCAATGTTCATTGTGAAAAATAGTTGCGAACTGCCGATTTTTTAGTTAAACTTTTTAGTTAGCAACTAAATTTTTTTATTTAAACTATTGTTTTAACTAAACTATTTTTATTTAGTTAAACTTCATCCTTAACTAAAAAAATTTAGTTAAACTAAAAGTTAGCAACTTTTTAGATAACTATTGCTCATCACTGGTCGTCGGCGTATTGGGAATTATCAGCAGAGAATTAAGGAATGAGCTTGCTGATTGGGGAGGTGCAAAGAATGAACATGAGGTATCGAGCAGAACCTTGCTGAACACCACAAGTGAGAATATGAGGATTAGATGAATATCCATCAGCATTAAGAGTGAAAGAACGAGAAGAAAGCGGACCTGATCCGAGACGGGGCAATACCAGAGATTTGAAAACAGACGATTTGCGTTTATAATGACTTCGTCATCTGTGATACCAAAAACAGCAGAAATGTCTAAATAAGACAGAGGCAAGATGAACTATCGCCATGACGTTTGCTTTACAGGAAGAAGATATCAGTTTCAGTGGAGTTTGGTGTAGACAGACTGGTTTGGATTTAGAAGGTTGATATGGGTCAGATATACCTGATGCTGCGAGATAGGTCAGATAATTGTAATCGTAATCTCCAAACTTCTAAAGCACCAATCGAAGGCCTAGCGCAGGGCACCAGCCTATTCACGAGCGCTGGACAATTGTAGATGAGCAACTTGTCCAAGGTCGCTACGCAGTTGCCTGAGGTGGATTCGAACCTACGACCCTTCGGTTACAAGGCACAGAACACTACGACATCCCAGGTTATTAAGCATTGAAAGTACTACACCTATAAAGGTCCTAAACGAACTGCATCAGATTCTTCTACTCGAAAGACTAGAATTGAGTTCTGAATATCAGAGAATGCTGGAAGCTGATTTTTGTACACAATCAGACGAAACCACATGGGAATAATACAAAATTATATTTAAACTATGGATTTAGTGCGATTAAATTTATAGGCAACTGTGTGTCTTTAGTGACTTAGTATGTGCAGACATTGCTTGATTTGATACTAGGCTTAGTCCTCTGCGTCGCTTAATTGGCCAATGGCTTCATCAATTTTCTTCGAAAGGGAAGAGTTACTACGGTTTCAGCAGTAAACGGGTATACGACAATTTTGCAATTCTGCATCGTCCACAGTGAAAACATGTTTACTTACTCTTTAGGCTAGTCTAGACAGCGTTTTGTAAGTCAAAAGGGCGCGCAGACCAATATTGACTGTCTGTTTTATTCATTCAACATACATACATGACTCATGCCTGTAACTGTAATGGCTGTTTTTGTGCAATAAACACACACTTCACATACATACACACACATACATACATACATACATACATACATACATACATACATACATACATACAGACTGTTGCATACGGTTGATAATAGAAAATTGAGTTGGTATACAGTGTACACTGTACGTATGACGGGAGAGTTGACCTTATAATAGGTGATGTGTCTAACATGTGCTTAGACTGGATTTTGGTTGTTGGTCTTGCTTGACCGTTTTGTCATCAGACTCTCGACTAGTCGTTTGTCTCCCTTGATCGATGCGGTCTTGGTTCGTTTGTTACTTCTTTGTGGTTCTCTTTGACCCGTCTTACCTTGCCGCTATTTTAGGACCGTGTATTTCTCTTCGTTATTTTCTTCGTTGGTTTGTCGCCTCATAACATGATCGACATATTTTATTTGTGAGTTTTGTGTCGAATTGTATAATAGCTTAGTAAGTAAAGCCGTTTTATTCCTAAAGATGGTTTTATTCATACGTACAACCCGCCCGTCAGACAAGGAAGTAAGAATTGTGACCACGTGTCTAGCAGGTCGAGTATTTTCTCTGTAAAATTACACAGGATAGCAAATTTAGACTTTGCTTTTCCCAAATATTATAGATTTCCAATGGGGGGTCCGTAGAGTAATGGATAACACACTGGCGTGAAGAGCTGAAGGTACAAGATCGAACCCAGTAGACCCAGTAAGGTTTTATCAGCCTTCCACTCGCTAAGTGGCAGTGGTTAAATGAATAGTAGACCATGATTGGCGCCGTGTGGCTGCCGCTTAAATAGTTATATTCGACTCCTGTAAAACTGTTATCATGTGCTTCTACTGTATACAAACTAGGCCTATACATGTTTGTAAGGCGCCCTGCGTGGCTGCCGTTTCTACTATATGTATGTTCACTGTACAGCGCAGTGCGTTTGCAGGCGCTTAATTAAAGAACAAGATCATTATTATTATTATTATTTAAAAACGCTGGTGTTAACAGAATACCCGTGTCACGCAAAGTTCTTCAGAAAAATGCGCTCAGCTTCAATGTAGCCCAACCTATGTCCTGATCACCAGCGTCACACCCAAAACTGCAGTTCATAATTATGCTCTCTCAACCAAAGGAGTCATGGTCGCCTGTTGTGCTTTCTGGGTGAACTCACCACGTAATATGATAGAAAGCATAATTGATGTTGATGCATTTGCATGACATTTCCAGAGTCAGCAATTAATGGACTCATGCACAAAACTAGTCTACGCCACTTAAAGTTGGTTATCAGACCCTGATAACCAACAGAATGACAGAGCCCCAGTTGCGACGATGAACCTATATCAACAGACTTAATGCTTCCAACAGTAGAGTTTGTTAGCGCACGATGCGTAAAATGCCTGGCTAGTTCAATTCTCAAACTCTGAAAACTGTGTTTGAATTTGAACTGCGTGTTTGGTCGTCATCAAGACTTTCCTGTATTGCAACACATCAATGACAGCTCTAGATTATGAGATGAAGGTCAACGTATAATTATGATCCACATATAACGAAGGAGTGTCGTTGTCTGCTTGTGTCGGTCTACATCCATAGAGGCCCCACTAAGTCATTCGCATGCCCATCACACAACTGTTATAAAAAGCCGAAATTATCTCTGTTCGAAAGAGACCCGTGCGCCAGATGCCCGAAATAATTACCCGTTGACATCGCTGCTGTCAGCGGCGTCCACCGCCAGAGATTAGGCATCTATCCGACAGGCGACAGGCGTCGATAGGCAACTTGTACGGGAGGCGATTAGTGGTCGGATCAAGGGAGGATCTCATCATCAATCATATCTCTAACAATACGGTCTACGTATTCAATCTGTCGCCACCAACTTAACTCTAATACCCGACCGCGGTCGCCAGAAGCACGTTGTCAATTGCGACGGAGCTTGAACGAGAGGTGCCCAGGTAGCTTAAGACAGCGGTCATGCATACAGATGTCTCCTCTTCTCTTGGTCGATTAGATACGCTTATAAAGGCCCTCCTGCTACATATGCCCGCCCGCCTGTCTGTCTGTCTCGTTGTCTCTTACTGTTAGACGTGTTCAGCTGAAGCCCGAGTTCCTCTGTCTCTCTGTTTCTATCCGTAGCGCTTCCGTCTCTCTTAACTCTCACTGTTTTCATTTTTATGTAGGCATCTCAACACGTACATATCTAGGCGACTGTCTGCTATTGAACTTCGGTTCAGCAGCAGAATCTATTCCACCCCTCCTTCGTGTGGCCCCAGCGGCTATTGCAGGAAAAAGTGTCCCATCAGGGTAATGTGGGGCAAGTTACCGCACCGGGTACGTCTCCTACGAGCTCATAAATTTAACGCTATTCGACAGACGGCGGTAAGGGTTGACCCCATTATTGCTAGAAACCTCGGCGTCTGTTTGGGAATTGTCGTAGGGAAAACAAGGGTTCATTGCACACATATTAAATTTTGTCTGCATTAATGTTATTTAGAAAGTTTGTAAATAGTTTTCCTACATGAACGGTAGTATAAATTTTCAAGATTATATATATATATATATATATATATATATATATATATATATTCAGTATAACCAGTCTTGTTGTCGTCGAGACCAAGGTCTTGGTCTCGAGTGCACTAGAGTTCGTTTTTAAAAGTCTTGGGCTTGGTCTTGGTCTTGAGACCAAAAGTCTTGGTCTTGGTCTTGAGACCAAAGGTCTTGGTCTTGGTTTTTCAAGACCAAGACCAAGACTTTTGTCAATATGAACAGTCATTTAACAAAACATAAGAATTATAAAAATTTATCGAATAATTACTAATACAGTTGCTTTAGTATTTACACGGTGTGAATGAGGCTTTACCGTTGTTTTCTACAATTATTTTGACTTCCGGTTCTTTACCATGGAATGATTTCAAAACAGACTCACGATTTGTACATTTACATCCAGTGCTTGAAAAGCTGCTGTGTGTGCCAGCGATTTCAGCAGCTGTACAACGCATTTTTTTAACATGGCTGAATTTTATGAGGCCCCACAGGTCACGTCTTGGTCAGAAAATTCTGAGCGAATTGGTTTTTATAAGATGTAAGAGGCATTTGGAATAACATTTCGCATGAAGAACTTTTGTAAATATGAATTCGGAATTCTCTGCAGTCTGCATTTAAAGTTGTTTTGCTTGAATAAAAAAAATCGTATTTTCATTAAAATAGTGAGTATTTCGACTTGACAATTTTTTTGTAAGGAATAGCAGCCAGGATATGAAGTGATTTTTTGGGGTCTTGGTCTCGGTCTTGAGGTTCAAAGTCTTTGTCTTGGTCTTGAGGTTCAAAGTCTTGGTCTTGGTCTTGAGGTTCAAAGTCTTGGTCTTGGTCTTGGTCTTGAGGTTCAAAGTCTTGGTCTTGGTCTTGAGGTTTAAGGTCTTGACAACAAGACTGCTGTCAGGCAACATCCTGGACGTGCGGTGACAGAACATGATATAGGCGAAATGTTTAGTTCTGCAATCTGCATCTGCACAAGCAGTCACTGTCGGCAACGCTGTCAATGGATTTCGCAACACTTGAATCAATCCATTCGATCCGTCAGTATTCCGTGAAGAAGATTTCATAGCGGCTGAAATGACTGATCGAGACATGGCACCTAGAAACGGACCAAATGATACAACAGTCTCGGCTCATCCATCATTAGATATTCACAACCAGGCCTGCTCAGTTAACATCAACCACTTCAGACATCTTGCTTACATCACCAACATCAATTGGACAAAGGACATTGTCTGATGAACCAACAGTCGCTGACTTTGTCTGATGAGCCAGTTGCTGGTCGAAGCACTATGCCTCATGAGCCAGTTGCTCGTCCAAGCACGTTGCCTGATGAGCCATTGAGATTTACATTTCAGGATATGTTTCAGACTCCAAAAATATCTCTCAATCAGGAAAACGTAACAGAAAAAATGTGCACATGCTAAACTTATAACAGCATCTCCTTAGAAAAATGATTTGAAAAAAATCAAAAACAAAGGGAATGTATACGCAGAAACAAAGGAAATGAATTAAAAAATGCAGACTTGAAGAAAAAAACGAAAACACCAGACCCTAAACCTCATACTGTACAATAGACAGCAAAGCAAGGAAAAAGTACGACTAAAGAGAAATTAGTAGGCCTACTAACAAAAGCAATTGTCTCAATACCGGCAGAAAACAAACGCGGTCTTGCGAAGAAGTTGTTTGCTGAAATTTCAGATGAAGAACATATTGTAAACCATGCAAACAAGCGAGGAAAACGTAAAGAAAAAATAAAATCAGCAAACGCAAGATCGGCAGAAAACAAATGAGGTCGTGCAAAGATGTCTACTGACATTTCAGATGAACGCTGCAAGTTGTGCAAGCTTATATATAAGCAACCGCGTGATCCAAAGGCACATGAAGAATGGTTAGGCTATACTCGGAGTGCCAACCTGGTTTCACTTTACTCGTGCAGAAGGTATGGAATTCTAGACAATGAAAACTTCACTTGTCGACCATGTGTTGAATAGCCAACATCGACTTGCGTGGTCAATCACTTGTACGTTTTAAGTTTCTTGGAGTTTCAGATCTTTCAAGTGTTAATGTAGGCCTAGTAGTTGATAAACAGTTACGGATTTATTATGGAATTTTATTATAAGTTTGCGATTGCCATTCACAATTAACATTTCAACCATTCAACGTTATATTTAACTTTTCACTACATGCATTCGAACTTAATATAAGGGCATGGGTGCCCATCATTAAGACACCAATGCTTATTATGGGCACCACAGGGCTCTTTATATTTTCCTTTCGAAGTAAATTTTGACATCTTATTGTTACCGTACTTCAAAAAGTTTCTGGTGACAAAAGTGTTGAAAACTAGTTTGACAAACATTTTTTATTTGGTCTTTGTACTGAAATAAGATCTTTCTTCAGTTATGGTGGCAAGCGGTGTGGTCCAAGCGATAGGCTTAACTCTTCGGGGTCTGTTAGCCTAGTATCGCGTGGATGCGTGGGTTGTTCGTATTTTATCTCGCGAAGACAGTTAGAAGACAGTTGTACATTTTCTTAGGGAACAATCTTAATACACAACGTATTTACAGCACGGTCTCGTCAACGCAGTTCATAGCTTGTCGAGTAGGGTGATTCAAAAAAATTTTTTTTTAAGTTAATGTGCATAGTTGTTTATTTTCTTCCTTTTGGGTTCAGATTAAAGTCTGTATAAAAAAAATCAGTATCAAATACATTTTAGAGGTTGCTCAGTGAGCACAAAAGTTCCCATACAATAGTATTCTGAAGTTACATATTAAGATGATGGCTATATCGCACACAGAATAAAGTTGAATAGCATGAATAGTAGATTCATTAATAACTCAAAGTATCCATTAGAAAATAGAAATTCACAATATCTGTTAACTAAAAAATCTAACAATCAACCAGGAAGTGTTTATTAGTCAATCGTAAATCAGTGTTCCAGGTGTTAGCGCGAACTCCAGCCTTTCCAAGTAGATTTGCCAGACTCTGGCAGTGATCTTCAACCACCTGCATCAATTTGTGCATCTCATTTTAATTCTTGGTTACAGACTCATTGAGATGTGATATCAGAGCAATGGAGCACTCAGCAGCATCATTGACCACACACTAACCATGGCAGATTCGATCTGTTGAAATATCACAGACGAGTTTCTGGATTATTAGACATGATGAAGTCTGTATCAAAGCCAAGAGAACGCATGGTACAGACTGAAGATGGATTAACAAGCTCATTCAGCTCTTCGTTGCGTAGATCCATACAAGGATCTATTTTAATGCCTCTGACTCTTCAGTTTTTGCCATGTTGACGCATGCCAGCAATAATGTTGCATTCAAGTCCAATAATGCTTTGTCAGAAAGAAAGCCAAGTCCTATTTACCACATATGATTGTATTTTTTGTCATCCTCAGACACAACTTTGTTAATTGATGTATACTGCCTGGTCTGCTTATACAACTGGAAGTCATTAATTGGTGCATCAGATGCCACCGAACAAGCTATCCATGTTCTCACATATATGACTTGCAAATAAACAGAATTCAATAGTATTTCTTTTCCAAGAGGCTCATTTGAAATTGATCTCTTTAAAGATAATTCTTGAAGCAAAACTAACCTTAGCCATCCATCTGACCATCTGATATGCATCTGGCTGTCTGAAACGATGCATCCCAAGATTTTACCCCAATTTAATTAGATCATTGCATTCGAGGGTCTCATCAATGGCAAATACATTGCTTTCTCCATGGGGACCATATCTCGAATATGAGGTCGTTGAGCAACCAGTAAACATTGATAGATTAAAGTAAAATTTTGCTGTATTGTTCAGAACAACCAAAGGAACAAAATAATCTACTATGTCAGCCAATCAGGAAAAAAAATGTTTTCCCATGGCGGCGTGAATTGTCGAGTATAGGCAGACTTGTCCTCGAGACCAAGGTCTTGGTCTCGAGTGCACTCGAGTTCATTTTTAAAAGTCTTGGTCTTGATCTTGAGACCAAAGGTCTTGGTCTTGAGGTTCAAAGTCTTGGTCTTGGTCTTGAGGTTCAAAGTCTTGGTCTTGGTCTCGCAGGACCAAGACCAAGACCGGCTGTCAATATGAACAGTCATTTAACAAAACTCAAGAATTTAAAAATTTATCAAGCTTGTTTGCATCGTAGCTAATTTAAGCCTACTGTAATGGAAGAGGGGTCTTTTAAAAACATTACACCTACGACAAATACCTACGGACGGATGCAAGTTTTGTTGGTCAGAAAAACCCATCGGCAGCAGCAACTAAGTTATGCTGCGTCTGGAAGCCATGCCGAGACTTTTTCTGAGGCCAGACGGGAGGATTTCAAAAAGGCTCACAATCCAGTGCTTGAAAAGCTACTGTGTGTGCCAGCGACTTCAGCACCTGTAGAACGTATCTTTTCACATGGCAGAATGTTTATGAGGCCCCAAAAGGCACGTCTTGGTCAGAAAATTATGAGTGAATTGATTTTTATAAATACAAAAGGCATTTGGAATAACATTTTGCATGAAGGACTTTTGTAAATACGAATACGGAATTCTCTGCAGTCTGCATTTAGTTGTTTTGATTGAATAAAATATAATACTCATGTTTTCATTAAAATAGCGAGTAGTCCGACTTGACAATTAATTTTTTGTAATGAAAAGAAGTCTTGGGCTGAATGTGATTTTTGGGTCTTTGGTCTCGGTCTTGTCTTGAGGTTCAAAGTCTTGGTCTTGGTCTTGAGGTTCAAAGTCTTGGTCTTGGTCTTGGGGGTCAAAGTCTTTGTCTTGGTCTCGAGGTTCAAAGTCTTGGTCTTGGTCTCGAGGTTCAAAGTCATGGTCTTGGTCTTGAGGTTTAAGGTCTTGACAACAAGACTGAGTATAGGCCTCCCCAGACCAAGACGCTTTCGAGTTACTTTGACTTCGCCTTTCTCAACGAATCTTCTCAACTCTCCTCCGACTCGTCTGCGACTCACCTCTCTCAGCCTCTAGACGACGAGGCTGAGAGAGGTGAGTCGCAGACTCACCTCTCTCAGCTTGACGCTTGATTCACGCTTGATTCCTCCCAGCGAAGTCTCTTTGCCTCTGTTCTGGTGAGCGAATCTCCCGTCACACGATTCCTCTCTCTCCCTTGAGTGAACCCTACGTCCAACTAATTCCTCTTCCCGTGAGTGAGAGCCTCTCGCACCTCCGTTCTTGCTAATTCTCTCTCTCACTCTCTGGCTTCGCGCCTGTCAATCATCTTTCTCGCCCCCAGCCACGTTCTGCTATCGGTGGCACCATCATTCCTTCGCCCCTCCTTCTCTCTGCACCCCCTTATGACATCCGGTCAGGCCTTAATGTCAATCAAGTCTTATGAGATCACATAGTTTATCAGTGTTCTTCCTATATACTATAATCGGCAACACAATACTAATATTACATCATAATTCTAATAATTATATTATCCTCCATGACTGTCACTACATCATCCGACTACAGTCTTAATTTGATTATATGAACTATATAAGATAAAATCTTTAAGGTGCCCATAATTGGGTACTTTACCCTATATAAGGGCCCCATATGGGAATATGGGTTCTATGGGTTCAACTTCAAGTGTCCATGCTGGCAGGACTATTGCAACTCGCTTCTAAGTACTGGTATTTCGAAAGCTAACTTCATGAAACTTCAAAGAGTACAAAATACATTGGCCAGAGCTATCATAAAAACTCTAAAATACGAACTTACATGTAGGCTATATCACACCGATACCTAAATCACTGCATTTGCTGCCTCTAGAAAAGCGAACAACTCTTAAGACTGGACTAATTGTACTCTACATTTCAGTAAACCTTAGGAGCTTATTGGGACGCAGTGGTGTAGCGACATGTTCGGTGCTTTGTAACCGGAGGGTCGCAGGTTCGAATCTACGTCAAGCCACTGCGTAGCGACTTTTGACAAGTTGCTTACCTACAAATGTCCAGCGCTCGTGAATAGTATAATAGGCTGGTGCCTTGGAGTGGCGCTTTAGAAATTTGGAGATAACGATCTTCAGTCTGCCTCTCTTTGCTCACTCAGATCTTCTTATTTTCTCATCTGACTGTTCCACGGACAAGGACAGATCTCATCCGGCACTCCGTTTCCATGTCTTCTCGGACTCCTTTCTTGACCTTCTCCTGCACTCACACGGTCACACTGGAGTTTCCTTGTACAACGATTTTATTTAGGCCTTGATAGTTACTTTGAACCCTAAAACAGTGGCACCATAAAATTAGCCTACTTAGAATAGATAAGTTTACTGAACATTCGTTAAAGCACACTCGTGCTGCTTAAATCAGGTATGCTGGCTCGGTTAGCTACAATAGAGCACACGTCACATGCAGCTCTAGGCCTATGCGTGAGGATGTCCGTGCGCATACCGATAGAGGCCATTTCAGGGATTTGAATCTCGGGCTAGCATGGTCTGTACAGTGTACAAGACGATCTTCAAGTGTAGCACTCATTCAAACGGGCAATTCGTTGAAAAATCAGCAGAGTCGAAGCCATGCGGTCCCTTCACTGGCTTCCCATTCACCAACGTATCCAATTTAAGGTCCTTTCCCTCATGCGTAACTATCTTGTTGGCTCAGCTCCTCTGTATCAAAGGGCTTACTGAACTCCGTTTCCAGTTTGCCTGGTCGGGCCTCTCTTTGGTCATCTGCTCGTGGCCACTTGGTAGTTCCTTGGATGCGCACTGCTAGGCCTACGGCCCAGTCTCGCAGTTTTGCAGTTGTGGGCCCTTCCAGCTGGAACAGCCTCCCTCATGGCTTTAGGCTTGTCCTCCTCTCTCTCTCTCCTGTCCAGTTTCGCAAGCGCCCGAAAACATTTCTCTTTATCAGTGAAGACACTGACCAGGGTCGGGAGCGCCTCTGATTTTGAGTGGCGTTATATAAATTCTTGATTACAATTTATAAAACGTAAGCTTATAGATTTATACTCGATATAGGGCCTAGGGCCTGCTCATGCATTTTTCTGCTTAACTGATTTTTTAAACTGAAGAACTGATTCGCCGAAACGATTTTTCGAAACTACATTTCCTTATATTTCTTGGTGCTGTATTTTGAAATCCTCTATAACAGCGTTTCCCAAACTTTTTTGGCCAGGGAACCCTTCTTATCTTAATATTTTCTGACGGAACCCCAACCCGAACTAAACATATAGAGGCATAGGCCTACATAGCGCTTGAGAAGCATACTAATATATACAGGCTTAACTAAACACACACAACCACATAAGCAGTTTTTAAAAACAAATTTTTTTGCTCTTATATCAAAAATTAAAGCGTAGGCCTTCAGTTTTTAAGACAAAGACTCAAGGAGCACAGGGGCGGATCCAGAAGGTCGATCAGGGGGGCCAAAAAAATTTACATACATTTCCCAAAAAAGTTGATGACTTTTTTTTAGTCATTAACCCTTTTTAATGTCTTAAGTGTACGTCTGCGGGACCAACGTCCTGTGTACATTTGACTCATCCCCGCCTACGGGGGGGGGGGGGGGGGCCACGCCTGTGTAACCATCATAAAACCCCCATAAAACGCCTGTGTAAATAAAGAAAAATTTCAAATGGGGGGCCATGGCCGGATTGGCCCCCCCTGGATCCGCCCCTGAAGGAGCACACTATTAGGAATGCAAAAAGGTTTGATATGTGCACTGCTTGTGCAGTGCTTTTGTTTCTTCTCATGAAATTTTTTTATATTTATTGGTTTGATGCTAGAAAGCTGGATTCTCATGCGAGGAGCAGCATTTAGTCGATATCTATAGGCCTATTTGGTTTTCGTATTGTATAATAATTATGAGAATCCAGTTTCGCACAAATGCGTTGTGGCAAATGTACGCTAAGGGGTCATCCATAAAGGACGTCCGCAATGAGGGGGAGGGAGGGGTCATCGAAATGCGGACAAATGCGGACAAGGGGAGGGAGGGTTATGACCAGTACGGACGTCCGCATCTAAAATTTTTAATTTGATAGTTTTTTAAACACCACCTTGTTTCAGCCTTACCTGAAAGACAAAAAGGTCAGTGAAGTGATTGCGTAAAACTTCATGCATGGTATAACCTTTAGGCTACTGCGACTTTAAAGAGGCTTTTATTACTGCAATCCTGCGATATGAAACCCGAACTGTCACTTAAACGTGCACACACTGCACAGGAACGGTTATGTGGAATAATTGTAAAAATAGTGACATTAAAATTTGGCTTAGGCGTTCGGACGTCCGCAAAGGGGGAGGGAGGGAGGGTAAGGTCCAATGCGGACAAATGGGAGGGAGGGGTCCAAAGTGGGTCATATTTTGCGGACGTCCTTTATGGACGACCCCTAACTGCACATTTCGCGACAGTGGAGTATTCTTTAATTAGCCTGCTCCAGAAACCGAGCAATGAAAGTGCGGTGAAATTTTGCTTCATTTGGGAGTCCGACATTCTCTCAATAAGAATATAATCTTTATTAGAAGTTTGCTGGTTTTCGACTAATTTGAATGAGTTTCGAATCCAATTAATATCACCCTTCATGGGTGGAAGTATTTAGCCATAATTATTCCCTTCCATGTCGTGAATATGACCCGCAATTTCTGTACGAATGTTTTCGTTGAGAACACAATCCATTTCAATTAAAAACTCATATAAGGCTGGAAAACAGTCCACATTAGGCCTACGTACTAGTTTATTCACAGGAATGCAGCCTTAATTTTCCCTCCTTAAGCCAACGCTCCATGGCAGATTTTTATACCAGCAAATTAAAAAAATTAATCTGTAATACTGCTGTACGATTGACTCGGATTCGTTTCGAGGTAACTATAACAAAGATGGCTACGTCCCTATTCAGATTCACAGTTCTGACCTACTTAGGTCCCCACAGTGATCTCTATAATCGATATAGTTAGCCTACTGGATACCTAATGGGCACTGAATGTTCGGATTATCGTTGAATGGGAACAAAATACAGGAGACAACTGAAGGCAGTTTAAAACTTTTATAAAACTATTTGTGTAGCTTTAAAAAAACTCTGGAATGTTTTATTCTAATGAAATTTCTCATGAAATTTCTTTAAAGTACAACTTTTTGCAGAACCCTTGTCTTCACGCTGTGGAACCCTTGGGTTCTGAGGAACCCACTTTGGGAAACGCTGTGCTAATCCTTGGGCTAATTTTGTCCAAAAATGTTATATGCAGTTTAAAATCAGTTTCAGTTGCTTGGTAGCTCTTGGTGTACACTTTGCAACAACAAGCCGTGTTCTTTTAATAGGGAAAGCTAATTTCAGGAAATTAAAAGGTATGCAGACGTTTGGTCAAAGGACGGTTGGTCAAAGGACGGTTGGTCAACGGACGATTGGTCAAAGGACGATTGGTCAAAGGGACTGTTCGTCAAGAGGACCGTTGATCAAGGGTCCTTTCGTCAAGAGGACGGTTGATCAAAATATCGGTCGGTTCGTCTGTCTATGGATAATTAGTGGTCGTCCATTTCAAAGGGTTATCGTATATCTGTGCCCGTGCAGTTGTTTGTACTGATAAGAGAACTGACATATTTTAAAGCGTCTAAAATTCACGTATATCGTATCACTCCATATTTGTTTTATTTGTGTGTGGGCTACGCTTTGCGAAGTCTTCATTGCTGTGTAGGTAAAGATGGCTGGTTTTGTAATGGCTTAATTGGTCACGTCTGTCTAGGGATAATTAGTGGTCGTCGATTTCTCTTATCAGTGGTTTGTACTGATAAGAGAACTGGCATATTTTAAAAGCGTCTCTAATATCGAAAATTTAAATTTTTGATCAACCGTCCTCTTGACGAAAGGACCCTTGATCAACATTCCCCTTGACCAACAGTCCGCTTGACCAATCGTCCGTGACCAATCGTCCGTTGACCAATCTTCCGTTGACCAAACGTCCTAGAACCAATTAAAATCATTGTATATGCCAAAATGTGTCAAATACACAATCATTCAATTCATAAAGGGTCGTCCATAAAGGACGTCCGCAAAAAGACCTACTTTGGAACCCTTCCTCCCCATTTTGGCACATGGCCTTACCCTACTTCCCTTTTGCGGACGTCTGTATCAGAGGATGACTTGCTACAAGATTCCGGCAGTGTGGCAGCAGAGACACACGTACTCATCAACCGACTTTTCCTTTCTGCTTCTTTTGCAATGCCAAACTCGAATCCACTTTTAAATGTCATCATTCTTTTTACTATTTTTCCATTCCCTGTGTACACTGATCAAATGGTCATTAAGCGGTCTGCAATGGAACATTACTAACGACAAACCAATTTAGTAGACAGTCTACCACATGACTCAAGTCGGTGTTTAAGGCACAGGTTGTACTGAACAAACTATGCATCAAATTTAGATGTGGACGTACCCAATGGTCATACCTCTGCCTCCCCCCATTGCAGACGTCCATTTATGAATGACCCTAAGCGGTGTATTTAGATATATAAACTTGTGCTTTATAAATCTCCATATAATACCAATAATTTGACATCTGTAGGCCTACTTACTACTAGTGTGCCATTAAGGATGTCTCTGATTTTAAAATCTGCAAGAGTTTCTTCAGGTTTATGTTCTTTAAATTTTGTTACAATATTCTGGATACTATGTATTTTTAAATTTATCCAAAACCTCACACTACTACCTACATGCAGTAGACTTCACATTTAATTGTTTGTTGGTGTTATTTTAATATTTGAAAGGTGTTAAAAACAAAGTTCACAAGTGCATAAAGTTTGAGATACTTTTTATGTTCTCAATGATAATCTGTTCCTTCTTCACCAGACACCATATGTAAAGTCACAGGCAATTCAAAGGAAACTGACTGAAAAACTTTCTATCTGGCCTAATTTTTTCTGAAAGTCAGACTGCATTACGGAAAGGAGATGGCTAGTTTTTATGGCTCCCAGTATGGCTTATCCGTGTCTTCTTCCTTCACTGCTTCTTCTTCTGCATGAACAAGTGCAGGGGGCTTGATCTCAACCTGTACACCAACTGGTTCTAGATCTGGATCTAAAAGACGAAAATTAAGAAAATCTCACAACATAGTTAACAGTAAATATCAAAAACCTCTTACAATAAACTGCTACATCAAACGAATACTTAAGAGCCTTTCATTTCATTTTAGCATGATGTGACACCGTAAACACAGGAGTACAAGTCACAAAATTTATTCATTTTCAGCCGATTCAGCAAAACAACATTTTAATAAATATTCTTGATGTTAATAACTCTTTACCTAAGGAAATTATTAGGTAGCAAAAAGCATATAAATGTTGAATAAATAAAAAGTTCTTGCTAATATATTTTGTAATGAAATATTGTCCCGTTCAGTGAATTCAGTGGTAGGTAGTGTGTATGATCCTCTGTCATAACAAAGGCTTGGGACTGGCACCAGCTCAAAATGCCAGTGGTAGAGTTATGGTGAGTCCAATTCTTGTTCATACTACTGTAATGGAAGCTACACTAAATAGCTCTCAAATACCACAGCGCATCTTGCTTACTTACTACAGCACATGTATTGATGTATTTCACACAAAAATTCTTCTCATGACATGAATTAAATCGAGTGCTGGGTTGGTACAGTCAATCATAAATGATTAAAACTACCTGCAAGTTTTATTCAATTGCATCCATTTTGCAACTCTCAAATAACAGCCCATAGACAAAACCACTGGATGGGAGTAAATGACTACGAGGCCTTAGCATGGCAAAAAGTCACAAAAGGCTCAATTTAATTAAGCTAGAGCCCCAAATAATTACTTGCATGTACTAAAACTTTACAAAACATCATACTATAACTAGTTGTCAACCCTTACAGTTCTACATCATAGCTGCTATGGACATGCCCATTCTAACAACAGCTTTCCATAAGAATGAAATTTTAACAAACTAACATATATTACGTATGCAAAAATCCGGAAAAATTAGACCACTCCCTGTTCGCAAGCGTACTTTTTTCCACCCTCCCCTACCTGCGTATGTTTGACGTACCCCCCCCAAGACCAGCTGCAGAATGTGTCAGTACCTGCAGGCAGCGACTGTCTGCACTTTAGGCCAGATTGAAGGATGAGTAATCCATGGACTCACTGCTGAGTTGTGTGATAGTTTAATAATAGCATTCAGAGGTAAGGTGGCATACAAGTGACACCTTTCCCACAGTCCAACTTCCTCTGGTAGTACCAGATAGCTAGCTCACTTGAAGGCCAATGAATTTGAAGGGCTGTTTCCTATGCGTACGTACATTATCAGTAGACCCCCCCATTCGCAGGCATATGCAAGCACATGCATTTCAGTTACCCCTCCCCTCCATGCGTACGTGATATATGGATGGCCCCTAATATGTACAGCATCATACAATTTCTAAGATAGTAATTAGTAAAGTGGTTCAAACTGTTTTAATAATAATTAAATATAATGTTACAACAATTTGACATATGCTGTTTCTTCAATTTCTTTCATTATGATTGACATTCCTAATGATTGACATAAAATGAATGGTAGTGACCCCTAAAAGTCAAAATGTTTTCTGAGAAACTTTTCAGTATATTTATTTTAATACTAATGTTAACCAATTAAAGAGGATGCCCCATTTGGTTTTTTCCTGGCCAATAAGGACCACCCTAACAACCATGTTAGATGAAGCATGTTTTCTGATAGCAACTTACACGCGGATCAATACATTTTCTCGCTTTCCGAGCCTAAAAGTTTGGAGCCCGAATTATACTCAAAAGCGATTTGCACTCAATTTAGTATATTGTAATTGAGGCAAAATGTTGCATCTGTTTGTATCTGACAATGACCAGTGAATAAAGGATGCACTGTATTGGCAGCTTTGGATCTGGTAAAGATAATAAACTGCTCACTACATATTGCTGGGGCATTCCACATCAAATCAACAGTCATCGTGCATCACCATCTCCGATTTTGTTAAAATTTGGTATGGTGATATACCACCATGAAAAACTTTCAAAGCCAAAATTTTTAATTTTTTGGTCAACCGATGTTAACATTTCTGAATGAACATTGACCAAAACGGAACGATTTTCGCTGACCACCGATGTTCAAACTGCTGTATCTCAGCTTCTACTGCACCTATAGACACATTTAAAATACCAAATTGAAGGTGTTAATAGCTCTATCTAGGCAAAGCACTCAGAAATGTTAATACTTAGTAACAAAAACATTTTGAGCAACTGTAACCTAGTTACACTGACCTAGGTCAGTTTGCAACCTCAGAATTTCATCAAATATTTCCCATGCAAAGCTTTCATTGTTCTTAACAATTGGTGAAAATTTCAGAGTGGGCACTCTCATAAGTTTTTTACAGTGATTTTTTAAAGGTACAGTCATGGAGGCGAATCGCGACCAGAATTTCTCGCCCGATAGATCTGAACTGTTTTGAAGAGCCTGGTTTGCTGCAATAGTTTCCTCGGATGTCAGCAAGTACATTCTTCCTGTGACGGTTGTTGGTTGAACAGTTGTTAATATGTCTTGTCATGACATTACTAAGATGTCTGTTGGATGCGGATATCGATATCCATGTGGGTGTAAAAAATTGACTTCCACCTCATTTATGTCCAGAAATATTTGCAGAACACAGCCAAGCCACCAATGCCCATCATACTTTGCAGTGATGTCCCCCCTTGATATCTGAGAGTTTAATCATGGTCTTGTCTACCTCTACATACTGCAAGCCACGTTCAATTCTACTATTCAGACTGCTGGAGAAGTCTTTCACTTCAACTGACTCGGCTAATACTGGGCAGATGCAGTTAACTTTTGTGTGCCTGCAGATATACTTGGAAATTTAAATATTTAAGATTCTCCACTTAGCTGTCTATTTTAGGTAGTTTCTCACAACTTCAGTTATAATAACGTCAAAAAAGTTCTATAAAATTCCAATTTATGTCATGCAAACATTCAGACAACAGGAAAGACTATGAAACAAGATTTCATTTAAATAAGTAAATAAGCAGGCGTGTAAGTAAGCCTAATTTTTGTTCAGCATGTTGTGTGCAAAGATCATTGATGTCAACAGCTGGAATTCAGCAGTTAAACAATCATGGCATGTCAACGGTTGCGATAATGGTCGCGAATCACGACCACGACTGTACCTTAAAAAAATATCTGTAACAAAAACTATGAGAGTGCCCACTCTGAAATTTTCACCAATTGTTAAGAACAATGAAAGCTTTGCATTATAAGATGGCTGCCATAAGCAGGTAACTACCATATGCAGACACTAGCCACCAAATATACAACACAACCGCATATAATTGAATTTTGGTATTTGTAATACAAAATGAAAAAAAATAATGCTTTAGGAAAAAAGAAACAACTGCTATAGTACACACCTGTAAAACCGAAAGTTGGGAACTTTGCAAAGTCTGCACCTTTAGCACCATATTGACGAGCCAGTTTTTCTAGCTCATCCTGGAGCTGCTTTTCTGTGTCTGGAGAGGCATCCACCAACTTGCCACCAGCCGCTCTGTGTAAAGCAGTTACAAGTCTCAAGAGAGCCATTCAGTCAGAAGTTAAGGCAAAGATAATGGGTCAGTCTCCAAAGTTCTTTGCTACTAGTTACTTCTATCATCCTTGTAAAATGAATCACAAACTATTGTTCCTAGTTTTGAACAAGAGAACCTCACACTGAATCACAAATCACCATGATTATTACCTAAATAACAAGGTATGCCTAACTTTAAAAATGACTGCTGCTTTAACAAAAATTACTATAATTGACAACAGATGGCAGATCTTGTTTATGAACTTCTGCTGGCCTCTATCAAAAGTCAGTACCCTTATTTACCCATTTACAGGGTTACTCGAGTGGTGAATCGTGATCCACAATCCATTTAAGTGTTTATTCCTGTCCAATGTTGCCCTAATAAAGCTTCCTAGCCTATTTTTGAGTTCTAGTGTTGGCAACTACACAACAGCTGAAACCACATTTCCTGTCTCACAGAATGAACACATCTCCAGCCTCAAGCTACTGATCTTCAAGCCAACGAGTATTGGAGACCTAAACTTCGTAAAGCGGATATTTCAGACTTCTGAAGTTTCAGGCAGTGGAATATTGTAGTGTAGGAGAGGAGAGCATGTAACATAGCACATAGGTTCAAGGAGCAGCATATGTCAATCACTCTTCTTAACAACGACAAATCTCAAAATTGAACTACTTGTTACATGTTTAAGATCAGCATTTACAATACATGTACAGGAGGACCAGCTGTCTGGTAATATAGCCATCTAGGTAACTCATTTACTAACAAACTGGTACCTACGTTTGTTCATCCTGCTTTCTGCCTCTGTCTATATCTTTCTGTGTCTGCTTATATGTAAGTATTTATGTCTGTCCGTCCTCTCGTTCTGCCTATTACTCAACAGCCTGGTCTTTCTGAATGGCAGCTCTGCATGTTTGTGTCTTGAATAGTCTGTCTCTGACTGCATGCTTCCATCAAGTTACTGGCACCACAGAAGTCAACCCTACAATATTATGGAAGTGTGGTCTAAGTTTGTCCGCAAATGTCATTATTCCAGAATTACTAAACTTGCATTTGTTATCCTGCTGATGTTAGGAAACATGTGAAGGACTGTCATAAGGTAAAAATTAAATGTAGCTTTAAACAGAGGTAACTTACATCAACTCACTAGCTACATGGATACAGTGCAAAATACTTTTGAAAGACGAAAACGGATAAGACAAAATATCGCTTAGTACGAAACAAAAGCTTGGTCTGTTCCCATGTCAATGTGTTTTAACGTTAAGATTATTCTTTTACTACAAAACTGATAAGATGAAAAAATCGGTTATTACAAAATGATTCTCGGTCTCATAAGACGAAAGGTTGACTAATACACAAAAGCCACACAGGTTGTGGGAAGGTTTTGTCTTTGCAGTTTGTATGTACCTACTGCTGATTGATAAACGTCTCCACTCCATTAATGAGATAGTTTAGGCCCACATGTTATATATTGGATGAAATGGTCGAAACACCTGGACATCAAATTCATCATAGTCTTTAGAAAGGCACTATAGCCTGTTTATTCTTCAGTGAATTTTCCCAAGGAAACTTAGAGAAGTCACAAAAGCAAACACAAGTCAACCATCTTTCAATTTATCATTGTTCGTGTCAGTGATATCTTCATTAACGAAAACTAAAATTAGAAGTAAAAATAAATGATTTCGTTAACGAAAACTAAAAGTAAAGTAGGAATTATATCAGCAGCAAAAACGAAATTAGGAATTGAATTAGGAATTATTTGCAGAACTAAAATTATGAACTTCATTAGCTTGAGCTGTTTTTCATGGAAGAGTTAATTTCAATATTGTCAGAGGTAGAGCTGTACCGATACATTGCGTGCCCCTCGGAATTTTGCACAGTATATAATTATTATTCTCATATAGGTTTTAGTTAAAAGACCGTAAAAAAATGAATTAAAGTTGTTATTTCAAAGATCGTTTTTGAATGGTGTTAAAATAAAGTCCTTCAACAAAGAAAATGTGGATTCCTACAGGGATTTTGTATTTCTAAGTTTGAAATTTTGGAGGATGCTCTGAATTCCGTGTGTCCAAAAAATTTAAACTCGTGCCACTTTTGGCACGCGTAGGCCATCCATATATTACGTACACAAAAATTCGGGAAAATTGGACCCCTCCCCTCCCTGTTCGCACGCGTACTTTTTTCCACCCCCCCCACCTGCGTACGTACAGTTTACGCACCCCCTCAAGACCAGCTGCAGAATTTGTCAGTTACACAGGTTCAGGCAGCGACTGTCTGCACTTTAGGCCAGATTGAAGGATGAGTAATCCATGGACTCACTGTTGAGTTGTGTGATAGTTTAACAGCGTTCAGAGGTAAGGTGGCATACAAGTGACACTATATAGCTGGAAGAACTGAACTCTAGCTCCAGATAGTACCACATAGCTGGAAGAACTGAACTCTAGCTCACTTGAAGGCCAATCAATTTGCATACGTACATTATCAATAATATCTCTGCATTCACTGTGCAGTGTGACTTAAGTAACAATATAGCTTAATCTGACTGCTAAACCCTGAAATTTGAAACTTACTTGCTTTTCTGGGCATACTCGTGAATCTTGTCGATAAAAAGCTTTTGAATTGGGTCTCCAGAAGCTTGAGCTTTTTGGTAACATACAGATGAGATGCCAATGTTGCGAGTCAAAACTTTACTGGCAGTTCTGCCACACCTCAGTCCAACAGCAAATCGCGACAACATGATGACAGTAAGCCTGTAAACAGAAGGTTTACAAAGATATGACATTATAAACTTTATAATTGTTCAAAAGCAAGCCAACAATAATCTTAACTCCTTAAGGCACATCAACATTAATTTTCATAAGTAAAAAGATAAACGCTGTTCAAATAAATTATGTCAAATAAACATTCCACGGCAAAGAATTTAGATACACAGCTAAACTTGCTTAAATAGCTGTTCTCCAGCTCCTTAGGAGTCCTTACAAAAACAAAGTAACAATGTTTTATTTTTACAGTAAAGATTACCAAGCTCCAATGCACCTATACAACAAGTGATTTTAACAATTTTTACTGCAAAGCGCCCTATAAATTAAAACATTATGAACTTGTGATATCTTAGTCAGTTCTTGACGTTCAGACACAATATAAAAATCACAATTTAGCAATTATAACTTCTTTCCATCCATCTAAAAGTTTTCAAAGTAAAATTTTGGGGGCCAAAACTGTACCCAACACCAAGTTTTTATGTTTTTAAGTTCAAATCATATACATTACAACATATGTTGTACGAGCACAAAAATGTGCAAATATTAATGCCTGAAAAACTTGAGATACTTTAAAATACTCTCATAAATGACTGACATATAAAATTGTTCATTATTAAGGGTCCTAGAAGTGAACAAAATACAAGGAATGCCTACAATATCTTGGTCAGTATTTGACATACAGGCATAAGAGTAACATATCTATATCAATAAAGCGAGAATTCTGTGTGTCTGTCTGTTTGACCGGGATTAACTTCTACAATTTTGCACCTTTTCACTCGAAACCTTCACTACTGTGTCGGCCTCAGCATCGGACACCCAGTGGAGGGGTTCGCGTACCCATTTTCACCGCTAACATGGTGAAAATCCCCAAAAACTCTACCCAACCGACCGTCCCTCACGCCCAGCTTGCCTCTTCCACTGCAAGCGGTTCTATTTATGGCGCCGGTATTCCCCAACGTCATTAATAATGCGCATAACGACGTTGTTTACTTTCGCACAAAATTTAATTACGATCGATTCGAACTATATTCATCGTCTTACACCAAAATTGTATGTTCAAAGACTCTGCTTTACTAAGGGCAGTGAGGGCTAGATTTCTGGCGTTTTCTTTAACCCGCCAACGCCGGGTTCACCCTCTTCGACTGCGAAGCAGTCAGTCCACGGGAGACTGCGAAGCAGTCGTCGCCAGAGGGCGGGTTCACCCTCTTCGACTGCGAAGCAGTCAGTCCACGGGAGACTGCGAAGCAGTCGTGCGACTGCGAAGCAGTCAGTCCACGGCAGAGGTCGCAATACGCCAGAAGGCGTATACAAGACTGCGAAGCAGTCTCCGCTGTACGCCAAAGGGCGTACACAAGACTGCGCAGCAGTCTCCCCCACAGGTCGCCTAAATTTCTTCCTTATTCGCTACACGGATTTCAACTTATACCTAAATTTGTTGCTTATTCGCTACAGGGATTGAAACCTATAACCCCGGGCAATGCCGGGTAAACCAGCTAGTATATATATAATTCTTTAGCAATTATCTTCTCTTCCCACATCCACTCAGATTTTTAAAAAAATCTTAGGGTACACATAGTTGCCCCAAACTGTAAACATCCTAAGTTTGTTTACCTACCTCATGTTTGTGATCCTTCATACAAATATGCAGCACTGCACAAAATTTAAAAATCCACAGCACAATGTAATCTTAAGACTATTGCTAACTATGGGTCTACTCTACATTCTGCAATAGATGCTGTTATGGGCAGCTGCAGGGGGCCTATTCCAAAAAGCAGGAACTGACAACTTACCAAATCTTTTCAAGATAGTCTCATTCATCTGCTTCAAATGCTGCAGTGGAAAGAGTGTTTAGTTTGATGGAATCATTCTGGTCCAATACAAGAAACAGATGCTCAACTAAGCTTCTTAAACCAGAACTTCAGGTGAAGAGGAACTTCGATATGCATTGCCAAACATTTCATATGTTTGTCAAATGCAATAAAGAGTTGGTGTTATGCAGGAAACGACAAAAACTAATCTATACTGCTTAGATGGTGAAGGTTTATGGTGGCATGGTCGCAACCGTGCACATCATGGCTGCCCCAGAATTTGATAGAATGTTCAGAGTGCTATGAGCTCTTACGGCCTACATCTGCTCAAGTAAGTAATGGTATATGAACCCAATACTTAAGGTGAGAAAAATTTACTTTTATTAGAAAATGACACAATATTTTCAAAGGTTAAAAATGAATTGTCAAATGAACAAAAAATATGTCATAAATTAACTGTTATTGCATTAAATTAAAGTGTTCGTGTCTAGTGTCATTTAGCATTGCTGTCTGATGTTTTAATACTGTATGTTTAAAGGTTTTCATGATGCACTTTATTACTCGGTACTTACGTACTACCTGACCATTTTTAAATATTGTGTTGATGAACCATTACTTACTTACTTGAGTAGAGCTAGGTTGTGAGAGTTCGTAGCTCTCTATTCTATCCAATTCTGGGGCGGCTACGACGTTTACCTTGTGCACGGCTGTGACCGCACCACCATAAACCTTTACTGCTTAGATTATGTACTTTACATGTCTGTAATGTCAACGTAGTCTCCGTCTGGTCTGCTGAACATTTCATTTTTCATGTTTCTAATTTGTAAGAAGTAACTATATGCCAAAAATAACAGTAAATGTACATGGTTGAGACCAGGGCTGCAGTGGTAAAATTAGAGGCGAGTACACGCTACCGGTTAGTTTTCTGAAACAAATTACAAGCGAGTAGAAGCTACTGGTTTTTTCTTCAAAAAATTAGAGGCGAGTACAAATATTTTTGTGAGGTGATTATACGGTCTCTAGAGGGGAGTACATGCTGTATATCCGCGCATACCATCGACTACAGCCCTGGTTGAGACCATAACCAGTCACTTTATCAAGTCTTTACCATCCAGGCTTAAATCTTGATTAATCTGAAGCAATTTCATGTTGAGTTTGAGTAATAAATTGAAAAATCTGTATAATTTTGGCTCGTTTTCTTTCTAATTAAAAAACTCCAAATAAAATGCTTCATTTTGGTCTAAATTTCTTACAAATATATTTCAGTTGAGGCATTGCGTATGTATAGCTCTTCCCAATGAGCTCAGCTCCTAATTGAATTTGACTTAGATTGGAAGTACTGTGGTGTCCCCCGGAATGGCAGAAAAGAAATGTGGTCACCCTACTGACAGTTTTCGTTATGACTCGTGCACCGCACTGCACCTCGCTCCAAATTAGAGATCTGCATCTTCCCCAAGCATAACTCGGCCTTTCCATCAATCCATATTCACAGCGGACTAGCCGATTTACCATGACATAGTTATATGCCTTTAGTTACAACTAAATGGATAGGTGGAGGTATGGGTGCGGCCCGAATCCCCGAAACCCCGAAACGAATTTCGCCCGAATCCCCGAAATCGATTTTAGACTAAAATTACAAATAAACATGTGAATAGACAGTAAATCGAGATGCATCAAGGCCACGCTAGGTCTTTCTCGCGAACGAGTTTACAATTTAACTTTGAATAGTTTTCGGGAGTTCTGCCGCTTTCTATGACATGGCATGGGTGAGTATTGAACCAGCGGGTATAAAGGATACCAAACATGAAAATGATGATACCTTAGACCATAACAATCAAAACGCACCTATTCCCAACTCGCGCTGACGATCCGGCGATTTTCTAGAAATTTTTTAAATTCTGCGCATCCTGTGTAGAAACCCATGTTAAAAGTCGATATCGCCATATTTACGTAGAACATATATCACTCGAGGTTCACATTACTTTACGGAAGGACTGTATTGCGGACTCTGGAATGGGTAATTGCGAAGACTGAGTGCCTCCCTATATAAACAATATGGCTGCCACCGACTTCGCTCCAGTAGAGCGCCGCTGCTACCAGCCACATCCCACAATGCAATGCGCTAGGTAAGTAAGTAAAAAAACACTTGAAGTCAAATGCACACCTGAAGTAAACGAACTTTAATTTGATTGAAAATTGAAATATATGCATACATCTTAAGAAATGGTTTAATCCGTTAGATATAAACAAAATTCAGTTGTTTGTAATAGAAGTGTTTGTAATATAAGTGTTCGTTTTACTTACTTACTTAGCATATTGCATTGTGGGATGTTCCTGGTAGGTAGCATATTTATATATATAATATACCGGATTAATAGGTCGTTGGGATAAAACCATTTCTTAAGATGTATGCATATATTTTAATTTTCAATCTAATTAAAGTTCATTTTCGTTTGACTTCAAGTGTTCGACTTACTTACTTAGCGCATTGGATTGTGGGATGTGGCTGGAAGACAGCGGTGCTCTACTGGAGCGAAGTCGGTGGCAACCATATTGTTTATATAGGGAGGCACTCAGTCTTCGCAATTACCCTGGAATGATATATGTTCTACGTAAATATGGCGATATCGACTTTTAACATGGGTTTCTACAGAATTTCAAAAATTTCTACAAAATCGCCGGATCGTCAGCGCGAGTTGGGAATAGGTGCGTTTTGATTGTTATGGTCTAAGGTATCATCATTTTCATGTTTGGTATCGTTTATACCCGCTGGTTCAATACTCACCCATGCCAAACGGTTTTCGGGAAATCGGGCGTTTGTGTATTTTCAGCGTTTTCGGGGATTCGGGTTTCGGGGATTCGGGTTGACCCCGGAGGTATCACCAATGTTTGACCTTTCCACAGAGGTGGTCATTGCTGAGAAACAATGCACCCGGTTAAACACAGTAATGCGTCTTGGTGACATAAACTAAGCACGTGTGCTATACTTTAGACAATCAATAAAACTTTACACACTTTGAAACATCATAATATTTAAAATACCTTTATATTATTAACCCGTATACCTACTCGCTATCGAACTCGTCGCGATCTGACGAAGGCCACAGCCAGGATCTCGCGACAGACAGCGAGACGTTAGAGGTGCAATTCTATAGCGCTATGCAAGAGCATGCCTTTAATCTAATCCAGAGACAGTCATGAATATGGAGTGTTGAAGCCGCTGAAAATGAAACCACTTAATTTTCGTCGTATGGACATATATCCTGTCCATCACCATCTCATCCTCTACACTGAATTTCCACGTGCTTCTTCTGTAAACATTCAGAGCTAGACTATAAAAGATTCCAGCAATAGGCCTACGTAGGGCCTACATCTGTTGTTAACAATATATCGCGGATGCAGTCTTATCGGGCAGTGAGTAATCTAGACGTCTTTGGGGGGGAAGTTCCCCCCAGGATTAATGTTCCCCCCCCAGAGGCGAGCAATATTACAATGTACAGACCGTCAGGGGAGGAAAAATCCCCCCCAGGATCGATGTGGAGACATGGTTTTCCCCCCCCAGAGAGATGGATTCCTAAAAAAAGGTCATCAACTTTTTTGACAGAGGAAAAAAGTTAAAAATTGGGTGAAGGACTAAAAAAAAAAAAAAAAGATGAAAAGTGGAAAAATTTGGGAAAAGTCTGAAACTTTCTAAAGATGGAAGACAAAATTTTGTGTCAATTGTTTGCTCCCCCCAGAAACCTGGTTTCCCCTCCCAGACGAGGGGGACTAGATTAAACACTGCTTATCGGGCACTATATGCCACAGACTCCACAGTATAAATAATTAAGTAATTATTTATACTGTGACTATACTTCGAATATGTAGACTGCTTCATCATGAGAAGGGTCCATCAGGAAAGGGGGGACATAGACTAGACTAAGTGGTAACTAGTATAGGGCCTACAGTTGAAATTCGACTCCTGTAATAACTTGTGATCATCCGGCCGTTCATACTGATTTGTGGCCTTCTATACACTTTGTTTGTAGCCTAATCATACTGCGTGATTGTCGGTTTGAAAATATTAAACGAAGATTATTATTATTATTATTATTATTATTATTATTATTATTATTATTATTATTATTATTATTATTATTATTATTATTATTATTATTATTATTATTATTACCGGTTACCAATGAACTCGCCATTCTTCGAACAGGTTACCAGTTTACCATCTCTTTTAAAATGATAATAATAATATTCGTTTATTAAATTCAAACTGACAAGTACTCAGTAAGATTACATGATATCAGTGGCGTAACAGCCATATAACGAGGGTGGACAAAGTCCAGGGGCCCCCGAGGTCCCAGGGGCCCCCAAGCTTTTTACTGTGCACCCTGTCACTGTGTCACATTCTGCTTTAAGGGCCATATTCTTTCATTTTCCTCCAAGCACAAAATTTTTTAATATGGTTAATTATTCCATCTGATGACATATTTAGCCTACGGTTTTCAAAAGTGCCACAACAAGGCCCATGTAGGTCTGAGCCTCTCTGCAGCCTGAAATAGCTGTATATATGACTGATGCTTCATGGTGCATGCATGATGCACAGGGCCACAGACGTACAGTATGTACGTGTGGTGTATGTCTAGGTCACCGGGTCGCCGGGGTCGGGGTTTGTGACCCTGATCGACAGTAGAATCGAAACCACTTCATACACTTCAACAGCATATATATAGGCTATTATACGCACATCTCTCAGCTCCAGAGGAGATATAAGAAACACCTGAAATAATAATATGTCTAATTGTTCGTCTCTCTTTCGCTCTCTCAATCGCTTGCTCTCTGTCACTGTCTCTCTCATATCTGTCTCTGTCTCTTTAATTGTCTCTGTCTGTCTGTCTCTGTCTGTCTGTCTCTATCTGTCTCTATCTGTCTGTCTGTCTATCTGTCTGTCTGTCTGTCTGTCTGTCTGTCTGTCTGTCTGTCTGTCTGTCTGTCTGTCTGTCTGTCTGTCTGTCTGTCTGTCTGTCTGTCTGTCTGTCTGTCTCTCTCAATGTCTCTCTTACTTCTTCATGCTCCGCAGCCTTACGTGAAAGTATAGTCGTTATTGTTCGCTTACGTTCAAAGAAAAAACGACTTCCATTTAACTTTTTAATCGACGGCTACAAGAGGCAGCGAATCTAAAATTCAACTAATAATAATAATAATAATAATAATAATAATAATAATAATAAATAATAATAATAATCTTCGTTTAATATCTTCAAACTGACAATTACGCAGTATGATTACAAATCAGTATGAACGGATGATCACAAATTATTACAGGAGTCGAATTTAACTGTACACGGCAGCCATGCAAGGCGCCCATCACGTCCTACATCTCATTTTATCAAACGCGCCATCTCGCGAATGAAAGGCTGAGTGGACCTAAATTTGGGGGGGGGGGGTAGCGGGAAGCGATCCCGCTACCGCTTGCTCTTCACGCCAGTGATGTTACCACTACTCTATGGACCCCCCCCCCGACGGTAAGGAACTTCTTAATTTAGGATAGCAGTTGTTGCTTTGCTTTCTAAAGTAGTCTATATAAGTAATCTGCTATTACTAATGTCTTTTACTTATTAAAAAAAACGTATCTTAGATCCACTATCTCACGCTTGATTGTCTTGCTCTTCTTGCGATCGAAAACGAATGCGCAAAACAATTAAATATTGATAATTTGATAGACACATCTGCTAATAGCAAAGCTAGAATAGCCAAATTCATGAAGTAATTATCTGAAGAAGCGCTTCGCACTGGCGACGGTGACTGGGAGAGTGACAAAAAGCACACAGGCATTAGCCAGTTCCAGAATTGAGAGCTCAATATGAGAACTATATAGACATTACATTACTGTGCACGTTGGCAATACATTTTTGTTGTATTCTTGTTTTGTCCTGAGCTATTAATGTGACTTGAACTACGGATCATTAATGAGAACGTGTTAATACTCTTTTTTAACCTAACTGCAGCGTAAAATAGCTATCTCATTGTTTTCACTTTTCAATGGGTAAGGGCCCCCAAGCTTAGAATGTCGTAGGGCCCCCGGCTAGGTTGTTACGCCACTGCATGATATAGTAGTAACAGATAACAAGTTCAACCGGAGTAGAATTTAATTGTATGGCAGCCTGCAAGGCGCCCATATCTGGGTAACAGGACAATAACCCCTCGGACAATAACCCCCGGACAATAACCCCCCTGCAAAGACCCTCGAGCCGGACAATAACTCCTTATACTGACACAGAACATACAGTAAAGAGTACACATGAAAAAATGACCAAGAACTAAATATTGGACAATTATTAGACAATTGGGCACAAGCCGCACAGCGTACACATGAAAGACTTAATTGCCATACATCAAAAACTAATTATTAGACAATTATTAGACAATAGAGACTTTATTTCCCGAACACTATACTCAACGTTATCTACTTCTCAAAACTCTGTCTAACTTAAATTTGTTCCATGCTGCGGTTTGTCAACAAGTACCTTATAAACAATAGGCTAGAGATCTGGGCATCGACGACAATCGAGCTCAATTGCTTACGTTTAGGTGTATAGCCGCAGTTCGATAAGTTACGCCTATCAGAGGTGAAAAGGTTGGTTTTTGTTTTTGGTTTTTTGGTTTATAATACAAAAAAACAGAAACCACAAAATTTTGTTTTTCGTTTAGAAAAATAAATTTCATATTCTTGTAGAAGTTATTTTAATAACATTTAGGCCTATTTAATGATATTTAATTTCGGAAATCGCAACTAAATTAAACCGAGTTGGAGCTCTCATCTCATTTCATGCCATTTACAAAAATTATTTTTATGATCCGAAATCCGAAAATCTTAAAACAACAAAAACATTGAAGCCAAAAACAAACAAAAAACAGAAAACCAACTTTCATCTTTAAAAACTTGGTTTTTTGCACCCCTGGTAAGTTAGGCCTATTATATGCCATATTAGGCCTACTCTTAAGGTCGTTTATTTGAGATCATTAATGCCCTTAAGTCTGTTTGTTTGATATGTATAATGCTGTTGAGGCTGTTCGTTTGATTATTTCAAAACGAAACTGTTATTTCTAAATCAGAGTAATAATTTCAAAACGAAGCTTATATTATTTTGCTTGGAACAGTCGTCGCTAACTGAGCCTTTTGATAGCGCTAAATCAATTTTGAAATTATTTAGCGCTATAGTTTTATTTAGACCCTTTCCTCATAAGTCCATTCCACGTACGGTATTGGTTGTTCAGTGAGTGACAGCGCGTTAGTCTTTGTGTGTTATTTCCTGTTTGTGCTCGTCGATTGGTAGTGAAAGTTTACGATTTCCGAGACATATTGGCCGACTGTTGTGTTTCTGAACACAACCCCAAGCAGGTCAGTACACGGTTTAAGTCTTAATACAAATTTTAGTCTCATATTTTTCTCAGTTTTACGTCGAAATGCGATCGAATCTGGAGAAAGCGTGGAGTTGCGGTTTGGTCTTAGTGGCGTTTAGGGCCGGAAGTGAACGGCTTTTTCGACAGGAAAAAGCAGACTACATCAATTATAAAATATGCGAACAGGATGTTTACTTCGCATCCGCACTTCCTGGCACCAAAATGCTCCTACTTGGATGGAAAGATGGCAAAAGCAGTGGACACTTGGACGACAATTCAGTGATGGACGTTGACGTGTAAAATGATGGTGAAGAGGGAAGCCATTTTGGATGACCTATATAACGTATACCAACAAGGTCCTCAGCGTAATTTTAAACGCAAAAGCCGCCAAATGTGTTTATTAATAATATAGCGGCAGTTTTATGTAAAAATTTCTTATCTGACGAACCAAATATAATTGGTTTAAAGTAACTTCTTATATTTGTTGGTTTTTCATAAGCATGTGATGAAAAAGTTATGTAGCGCAATCTGATCAGCGTATACGTACAACGAATGATTCAACGAAATTCTTCATTTGCTTTTTGATTTGTCTAGCACATAACAAGTGCATTCTTTCCATGATAGCTGTGGGTTTGTCAAAGTTATTTACAAAGATTATTGCAGCATTGTTTGGCTATGCAAGATCATTATTGTAGAGTTTATACAAAGCCTCAGGGGCATAGCTAGCTTTTCATGGGCCCGAGTGCAGGACTCATGTGTATGCCACCCGCCACATAGGCCAAATGCCTAAATCAAGGTCTTAGGTCACGCTGATAAAATTGCGGAACGTATCGCTATTATATATCAAAGATATAAATAAGACAATAAGCAAAATTATTTATTCTGTTTGTTAACTTCACTGTAGGCCTACTAGTACCTTAGTAGTACCCTGTATAATACTCTTGTGCACTGCCTACAAAAACTAAACAATTACATTTGATATTTAAGTATGCAATACAGCTCATTCACAAAATAAACATGAATGCTGTAAGAATGAGATGGATAAATCGCAATGTTATAATTTCAGTTATTTCTCAATCAGATTTAACACATGTCACTTTGCATACTTGCATTGCATGCAGTGACTCAGACTTATTCACTTATAGTAGGCCCTACTTGTACTTAAAACAATGCCATGGCATTATAGAGTTTTCTTTCTAGCCTTTTGTTCAGCAAAAATGTAAATCATCCTCGCAACATTAATCATCCTTGCATGCTGTACAGTATGTTGTCAGTACCGATCCAGTTCCAGACATTCCCGTTGCTGAGTCAGCCTTAGTGACAATGAAACTGGAGGTTTTTGGCAATTTCATTGATTCTGTTGCAATCTGTTGATGTCGTTTACGTTTCGCAAATCCGCTTAAATGTTTTGATGTAATTCTCAACTTAAAACTGCATTACTAACGATCTTTATTATCACTCGCATAATTTTTGCACATAAACTCTGACGTCATTATACAATATGAAAGTCGTCACTCGAGATGCAAAAAACAAGGTAAAAGGAGTTCAGTACGGTGGCTGGCAGCTGGCTATGTTGAGAAAGTAATGTGTGTTGACTATCGAAGCATTCGAACATCACAACTACTAGATCTGTCTCCAAATAAGCAGTAATATGAATTAGATTAATTGTAAAACGAAACTTTCAGCTGTGGTTATACAAAATTGTCGGGTGTCTCTGTGGGCCCCTGGTGGTCGTGACCCTGAGTGCCTTGCACTCCCTGCACATATGATAGCTACGCCCCTGCAAAGCCTGGACCTAAGCACAAAAGGTATGGAGGAAATGATTAGATTTTCATAGAATTTTCATTAGTCCACTGAGGTTAACGTTAAAATTAGTAGAATTTAAAAAATCCTTTTATATTTTCTAGCATTCTGAATTCTTGCATTAAAATGATTTTGTTGTAGTTTGCATATTAGTGTATTCTGCAGTAGGACATAGTGTGTCAAAGCCATGAATGAAAGCAGAAAGTTTTGAAAAGCTTTTCTAGATAATTTTGGTATATTTAAGCAAGATTGCATGTTTGATTGTGACAGTCAAGAATTGAAAGCTTTCATTTAGACATTACTAAATCTATGCCACTCTTGTAGACTCTGATAGTGGCTTATTTCTGGAACCTAGGTTCAGGAAAATTGTTGGGTCAAGTACTTTTGGTTGCTGTGTTCTGAACTTTGCATAATTGCACTCTTGCAAATATACGTCCATGCTTCAGATTAAGATTTACTTACGTTGTGCTCATAATAAGTGCTTTAAATGAATAAATAATAAAATACTGCGTTAAATCCATAGCAGGTACAAAACATCTTTATAGACTCAGAATTGTAAACCATTCATTGGAGATAAAAATATGTTTATGTAAAACAAGTCATGAGTATGTGACTTGTGAATAACATTTTAAGTAGGGTTGTTAATATCGTTTTTTTTTGGCAAACCGATTATATCGATTGTATAAATTCAATATTAAACCGATTATCATTTTTTGGCCTTCATAGAAAGGTATTATAAATTAAAATATAATGCAAATTACTTTATGCATCACGTACCATAACGTTGCTAAGTAGGCTGGTTGCTTAGGAGGCTGAGGCTGACCTTGAGACTGGTTGCTATAAAGGAAGCTTTACTTGTACTATGGTACATACGATAATCATATATTTTGCTGATACATTGGTATTCAAACGGATTTAGGAAATAACCCTGGCAAGTAACCACGGTAAAAATCCACGACTTTCGGGTCTATTATCTCCCCAACCATCCGACGTTTGTAAAAACTGACCATGGAAAACTTACAGCCCATTTATGTAATGAACGGTGCTCTTATTTACATAGAAAGACTGCTGGTTTCCCACGGTCATCTGCTTTAGTGAGCGCATACCTATAATGTTGCAATTCTGCACCTCTGGCATGGAACGCAATGTTTTCAATTGTTGCACCTCTGACACACAATGGATTACAAACAAATTTTCCCGAAAAATTATCCGAGTCGCGCCAAAAAAGTGACTCGGTCGTGTTACTGGAAACACACCATTATTTTTATTTGGCCTTAACAAAGACGCTGCACAGAGAGCTCGCGAATTGTGAACAATATAGCTGCTGGCCATATTGGATGAAAACAATCGTAAACACTAAACAAATTAAACAGTTTAACTTTTTCTGGTATTTTTTTTAATTTTCACTACGAAAATGATAAAAAAATTTCGATTATCATAGATCTGTAAATAAAAGAAACCGATAATCGTTTTCAAAACAGATAATCAGAATTCCGATTTTCGTTTAACATACCTAATTTTAAGGTACTATATATTATATTCATGTTATAATAAACACTTGCATGCTTAAATAGGTTGCTTCACATTTTTACTGTTGCACCAAGTTTTATTAAAGTGGAAATATATTTAGGTTGTATTTTTTCAGAAATGAATGCAAGTAAACGAGAGAGGGAAGTAACTGAAGCCCCTGATTTAAAACGGCGAAAAAGAAGTGATCGAACAAAGTGAGTACATCTGATATATGTACACAGTTAGGTTGAAAGGTAACCAAGTTGCTGCATCCTTAATGTATCACTTATAATTTTAGGTTTAGAATAGAACTTGTATTTGAATTTGGTGCTTGTGTTTTAATCTTGTCACATCTAAACTGAAATGTAAGTGTTAGAATTTAATGCAGGGAATTCTATGTTTTTTTTATTTAATCTTGTGTTTATACTTTAAAACTATTCTTATAGTTTTGTTTTGTTGTTTTCTTTTCTATTTTGCCTTTGTGTGCTGATGATACAAACTTCCCTGTAAAGTGTAAATGAGTGAATATTAGCCTAGGTATTAGTTTTCTGCAATTCTGATTGTATTTGAAGCCTGGTGGATTTTCAGATATCACCAAAGTGAAGAATGGACATAATAATCAGTAACATTGATACATTTAGTTTGTATATAATGTTGAACTTGCTCTTCAGGCATTTTTACTGGAGTTTGATTGATTTCAGAAATTCTCAGGACAATGTTCTGATGATAATCAGTTCCAATCACTCAAGCTCTGCAGAATACAATGGGCTTGAAGTTGAGGAAGTGTCCTCAACCCTAGAAGTTGATGCCGCACAGCGTGATCTTATAAACGATAATGGCACAGATGCAGACGATCATGTGGAGAATGTTGAGTATGATGTGCACGACACCAATGTCCAGTATGAAGAGGACATTGCAGAAAATGTTCAGTATGGAGGGGAACTCGTTGTTGAGCTTATGAGTGATTTAACAGAACAGCACGTGCAAGAACAAGAAACAATTTCAGAGACAACTCATGGTGACCTTGTTACCGTTAATGGCGACTTTGCCACAGTTACAGAAGAAGGTGAGATTGTGCTTCTTGAACATGGGAAGGGAAATGCTTTTGAAGTAGAGCCTACACAGATGACCATTCGCATCGCAGAGGATGGTACCATCCTTGAGGGAGATGTCAATGAACAGGTCAGGCTTCATTTCAAACAGGTAAGGAATTTGTTCTTTACTTATTTAAATAATTAGTTAATGTGTGGTAGTTTACTTTGTTATTATTGTTCCTACAGAAAAACATTGTATCACATCGTACTGAGTTGTAGCTTAGAGAGTAACAATGAACTGACACCATTTCTTAAGCACAACAAGTTACAATTTGACAAATGGAATCAGCAAAGGAGAAACATTAATTTTAATTTGCATTAAGTCAATTCTAAAAGGCTGAATTAGGTCTGTAATTGATAAATATTACTTAAACAATTCTTAAAATTTTGATAATATGCACCACCACAGTGAAAGACTTTCATTCAACTGTAGTAGTAATGCTGTGAGCTGATAATGGATTTTAATGGAAATTATGCAGTCATTGCTTTTAACTCTTTGCATGCCACAGGTGCAAACTTGCGACATCAAGAAACCTTTCATGCACGCCACCAGGAGCAGAATTACATAATCAATCAATCAATTTTTATTGCAACAACATTACATACATCATTACATGCTTTGGTATGTTACATGAAAACATTGACAAGGGGGCCCACAAAGGGATGAATCCCGCTAACAGGGACACCCAATTTTACCAGTTAAATACGTTGAAGATGGAGGTTCAATTCAGAGACACAGTGACAGTCTTAACTAAGTGATTAGTCTTAAGTTAACAGACGGCATGCAAAACCAATTTAAATCAGTTCCATGAATTGCTATCGATTAATCCATCCGTTAATTGAGAACACAATAGTCTCTTTAAAAGATTTGGGATCTGTTAAATATTTGTGGGAACACAGCTCCAAATCTGGTGACCATTGTATTTAGTTGAGAAGCGGCTAATATTTGATCTAGCAAAAATAGTATGTTGCCCTAGTATTATGAAAGTGATAGTTGGCACCAATGTTGTAATAGTGTGCAAACCTTGAGGGTAAGAGGGCATGGGTGAATTGATACCTAAAGATGGCTGTCTTAAAGTATCTTATTTGATGAAATTTGAGCAGCTTAAGTTCTAGAAAGATTGGGTCAGTATGTGAACAATAAGGTACCCCAGCAATTATTCTAATTGCTCTATTCTGCAGTGTCACGAGTTTCTTTACTCTGGAATAATTTGTAGAGGCCCATATCATATTACAGAACATTAGGTACAGATAAATTAATGAGTAATATAAGTAAGGTGAATACAGAGGGGAAGCAAAAATTATATACGACCGCGTATTCCAACATTTTTAGCAACCGTGGCCATTATAATTATGATATATTCTTTCCACTTTAGATGGCTGTCAACAGTTACACAAAGGAACTTAGTGGAATTTTCTTGAGAGATTGCGATATCGTTTTTGTTTACTAATGCAGTAATTTTTTGGGACACATTTTCCTTTGGGATCTAAATATAATAAAGTTTGTTTTTGCAAATTTAAGGAAAGCTTATTTGCAGTGAACCAATCCACCACTGCCACCATCTTAGCGTTAACAGTCTGAACTAAAGAGTAGTAGGATCTGTTAGAGTAAAAAACATTTGTATCATCAGCAAATAGCATAAAGGATAGGATAGAGGAGATGTTGGAGAGGTTGTTTACACACAGAAGGAAAACATTTTAGGTGTGCTTACTACAGTGGATGGAAATTAGGGAATCTGCATTCTTCTGGCATAAATGTTCTAACCATTGATTAGGGTGATAAAAGACAATAGGCCTTTTGTTTATCTGTACACACTTGGGTCAGTTCTAGAGATATTAGACTTTAAAGACTTGTTCTGTTCGTTTTATGATGATCGTGACAAATTAAGACGAAATTTTCCATATAATTTTCAGTAATTTGGAGTCAGATAAAGGTTGAATTTTTAATGGATTCCATGCATTTATAGGTACAAGACCAAGCACTGTAAGTAGTGTTCATACTAATGATTTATAGAACTTTTCAAGTGATAATGGAAATGGTAATAGCAGCGATGTCAGACGACACTAAGTCTGTTCGGCTAGGGTTTCTTCAACCTCCGATGAAGGCTAGTCTAAATACTTGATAAGCGGGGTTTGCCTGCTCTCTGATATGTGATTGATTCATCAGCATTTTATATATTTTGTTAGTGTTGTAATGATTATCGCTGGCTCAGCAAGTTGCTAAATGTTCCAATTGCTAAGCTAGTGATGCTGGGATGTCAACAAAGAGAAATGGATTAATACTTCTTACTGTTCTGGAGATGCATGGCTTGAGATCTAAAAAGCTAGAGATAATTTTGAAGGTTTTCATCTACGTGGCAGTGCCACTGCTTTGCCCTCTGATCTTTGCAAACCGGGCAGTGTTGTCGTGTGTAACAGTTGTGGAAGCTGCCATCTTTTGTTGCTCTGTACTAATGACAGTGTAGAGTGCGAACAGACCTTTAGTTACTGTAGGTTTACTAACTAACCTGATGCTTTTACAATCTTTCACTGCATTGGTTATTATCAATGTTGTCACTATATTCTGAACACTGCCATATACCCATGCCCTTCATCCCAACCTTCTCTTTCTGTCATTGACTGAACAATCCAATCAATAGTATTTTATTATTCCACTGATACCTGTTCCTTTTACCTTATCCAGGCCATTCTTGTCTAGAATACCAACTTGTTTGTTTCTGACCCACTCTGTTTTCTTCACCATGCACCATCTCTGAATCTGCATCTCATGCAAAAATTTATCTGCATATCTGTCTCAAATTTCAAAGCTAACATCTTGACTTCCCCTCTTCATTTCGAAATTGTGCCCAACAGAGAGAGAGAGAGATAGAGCTACTGAACTTGTCATCCAGCTTAATTTAAATTCAACTTCATCTGGAATCCTATATAAAAACATTTCTGTTAAGTCAGAGGGCTGCTGCATGCCCTCCCCAGCCATAGTGCTCGTATTTTGCTGCTATGGCTATGAGGAGTATTCACAGCTGGGTTGAGAGGTGTTGGCGACAGTCCCAATTACCTTTCCATCTCATTAAATTCAGGCATCAGTGTCATGTTGACATTAAATGCGTCACGGCAAGCTGGCATTGCGATCACATACATATGCGACGTTATGCATGCTTCATGGTAGAAAAAAATGGTTACATGTATCTGAACTATTAATTATCTCAGGTGATAGTGCATCAATGGATGGAGTTTATGCACTTAGAAACTTAGAAAACTTATTTTAAATCTTGCACTACTGACAAGCTGCCATCTTTAACAGCTATAATGCACATACTTCAGCACAAGTAAAAATCATGTGGAAGACCTGTGTGCTATAGCCGTGCATCCACCTAGACTTTGTCAACAGATTATTTGTTGTCAGTAAATTGTCACCATGATGCTTGGAGTTGCTGTCAAAGAAATGCCACAAATTGCATGTGAAATGATTGTTTAACCCAGGAAGTGGAAGAAGATGCTGCTGAACACACGGTGGATAATCTTTCAACTGGGCAAGTGGAATTCTGTGAACAAGTAGAACAAGATGTTGAAGGTTTCCATGATGAAGAACCTACTGTTGATGATCAGGTACTGATCTGGTTGTGATTTTATTAAGAAAATTTTTGGTGGCTGTGTCGATGAACTTGTATTAGCTGCTCCTTTTTCAAACCTCTAAACCTTACCATGCAGGTCATGCATACATTGTTATGTATCTTTAAGCAAATAATTCTCAGATGTGTTGGAAATTCACGTCTGATGAGGTATTGCGCATACATAGAACCCAGCCATTGGAGTCATAAGTACTGAGGGTTGAGAGTTACCATGTTCTTGGGCCATCTTGTGATTAAGCTAAGTAATGACAACAGCCAAAACGTGTAACATTCATAGCACAGTTACAGCTTTTTCTGTCTACTAGATCACTGTCATCATCAGTTCCTGATGCCAGCCATTTGGCGACGATGGGTACGAATAAACAATCGCCATTGTCCTCGGTCATTTGTCAAGTCTATGCCCCCTTAATGGTAGTCCAAGTGATGTTATGTCCTCAGTTATATTATCTATCTATCCACTAGTATCCAGCGTAGTCTTGGTCTGCCTTTGTGTCTTTTCCCTTCGAATCTTGCATGTAGTGCACTGTGTGGGATTCGGTCAACTGGCATTCTCTCTACATGTCCAAACCATCAGAGTCTTCGTTGAACAACTGTGTCTAGCAGAGCTGTTTTGATGCCTAATGATGATTGTCTTGTGTCATCGTTTCTTATTTTCTGCAGTCTTCAAATCCCTGCGCTCTTCCGCAGCCAGCTCATTTCTGCTGTAAGAATTCTTCTTTCATCTTGTTTTCACATTGTCCGATCCATATAGGAAAATGGGTTGTATCATTGTCTCGTATATCTTTGTCTTGGTTTTCTTTGTTAATTCTCTGTTCCTCCATATACTGTTCATTATTCCAAATGCTGTGAAGTGCTTTTGTATATCTTTTTCGTTGCTGCCATCAGCATTTATTAGCCCTCCTAGATAGATGAATTGTTCTACTTGCTCAATAGCCTCTCCTTGGATTGTGATAGTTATTGGTGTCTCTTTGGTCTTTTCAATCACCATTGTTTTAGGTTTCTCTGCGTTGATCATTAGGCCGAATCTTCTACTAGTTTCGTCAGTCTGTATCGTAATATCCTGTAGTTCTGGTTCGCTTCTAGTGAGGAGGCCAATGTCATCAGCAAATCGAAGATTATTCACCAGCTCTTCATTTAGCTTTATTCCTGCCTCGGTGTCAGGCACTTAGCCTATCAACCAATCCTGCTGTCCTTTGGACGGCTGAAAATCATTTTGGACGGGTATAAATTGTGCATGGACGTGATGTCCTAAATGTGATATAATGTATAATCCATTTCCCTTCATCTGTGTAACGATGCTCCTTTTCCCACACAAGATACACTTCTCTAGCAGCTATTTATGATCTAGGATAGGTGTAATTAAGTGCCAATTAGATGAGGTTGTTTCTTGGTAATTGGTAACTGATTTGACTATATACATACCTTGACCTTATGAATAATTATAGGAGTTTGGATTGACAACAAGTAACGTCCCCTAGGCTATAATAATCAAATAAGGGAATTAAAAATTACAATCTGAAGTCAACAGATTGTCATTTGTATCATTGCATATAAAAAAAACTGTTACATTTGTGATCCAGACAGACCCAAAAGTCATTCAGTGTAGGGGCATTGCAGACTTTTGCAGTCGGGCTCGTACGGTCGTGGCATCGGGCGGTCGTGACTTCATATGCTCACGGCATCGGGCGGGGAATACTTTTGGGCGCCCTACTCTTTTTTTCTGGATAAGGGCCTGCTCGGTGTTGTTAAGGCTGAGTGACATTACTGCTTCTAACACTAGGTTAAATAAGTATGGGGATAAGATGCATCCTTGTCATACTCCAGTTTTCGTGTGAACGTTTTCTGTAATCTTTTTATCTACTTTTATGGCACTTGATGATTTTCTATATATCTCTTGTACAAGTTTGATCAGTTGCTCTGGTATTCCTGCGTTTTGCATCGCTCTCCACATTCCATCATGCCATATACTGTCGAATGCTTGTTTGAAGTTTATGAAGTTGATGAACACTTTCTAGTTGTGTTCTATGCTTTTTTCAAGTATCTGTGTCATTGTGAATAGTTGATCAATTGTGCTTCTTCCTGGTCTGAACCCGGCTTGCTCTTCTCCAAGTGCTCGTTCAACATACTGTTTCATTCTGTTTTGTGTCATTTTGGTGAAGACTTTTCCTGGAATGCTCTGTAAGCTAATGCCTCTGTAATTTTTGCAGTCTTGTGGATCTCCTTTTCTTTTGTATATAGGAATGATTGTCGATTTTGCCCAGTCTTCTGGTATTTCTCCCTCTTGGTGAATCTTTGTAACAAGGATATGCATAGCGTTAACAAATGTTTCTCCTCCTTGAAGCAGTTCTGTAGTTATTCCTTCCATGCCTGGTGCTTTATCCTTTTTCATTTTGTTGATAGGATCTCTTACCTCTTCCTGTAGAAATGTTGGCATTTTTTTCTTCTGTGTTATTTATGGACAACTCTTGACAACTCGTAGGATCGTTATGTGTGTTGACGTTTAGTAGTTGTTCGAAGTGTTCCTTCCATCGTTTCTGTATGCTTGCATCGTCTTCTAGTACTTTACCATTTACGTCTTTGACCGATGCAACTTTGAGCTCAAATTGTTCACTCAGTAGTTTTATCTTGTTATATACTTCTTGCATTCTATTTATCTTGAAAGCTTCTTTGCATTGTTGTTTCATCCAGTTGTTTTTGTCTCGTTGTAGTTTCCTTCTGATTTTCTTAGTGAGCCAGTTAAAATGTTTCCGGTCAGATATTTGTCAGTTATTGGTTGGTTGGCACCAACTTCAAAGACCTGGCTTGCTGTTGCATTACTGAATCTGAGATGTCCTGGTTGCATGTAACATTTGGTGTCTAAATACCTTCCAAACTCTTGAAAGCCATATTAAGTTAACAAATCGAATCTGGATGCAGATTAAACACAGTTAAAAAATCTGCAGGCAATATTAGTGTGACACAGCTATGAAACTGGTGATTTAAATATGCACGGTGCTGTGGTCCATTCAGCAGAGCATTAGGTATGTAATCCAGTAACTACAAGTTTGAACCTGCTAAGTGGACTCTGTGTAACAACCCTGGACACTTTTGTGTGCATTTGTCTCATGCACTCCTGTATTCTGAGATTCAGATTTACCAATCTTGCACTTGTAACAAGTAGTGCAGAAAGTATACTGAACTGTATGAGTGTATGTAGACTGTTTTAATCAGTAAGCTTCAGTATTAGAGAATTTGTTGTTTGATGCTTGTAGGATGCTGTTGATGATGAAAACATTGTCATTGTTCATATGGATATAACTCAACCACTGACAACATTAGGTCAACTTCTTGAGATGAAGTTGGGGTATTCGTTGGAAAGCCATGAGTTCTGGCTTCAAGATTCTCACCCGGTTAGTCCGTTTGTTTTTAAATAAGACTTTTGCTATATTGAACTGCTTATATATCAAGATTGTAAATTGCTGCGGATTCACAATTAGGGCTTGTGCTGTACTAGACATGTTTATATATTTTATACACTGTTTTGGCTTGATGCTCAACTATTAAACCCAGCCTCATGTAATGAAACTGGTTTGATGGTAATGAAATGGGAGCCATACAGTTTTCTGTATATTAATGTGTAAAAAGCTTTGTACTAATTTAATATTCCCAAAGTAAATTATGGCCAACAATATGAACTGCATTAACCATGACGATACTGATTAGTAGATGGCTGGCAGTTACAATATGCAGTGGATTGTATTTTCTTAAGGTATGTATTTTTGTATGTATGTCTCTAGATATTCTATTATGTCTCTAGACCAGTGGTTTTCAACCTTTTTCTAGTGACGGAACCCTACACAAAGCACTCATTTGCTCGCGGAACCCAGCGCGTTTCACCTTTCAAATTTTTCAAGAAATACAGTCTGGTCTCGTTAACACGCCCCCGTTTAACACGCCATTCCGCTTAGCGCGAAGTCATTTTATGTCCCCCAAAGCAATTAACTTAACACGCCATACCGGTTAACGCGTGCGGCATATGGACCGTACTACAGCGCTATAATATCGACTTTTACAGCTGGATGTAGTTCTAATTCAATCATGGCACATGCTCTGAACAGCGCATTTATTTGTCCTTTTTGCTTAGATGGCCGCTTTGGTTCATCTAGGCCAAGATAATATAATTCAGCAAAGAAATAAGTGGAAGATATTTGTAGAATGAGAACGTAAACGTGTATTTCAACCAATGAAAACTGAGATCTAAATCTATCGCGTGTGTAAATAATCCAAGATGGCGGACACTCGCGGACATTCTAAAACGACGTTTACTCGAGGAATTAAATTCAAACGATGACAATTTCGATTAATCTGACAATGAAAAACCCTCTGACGTATCAAGTTACGAAAATAAAGTGGCTTTGGGCAAAGGAATTCTGACTTTGACGCTAGTTTACACGTGGCATGCGGAGTATGTTGTCCGAGCGGGAAAATGGGATGCAAATATCGGGTGACTTCGGCGAGTTTTTATTAAATTTTATTTATTAGGTTTTTGGATTACAGTATTTCAGCATTATACTTTAAAATTAGATCAAAAACTACACGTAGCATGCGTTTATTTTTGTAATATTTTTATCTGAAACAAAGTACATGTAACTTAAACTCGCGTCTGGCTACGAGAACCGCACAGTGGCATGGTTGGAGAATATTTCAGGTCGTTAGACATTGTTACTATTTAACTTAAATGTTATCCCGTTTTACGCGCGGTCCGGTTTACGCGCTGTATCATAAGGCATGTCCCCCGAGGGGGCGTCTTAACGAGACCCGACTGTAACTGTTATTGTAACCTTTAATGTTAACTTGTAACTTATAACTGGGGGGCCCATAGAGTAATGGATAACTGGATAACTGGCGTGAAGAGCTGAAGGTGCCAAGATCGAACCCGGTCGACCCCCGTAAGGTTTATTCAGTCTTCCACTCGCTGGGTGGCAGTGGTTAAATGAATAGTAGGCCATGATGGCGCCGTGTTGCTGCAGCTTAAAACAGTTATATTCGACTCCTGTAAAACTGTTATCATGTGCTTCTACTGTATACATGTATGTAAGGCGCCCTGTGTGGCTGCCGTTTTCTACTATATGTATGTTCACTGTACAGCGCAGTGCATTTGCAGGCGCTTAATTAAAGAACAGATTATTATTATTATTATTAAAATTTGCAAATTGATCCATAGCCATAGCTGTTCCTCCTCTCTGAAATAAACTCCCGCCAGAATTACGACAATTATGTGACTCATGCGAAGAACTCAGCAAAACCTCACCTGGAGATCTTTATATCTCCCCGCAGGTCTTTCACTCAAAGCCTAAACACTACTGCAGAAATCTTATCCCGATTCCTCCTCGTCCCCTTACTTCCCTCGCCGCTCCAATTCTAAATACCATCCACCTTAGCCGTCTGCCGACATGACCCTCTATATCTTTGACCTGGAACTGATTTTGATTCTAGCTGCCTATCGATTTTTATTATTGATCGCATATGATAATGCTGGTTCCCGCGACTCCACTTTTAGGGCGCAGCAGAAATCTCGAGATTATGACTACAATTAATGTTGGAATAATATTTAGATTTTGGAATTTTAAACTTTGAATATCGTGTCTAGCAAGAATTCTGTTCATTGCTCATCCTTTTGTGAATTCGGTTGGTGTTTTTTTTAAATTTTATTTTGAACTCCGACGGAACCCCTGGCGGACGCTCGCGGAACCCTAGGGTTCCGCGGAACCCCGGTTGAAAACCACTGCTCTAGACTCTCTTAGGCACTGAAGCATGGCTGTCTAAGAGGTACAAATTAGGATATTAAGGAAAATCATGGGTGCTTTTCCTCACTGATTTTCATCATTACCCAGAATGTCTTCCAATAGTTCACATAACCTGAAGCCAATGGAAGTTTTATTTCAGGGCATCCCAGTTTTTTCATAAGAATGTTGAAGTTCTTAAAGGGGACTGTAAGGTCCCAGAAGGACTTCATAGAAGCCATTGTGGTATAATGGTGATGTTGTGTTGTTCCGAAAGAATTGAGTAGTATATCAAGGGTGTAAAGGTTGCAATCAGTTTTCCCGGAGGAAGATTACGAATCCACTGCTCACAGAGTGAGGTGTAAGAAGGTCAAAGTTAGGATATGGCACATCTACAAAATAACTTGTGGGTGTCGAATCTTTTTCATTCATTGTCAAAAGCAGATCAATGTCACATCTCTGCCATAACACAGATCATGGCATCACTATTAGGGGGCATAACCGAAATTCAAATCGGTAAACCGATTTTGCCGATTCTTGGACTCTCCGGAATTATCCGGATCCAGAGTGTCTAACCTGATTAATGTCAGCTTTTCTTCGATGGTTTCGCTATGGACTAATAACAATATATAGGTCACTAACATATCAATCAATCAATCAAGCATTTATATAGCACCCCTTCAAGGAAGCTATTCAGAGGCGCTCCCAGCCCAACCCGGTGAAAGAGAACAGTCTTTAGAACAGAGAAGAAAGCAGTGAATGAGTCTCGAGGAAGAGACCGCAGCTCAGAAGGAAGCTCATTCCAAATTGTGAGTCCAACCATGGAGAAAGCACGCTGCTGCACAGTAGCGGTGCATGCGAAAGGAACAGAGAGATCACCGCGGGTGGCAGAACAAAGAGAGCGGTGACCAGGTGGAACAGAGTCACGAGAACAGAGCTCACGCAGATAGAAAGGAGCACAGCCAAGCTGACATTCCCAGACAATGGAGGCAGCCCGGTAGACAATGCATTGCGAGAGTGGTATAATTTTATAATGTTGATTGGACTACTTACTAGGGCTGTGAACGGGCCCCAGAGTAACCGGGCAATTTATAGGCCACTCGCACATAATTATAATTTTTCCAAGGGTTGCACCCGGGCCCTCTAATCAATTCCCAAAACCTACCCTGTATCTGCTGCAGGCTGCCTAGGCCGTTGACCGTTAGGTCTGTCAATCAGTGAAAAAAATATATCGTGGTATGGGGCAGAGGGTGACTGACTGAGGGTTGCCGCCTTTAGCTGACGACAAGCCATTAGCCAGTAATGACTAACTTGGAATTAGGGCTTTGTGCATATATTTATTGCTAATTGGAATTGGCAAATAATGGCCTGTACTGACCAGTATCCGGAATTGGCAGCAACAACAAAATCGGTTATGCCCTGATCACTGTCACCATTGTGTTTTTATGCAGTTGGTTGAAAGGAAGAATGGCAGTTTAGCACTTTTGGTGAAATGACAGACCAAGTCTTTCTTTTTGCACAGAAAGTCCATGACAATGCTTCAGCTTTTCTTTGAGTTAGGGTGGCCAAAGATGTTGGAGAATGATGACCACAGTCGTCGAGGGCTGCCTGTATCTTGTTCAGTGACCCTCTTCCAGTAGTGCACTTCCTTTTCTCTAAACACAGGTGTGTTGGGTCCAGGCAGCATGATCCTCATACCTACACTTTCCTCTGGAGCATTTTTCAGGTCTTCTCGATGCAGATTATGTCAGGGTACAAGCCCCTCACTCAACCATGGAGTGAGGGGCTTCTGGTGCGTCTTCATGGTTCAGAGGGGACGCAGACTATTGAAGCACTCTAACAGCATTCTGATCGATTCCAAATTTTAATTCACAGTACAACTTTATGATACTACAGAAAACGGTGCTGAAATGGATCATTATTAGAAGGATTTGGTGTGAATGATGTTGCCTGAACAGTTGCAGAGTGGAGTTGTAAATACATTTCTGCATTGTTGTTGCTTGAATTCACAGTTTGCAGCCTGATTTTTGAAATTCTTTTATTTTTGCCTCTTCCAGCTTGATCCGTCTAAGAACCTTGTTAGTCAGTGTGTTCAGGGAACTGGACAGGTACAGATTAATGTTGAGATCAAATCACATCCTGATATTGCACCGCGCATCAACATTGTTGACATCCTCAAACCTGCTGATGAAGTTGATGAAGCCCCAGGTAATAAAACTAAGGCAAAGTTACTATTCTGGTGAAATTTTACATGGTTTACATTACGATAGTCTTTAGGAAAAATCATGAATAATTGCATTTCCATATGTACAGCCACATTCAGAGTTAGTAATTGTGTATTATATATATATTATATCTGAGTTACGCAATATTAGTTGATACTAAAACTGATTATATTTTATTGTGCAAATTGTGAATTTTGTGCAGACTATGAAACAGTTAATGTTGTACATTTTTATCTTGAACAACATGTACTTCTACAGTAAAGCAGCCTAATCTCGTATATTGTATGATCTAGTATTCTACTCTAAACTTCTAAATTATATTGTTATTTAATTTATTGCATAACATGGATCATGATTACGAGCGAGATTGGCTAATCTAGAGTTATCATAAGTGTGAATCCCTTTTTTGTTTGGGTCCATTTTGAACAGTGATTTCATTCAGTATTTCATTTTTAGTCCACTGTTAATTACAAGGCAGTATTACTTTGCTAATCTAATGAATTTGTTCGATTTGATTGATTTACAGAAATGTCCGCTCCAGATCTGGTTTCCGAGAATGTGACACATTGGTTCATCGATCCGATTTTTCGTGCAGAACAAGCACGACTTAAACATCCTCATAGTTAGATTAATTTATATATATATATATATATATATATTTATCAACTTCTTGTTATGACCAGAATAGAAGTGTCAGAATTTGCTTACAGATTTTAAACTATTCATAATGAATTTATTTATGATTGCTTAAACTAACATGTTGTCAGAATTTGCTGCTATGAAATTGAACTATTTTGCAATTCAAAGGCCAGCACTTATTTTAATATTTTATGTAGTTTATTGTATTGTATCTAGAAATTTATAAAGCGCCTCTTGCAGAATAACTATATTGAGGCGCTCTCAGCACAGAAGCCCTGGGGAAACAGAAATGCCTTTAGGGAACGTGAGACGGATGAGGAAAAGCCAGTCATTAGTTTGGCCCTGAGCAGAGGTGGAAGCTCATTCCAGATCGTGGAACCCACAACAGCAAACGCTCGATGCTGGGCCAAGGCAGTTTTATGTGTTGGTTTCAATGTCCTTTTGTTCCAGTTTTCAGTAATTGTGTTACTTGCAAAAGCTGGGTGTACTACTTGTCTCTGTATTGCAGATTAAATTGGCTGGCTATTGGCTTGGTTGAATTAATTCAGTGTAACCTACACATTTTATTATTTTTTGGGCAAACTGGCACTGTGCATTACATCGTTCAGCTTGATTTAGTTTAGCTTTGGTTAATTTACACTTTTTGCCATCTCCTTGATTGTAAGGTGTGCAGTGCTTTAAATGATATTGGATTATATATTGGCAGAAGATAAATTTTTATTACTGATTCTTGTTGATGCAGATCCACACCAGTGGAACGTTGCGGCTGTGAAACACTGGATTCAGTGGGCTGTGAAAAAGTTTAGCCTATCAGGGGTTAACATCAAAAACTTCAATTTCACTGGGGAACAGCTGTTAAATTTAAAGAATGAAGAAATTGTCCGGTACGTTCCAATTGACAACAGTGGCTTCTTCATGACACACATTGAACTACTCAGGAGAACCGGAAGTGCGGGTAAACATTATGAGATTGTATAATAAATAATTCTTATGCTGCTATTATTAATTTCAAACTGTTGATTGTGAAGTCCTGCCATGTCTGTAAGTGAAAAGACTGAGCAATATCACTTTATTTTTCTGTACCTAAAGTGGGTCAATAGATCAAGAACTGAGCTTAAGTAAGCAGTGTTTTGATTGTATTAAAAATGGCCTTAATATTAGAAGAGGTAGAGCAGACCCTTAATCGTTTAACAAAAGGAGGCATTAAGAGCTACTGGGAAAACAATACAGCTCATCGTTAGAGTGTTAAGATAACCCAGATATGGAGCCATGGGTTGGAGGTGTTAGCTACTTTGTTTTTCTTAGTTTCAGCATATGAGGACGGGTGTCCAGTTCTTTTCTTGCTGCCCTATCTTCTTTTGTTTATAGCACCACTTCAAGAGCAGAGTAATCAGGGGTGCTTTCTGTAGTAGCCTATATAATGTAAAATATTGAGAACTGGAGTTTTATCAGTTAGCAAAAGTAGAAGAGTCCCTAGTGGCAGGCATATGCGAACATCAAGCCCAACCAACATATTCCTGTTGACAAATGACCATCATGCTCCTAGTCCTCATTGCCAGATGACACGTGTCTGGCTAGTTTTCAAGGCATCAGGTGCACTTAGCAAAGACATTCATTATGTGCCAGTCGGTAGATTGAAGCACCACCAGTGACTAGGGCTGTCAACGGGCCCCCGAATACCCAGAAGTAACATGTAATTTAGCGAATTATAACTATTAGCAACTAGCAGGCTATCAGCCGCCATTTTATATGTTGAGTATTGTAACGTAACTATTTTTGGCTTTCTCAAAGTATTTTTCCAATGATGGACTGACGAGCCTTCGGGTACCCGCTGACAATTAGCTCTGGCACCTGGACCACGTTTTCAACAATTTTCTGTCAAGGTTACTCCAAGGACCATGTTGGTCGTCCTTCGCCGAGATGAATGTTACACAGCTGTAGACAGCGTACATGGTCCGCGTATCGCTGAGAGCTATTGATCCACTGTACCTACTGTCCATTGTGCATGCATTCATTTGCTCTCGCGTTGACTACTGTAACTCGCTCCTCCTCGGTCTCCCCATGCTACGGCTCTCCCCCCTCCAGTCAGTCTTAAATGCTGCTGCTAGGCTCATAGCACGTCTTCCTCGCTTTGCTCATATATCCAGATATATGATTGAAGTCTTGCACTGGCTCCTGATTACTTCGTGTATTCAGTATAAGATCCTCCTTCTTGTTTCCAAATCCCAGCTACAGCTTGCCCCTAAATACCTTTCTGACCTTATGCGGCAACCTCTCTCTTCAACTTCTGCTCGTCCTTTGCGCTCTACTGGCCCTGTTAATCTCTTTGTCCCTCGTACTAGGATAGGCTGACCAGATATTGGAAACTAAAAACCGGGACACTTCAATCACAAAATCAATTTGTGTTTTGTCAATTATTATAATATAACTTGCACAAATAAGACTTATCTATTTTATGCTTATACAATAATATACAATTATACTTTATATTGGTATAACTGAAAGGTTTTATTGCAAATCATTCTTTTAAATTTAAAATTTAATTATAAATTTATCAAATCAGTCACTCATATTCGGCGCTTGAATTTATGCTTCCTAAAATTCTAATATTCTGTCATAAAACTCAACACATGTTTCTTCCATATTCACTTTCACTATCATAACAGCTTCAAGAGTTTCTTCTGATAATCGACTTTTTTGATCTGACCAATAAGAGTTCATCAGTGAGAAAACTCGCTCAACTGGAGCATTAGTCCAGGAATTGCTAACAAGAATTGTAGAATCATTTTCAAATTTGGAAGAATTATCTGTCTTTCCTGCAGATCATTGAAAATCTGCACCCATCTGCTATCCACCGCAACATTGTTTTCATTCCGTAGTTCCACTTTTTCTCGACTAACAAAATTACAAACGCATGTCATTTCATCAAACAGTACATTGTCATCAATGTCATATCCAACTGGCTTACAAATTTTGATAAGATCCTCAAGGCTTTTTTCAAACCTTACCCCAGTTAATTGTTCCTCTCAAGTTCAACCAACTGAACAGCTTGAATGGTGCGTAACTAACTTCCCACATGTCAAAATATTCCAACGAAGTTGCATAAAAAGATTGAACTGTTTGCAAAAAGTCATCCTCAATTATGGCACCAATATCAACAGCAATATTAAGGAGTTGCTTTACTTTGATTCTTAAAAACCGGGACATTTTTAGGGTTTGGCCTACCTTTCCCGGCAGCCGGGACAGCTAGCAGAAAATCGGGACTGTCCCGGGAAAACCGGGACGTCTGGTCAGTCTATACTAGGACCACTCTGGCCCAACGTCAAGCTTTTGCTGTCACAGGTCCCTCTGCCTGGAATGGTCTTCCCTTTCGACTACGAACTAAACTCATGATGGGAATCTTCCCAGCATCTACTCGCTTGATCAAGACGTTTCTGTTTCCACAGGGCTCACACACTGAGGGCGCCTCTGAATAGTTTATACTGCGAGAAGCGCCTTATAAATTACTAGATACGATACGATCGCTCACCAAATTGTGCATCATGAAGGATGGGCCAACCTGATGCAGTTATATAGACAACTTCTAAGCATAGAAAATTCATATCAGAGATGAAGAGTGTGTGCAGTACACAAACTTAGCAACAGTAAACTCGGAGCTGTTAGAAATTACTGAGAAAATTCAGCACTGAGACGAAGCAATCTGCCAAAATGAAGCAGAAGTTGAGTAACAGCTGACATGGCTGGTGACATTTGTGATCAATGTACTGATTTTTAACTGAGTTTACTACGAAGCCACGGGTGGGGCAGAAATCTCAAGATTTCTATTGCGAAATTCAACGTTAACTGTTCAGAGTGCTAACCATGAACATCATACATCAGTCTAAATTTTTTAATGTAATTTCAAAGAACTCCACAGCGAGCTCCAGACATTGGAATTTCCTATCAAACAAAAGGGATCAAATGCAAGGGAAGGCTCAGGTGTTTGTCTTATTAACTAATTTTCACAAAATTTCTCTATGTGGTAGACTGATCTGCAGTTTGTAAGTATATAGGCATAATTGCATAGTTCGTTTAGGTATACCGAACACAACCAGCTATACAGTTGCCAATAATAAAATTTTTGTCGTGATTCTTCTTTAATGGAAGCCCATGTAATTCTACATGAATCTAGAAATATGGTCAAACCTAGGAATTGTGCTGTTGAGTTGCTGGTGGTTCATTCTACCAACTAAGCATGGGTCACAAATATGGTTCAGTGAAGCTTGTGTTATAATAGTTTACAGATAAAAACACTGTTAATACACATTTGTCCATCTTGTGTCAACCTTGAATTGGATTGTTTGAAAATTTTAAGCAATGTTTTTTATGTTTTCAGCGGTCTTACAAGATTCAATTCCCAGAGTCCTTGTGTATCCATCTCAGTCAAATTCGATAAATGCCCGACAAAATAAGTCGAAAAATCGTGTACGCAGCATTACAATTCCAAATACTGGTATGACGCCAGGTAATAGAACAGGTATGTGTAAACACTTAATAGTAATAATGTTCAAGGCTAACATTTTCAGTAAAAGTACATTCCAAACAATAGCATTTTTAGTAAAGCTAATTCTAAAATTTCTGTTGGAAAGTGATTCGGAATAAGCTGTTATGTGTCAGATGGTTTAGTTAATTGTTTTGCTTCTTAGCATTAAGGATGGAAACAGAAATGTGTTTTTTAATGTAACAACTAGTAGAAACTTATTGTGAAATCTGTTCTGATATTTATGATAAGATCTTTTTGATGCAGTTACAATTTGCAACACGTTTTGGTTAGTCTGAAAGAAGCTTGGGATCTTTGCATATTTTTATACTTTGTTGATTGTGTGATTTCTTAATTCAGGCAATAATGGTCAGATCCAGTTGTGGCAGTTTTTGCTAGAATTGCTCACTGATAAAGAATACCAAAATATTATCCAGTGGCTTGGTGATGAAGGAGAATTCAAGCTGATGAACCCAGAAGAAGTGGCACGTCTATGGGGTTTGCGAAAAAACAAACCAACAATGAATTATGAAAAGTTGTCACGAGCATTAAGATATTACTATGATGGTGATATGATTGCAAAGGTTTGTCTTCTGAGTTTTTCTTTTGCAGCACTAGTGAAGCATACTTGTTTTGCATGATGATTATAGACAAAGACATAAACTTTCTACTAGGTTTTAAGTCTCTGGGTTGACTGTCCAATGTGCTGACCATGAACCATGGATTATGAAAAGCATTAAGATGTTACTATGATGGTGTGAAGGTATTAAGTCTGGTATAAAGTTGACTATTAGCTCTACATATATCAGCTTTATCCAAACTTGTTTAAGGTTTTTCCTTCTGAGAAGAGTTAAGGGAAACGCCCCTGGCTAACTGCATCATGTGGACAATGAAGACCATATTTTACTACACTGGCCTTGCCTATGATTGCAAATGCGAAATTTCCAAGAGAAAACTAATGTCATTAATTTATGTATTTTTCAGACAGATTTCGTTCACAGTAGCATTATCATATGTATTTAAATAATAGCAGAATGGTGATAATAACATCTAACATATTAATGAAAGTAATAATAATTTCTGTTTATTCTAGGTCACAGGAAAGAAATTTGTCTACAAGTTTGTGTGCGATTTAAAGAAACTTACCGACGACGAATCTAACAATAATTTGTGTTTATTATAGGTCCATGGAAAGAGGTTTGTCTACAAGTTTGTGTGCGATTTACGGACACTTCTTGGCTATTCGGCTGCTGAACTAAGCCAGCAGGTGGCTGAATGTGCTGAGCGATCAAAAAGACCAATCATTCGCAAAATTGAAATAACGTGATTGTTTTGGATGGCAGCAAAATTTCTAACAATGTGCCTAACCTTATTTTGTTTGTGTTACTTGATCAAATGGTAGAACTGTCTCCCATGTACATATTTTAAACTCCCATTTCATATAACAGAACAGTGTACATACAAAGAAGCCTGCTTGTTACAGTTTTTTACTTTTAGTAAGATGCAACATGGCAAAATTCTGTGATTGCTGACTGCTTACATGGAAGTGCAAATAATTGTGTGTGTGTGATCGATTATGCACATGATCCTTCTTGTGTTTTCACAAATTCAGTTTCAAATTAGCAAACTAGTGCATCCCTGTTATCTTTGGCCAATATGGATACTTCTTGCAAAGTCTAGATTATTGGAGTACTAATATTTGTACTGTGGTCTGTTCTTAATCAGTCTGTGAATATTCCTACTTGTGTTTCAATAGAACATACTCAAGATTGTTGAAGCAGCAAACGAGTTTGGGAATGCAGAAATTTCTGTTGGTCGGGTGTAAGAGAAACTTAACTTCCAGTAAGGCTTTGTTGATATGGGTCAAATGCGGTGCTAGTCAACCATACCTTATTCATAGTGCAAGTTTAGCAAAGACCCCTAAATGCATGCCCATGTGAAAGAAATCTGGCTGAAATACTACTGGCTTACTTGGCTTGTATACAAAAGCTAATGAAGGTTTCTGATTCACTCCATGCACCTATTCACCCAAATCATTCTAGTAAAGCCCGGTTGCAATATCTTGGTCATTTGGAAAATGATGCATATTCATGTTAAAGGTTAGTGTACAGCTTCTTGAGATGTAACTAATGGTTAAATGTATGTGGAAATATTGAACATGTATACATCACCTTATTCTCTCAAAAGAACCCCATTATGATATATGTGCAGACAAATTTAGCACTTGCTGTTGGCAGAAGTGTGAATGTGCATTAAAATTTTTTATTACATATGATTGGATTCCTGTATTTGAAACTTGCAATGTCGTACAGCTTCATTAATTGCAGACTTTTGTTGAGACTGCAATATTTTCATAGGAATCTTGCCATAATGGTGGAAATTCTGGTAATGGGTGGAATGAAGTCATGTATTTTCTGAGAAATTGGTGAAGTAAATGTTGCTAAAGGCAGCTGGCCTGGTTTACACCCAGCTTATGTTAATTAAAACATTGGATAAATAATTACATTGGTTCCAGTTCCATAAAGGGAGAATGAATAAAGCTGTGACAGTTTAATTACTTATTGCTGGAAAATTAATGCTGAAACATAAACTGTAAACTGGCTTGTGATTGCTGATATAGTGAAATCTGCATGTACGTAAGATTGCACAGCTCATGTGCACCAAAAGAGTTTAAAGTTTTAATCTTTTGTCGTGCTATGATGTTTCATGCTAGGATGTATGCTGTGAAGATCTTCAGCAGTCACTCATATCAATATCTTGGTCATTTGGAAACTTCTTTGTCATTTTAAAAATATATCTGTTGTCATTTATGTACATATATTGGTTTTATTGATAGAATGATGTACGTTGCTATATCATCTTTATGTTTGCACTTGCACCAAGAGATCTTCCAAAATCTGGGACCATGCTTCTAGAAATTTTCTAAAGAGGCATGTAAATATGTGTGCTACCTTTACCCTGTATGACTTAATTCAGCAAATGTGAAACTATTGTTTATTTCTGCATGGGGACAATTGAAAGCAGTATTGCTGTTCAGTGTATATCCAGGCACCACTGCTGACAAAAATCAGATTGTATAAGCAGTTCTTTAGGCCAGGCAGTTATTCATCTTACATACATTTAGTTGCTGCATTAGTAAACTTATTTTGCACTTAACAGTTCATTTTTGGTAAGAATGTTCTTTAAATTCCATCCAGATGCTGTTTCCTTTTTCTCCTGTGAATGCTGGTTAAACTCTGTCGTCTATAGAAGTGTAGTATGCAGCAGTGCAGTTTGAAGCAGCTTGGTTTTGTCAACCTAGAACTTGATGCAGCACATATTTAACTTTATTGTATGAATTTTATGTATCGATTAGGAGATCTGTGCATGGTGTTCTGTTGACATGTATTTGCTCTGGTGGTGTTTAATTTTGATTCAAGGTAATGGTTGATGTTGAAGTGTGCTAAGTACATCTCAGGCTGAAGCAAGCTGTCCATGTTGCTGTATGTATAAAACTCTTGGTAACTGATTGAAAGAAAGTGGTGGTGTTGATATAGAGTGCTTGTGTTATTTAATCAAGAGACAGTAGTACTCTTTTGTCTTGTATGAAAGAGAAATGACACTATATTTAAAAGAAATTATTTAAGTTTTGGAATTATGTCATTTGCTAGTGTTTAAAGAGGTCAGCTATACTGTAGGTTTTCTTTAACATGGTGCATTTGTTTTCCTTATAGGCCGATGTGCCTTTTCTGCAATTCTTGTGCACCTCCTCTCGCTGTTTTGACATGCTGTAACATATTGACCTGCATGATGCAAGTAGTTAATATGTCGCTGGTCTGACTTGTAGGTTCTGTGAATGCTGAAGTTTAATCTATTGACCTTTGTGAAGTCATCCATGAATTGAGTTTTATTTCCTCAAGATTCTCGTTCAAATGCGCAACTCTCAGAAGCACAGTTTCTAAATGTTTTAGTTGATGTAAAAGAATATGTGAAGTGTACCTTGAACACTTTTTGCTGATTTGTGAAGGTAGCATGCCTTAACATTCTCCCAAGCTTATTGTAGCACTATATAAGTAAGCCAGAGCTATGTAAATGAACCTGGGCATTGGCCTGTTGGGATGGTATACTAGGGGCTTTTCCCTCAGTGTGTGGATGCAATTAACATGAGTGAACCAATTCTGGGTTCATTGGCCTTTTAGAACAGACTGGGTAAATTCAGTGAAGCAGTAGTTGTGTTTGAACACTACACATATGTACATCTGTTATGAGCTTCACATAGACATACAAGCATAGCTGTACAGTGTGCATTTTAGGCAGTCTTGTTGTCAAGACCTTAAACCTCAAGACCAAGACTTTGAACCTCAACACCAAGACTTTGAACCTCAACACCAAAACCGAGAACAAAACCCAAAAAATCACAACTATATCCAGACTTCTATTCCTTACTAAAAATATTGTCAAGTCGGACTACTCGCTATTTTAACTAAAACACTAGTCTTATTTTATTCAAACAAAACAACTCCAAATGCAGACTGCAGAGAATTCCGAATTTGTATTTACAAAAGACCTTCATGCGAAATGTTATTCCAAATGCCTGCTGCATTTTATAAAAAAAGACAATTCGCTCAGAATTTTCTGATAAAGACGTGACCTGTGGGGTCTCATAAAAATTCTGCCATGTGAAAAATACTTCTTCAGGTGCTGAAGTCATTGGCACACAGAGTAGCTTTTCAAGCACTTTATGTAAATGTACAAATCGTGAGTCTGTTTTGAAATCATTCCATGGTAAATAACCTGAAATCAAAATAATTGTCCAAAACAACCGTAAAGCCTCAATCACACCGTGTAAGTACTAAAGCAATTTAGTAATTATTGGATAAATTTTTTAAATTCTTGCGTTTTGTTAAATGACTGTTCATATTGTCAAAAGTCTTGGTCTTCAAAAGTCTTGGTCTTGGAAAACCAAGACTTTGACCCTCAAGACCTTGAACACCAAGACCTTGAACCTCAAGACCAAGACTTTTAAAAATGAACTCGAGTGCACTCGAGACCAAGAAGACTGATTTTAGGTTAACTTGAAAATGCTCAAACTATTTGTGGCAACGAAGTTCTAAATTTAAGTGAAAGATTGTTACAAAAGGTGTCGGTGACATGAGAAAGTAAGTAAGTATATATGGTACAACACGTCCGAATCACTGTGGGAACGTCAAACCCGGATCCAGCGTGAGGAGCCGAATAGAGCTGCTGAATTCTTGGCCATGATTTGGTCTGTACTAAGGATGCTCACAATGAAGGACCTATTTTGGACTCTCTTTTTTTAGCGCTTGTCAGCATTTGGCATTACCCTTCCCTCGCCCTACTTTGCAGACGTCCACTCACCACTCGAATACTAAGCTTAGAATAAGCTACTCTATTGATCGTGCGGTGCTACAGGGTGTCTCTGATGCTTTGATAATGCCACATTAAGGAAAGGGGCTTAAGATTCAAGGCACATCAGCTTTGCGCACGAACTCTTCCCTTTGTCTGCATCTGGATGAGTGGTGGAGGAATGGACATGTATCAGCAGACAGAAAATGCACTGGATAGGGAGAACAAATTGTAGCAAGAGCTATGAAGAACTTGGCGCGTTGACCAGAGGTGTCAAGAGGTAGACAGAGAAACGCAGAGTGAGAGAGTAAACCGTTCTGCAGACTAGAAGTGAGAGGTTTAGACTACCATTCTTTTTGCCGGTGCTGGCAGTGATGTGGGTCGAGAGCGCCACTGATTTGAGTGGTGCTACATAGATGTTCGGTTACCATTACTGTATATGAAAGTTCAACGAATGAATTGAGTTGGACGAAGATTTTGGACAATGTTAAAGAAGGGCTAGGGTTTCTTGTTGGCCTAAATAGGTCTAACTGTACATACCACTTGACGAATTTTTAAAGAACATCCATAAAGTCGAAAAAAACAGGAGTTTTTCTAACAAAAGAGATTTTGACTTGGCCATAGGCATAATTTTCGGGAATGTTAGGGGTATGGAACCCCTCTTTTTGGACTGGATGGTATCGTACCCCTTGATTCCCTCACTTCATACCCAGTAGAAGCAACGCCCATTATTATTTTCTCAGAGGAAGACCTTCATTTGAGCCCTCAAGACTCAAAACAATTACCAAGACCAAGACTTTGAACGTTAAGACAAGGGGTCGTCCATAAAGGACGTCCGCAAAATATGACCTACTTTGGACCCCTCCCTCCCCTTGTCCGCATTTGACCTTGCCCTCCCTCCCTCCACCTTTGCGGACGTCCGCACGCCAAGGCTAATTTTTAATGTCATCATCATTATTTTTACAATTATTCCGCAGTGCCTGTGCACATTTAAGTGACAAGTGACAGTTCGGGTTTAATATCAGGATGTGCAGTAATAAAAGCCTCTTTTATTCTTTCAAGTCGCAGTAAAGGTTATACTATGCAGGAGATTTTAGGCAATTACCTCACTGACTTTGTCTTTCGGGGAAGGTTGAAACAAGGTGGTGTTTAAAAAACTACCAAATTTTAAAGTTTAGATGCGGACGTCCGCATTGGTCATAACCCTCCCTACCCCTTGTCCGCATTTCGATGACCCCTCCCTCCCCCTCATTGCGGACGTCCTTTATGAATGACCCAAGACCTTTGGTCTCAAGACCAAGACTTTTAAAAACGAACTTCAGGACCAAGACCTTTGATCATCATGATATTTTTTGTTACTATTATTATTTTTTGCTCGAAGTATCCAATGTTTCAATTTATCCAGAGAATACAAAAATTCTGGAACGGTTAGTCGTTAAGATCCGGTGAAGTAAAGGGCAGTCTTGTTCTCTTCGAGGCCAAGGTCTTGGTCTTGAAGTTCGTCTGCCAGTGACCAGTCTGTGGCCAACCGTCGTCTGCCAGTGGCCAACCGTTGTCTGCCTGTGGCCAGCTTGAGGCCAACCTGTGACCAGCCTGGTCACAGGTTGTGCAGTAATAAAAGCCTTGAAAGAGGCTTTTATTACTGCACATCTTCATCTTCGCACAGTACTTGCTATGGCGCCACTCAACCGGTGCTCAGCAGCTTCTTACATGATATATAGTAGTAGCAGACACAGTTTTACAGGAGTCGAATTTAACTGTATAATGTATATACGGCCAGTGGCGGCGATCTTGTCTGAGAGGTGGGGGGGGGCAAAGTCGGCCACGATCTCGTCGACGACCGGTTTTGGAAAATCTTGTCCCAAAAACTTCATCTCCGAAAAATTTCGCTTTCATCTCCGAAAAAAGTTGATGACCTTTTTTTTACTCATTCACCTCTTTTTACAACTTTTTCTTCCATTATCCTCTTTTTTCCCCGTCTCCCGGCAATAACCCTTTTTCTTATGATTTCTTCGTCTAAAATTTTTTAACTTTTTGACGAATTCCTTCTTCTTTCTCATAATTTGGGGGGGGGGACACATCTGCTCAACAAATTTTTTTTACCTCGTCTGGTCAAAAACGCTGCGAAAACCCTCACGCGCAATTACATTTCTCAGCCTTTTTTGGTGTTTCTTCAAAATGTGGGGAGGGGGGACAAATGCATGGAGTGTCCCCCCACTCTTAAAGGTGGGGGGACATGTCCCCCTAGATCGCCGCCCATGTATACGGCAGCTATGAACGGCGTCGATCTGTCTTACCGCTCAATTTTACAGTCGCCCTCTAGCGAATGCAAGGCTGAGCCAACCTTATGGGGCTAGTGGGTATGGAACCCACATCCTTCTGAGCTTCGTTCCAGCGTGTTGCCATTCAACCATCTCCACGGCTAACCCGTGGCCAACCATCGTTTGCCAGTGGCCAACCTGTGGCCAACCGTTGTCTGCCGGTGGCAAACCTGTGGCCATGCTGTGACCAAACCCTCTGCCTGTGGTCAACCGTCATCTGCCGGTGGTCAGCCTGAGGCCAACCCGTGACTTACCTGTGGCCAGCCTCAGGCCAACCCTTAGCCTACCTGTGGCCAGCCTGGGGCCAACCCGTGGCAGCCTGTGGCCAACCGTCGTCTGCCAGTGGCCAGCCTGAGGCCAACCTGTGGCCAACTGGTGTCTGCCGGTGGCAAGCCCATGGCCAGTCTGTGACCAAATCCTCTGCCAGTGGCCAGCCTGTGGCCAAATCCTCTGCCAGTGGCCAGCCTGTGGCCAAACCGTCGTCTGCCAGTGGCCAACCTGAGGCCAAACCGTGGCCAGCCATGGTTTACCTGTGGCCAATCATCGTCTGCCAGTGGCAGCCTGAGGCTAACCCGTGGCCAATGAGGGGCCAACCCGTGGCAGCCTGTGGTCAACCCGTGGCCTTCCTGTGGGCAGCCAGTTGCAAACATGTGGCCAGCCTGTGGCCCATCGTACGTCGTTGCCTGTGGCCAACGGTCGTCTGCCAGTTGCCAGCCTGAGGCCAACCCGTAGCCAGCCTGTGGCCGTCTTGTGGATTATATATATATATATATATACATATATATATATATATATATATATTCATCTCTTTTTAACTAATAAAAATTGATCTGTAGGCTATACGTACTTAGTTGGAATCCATGTGTACTGATAGTTAAGTTCTTTAGTTAAGAGTTCTATTATTGTTTCTTTTAGGCTATAACTTCTTTTAGGCTATAACTTGATCGATATTACCGTTCAAAGTATTGATTGTGTGCCATTTACTTGTATTACGATAAATGTTAACTAGGTGGCCCTGCTAAGCGGGATCAAGATCCCTTTTGGGTCTCCTCTTGTTGCCAAAGTTCAAACTTTATGTTGTATTTTCGTTGTACTTCAAATGGCTTCAATTAAAGGACTGATTGATTGATTGATTGATTGATTGATTGATTGATTGATTGATTGATTGATTGATTGATTGATTGATTGATTGATTGATTGATTGATTGATTGATTGATTGATTGATTGATTGATTGATTGATTGATTGATTGATTGATTGATTGATTGATTGATTGATAAAACGGAAGACAGCAGAGCAAGATGGACATTGACTGTGACGACGACGACGAAGTGAGAGCAAGCGGGCATGTACAAGCGCAACTGCGCGTGAATTGTTGCGATCGAGTGATCGGCGTAGTGGCGCCGTGGTACTGAACTATGTTGCGTACAACCTATGGCAATTAAAGAACTTTGAAATGATCGAATCGATTGAGTTAATTTCGAACTATGGACTGACAGGACTGTTAGTGTAGTGAAGACTATAATAGTTGTTGCGAACATTGCGTTCTGGCAATAAACCTTCGTGGCTATTCATGCGGTAGGACTGGGTTTAAGTCTTATTAGGCTTGGAGCAAGCCCTTGGAGCAGGTATCGGACACACGAATAATTCACGATCTTTATTGAACTATAATCTTCCGCTAAACTAGGGAAGCCTTACCCCACGGACTTATATAGAAGTTGCATGGATTATCGCTAACGGGATTGGGGCCATCCTGGTAAATAGTTCTGCCCCGGATCTGTCACATTAGTATTACTATTATTATTATTACAAATTTTTTAACGCATGCAGTCACTCAAAGGTGCGAATCGTAGGTACGGTTACTCGATCAGTCGCCAGGTGAAGAACAGTTAAGCTTAGGCCTACATATATATCCACTGATGTTTGAAAGCCAATGAGAAATATATAGTGAGTTTTGCGGCGTTTCTTGAAAGAAGAGAAGGAATTCGAGCAACGGAATCCGATAAACATCGATAGGCCTATAGGCCCTAGTGGATTCCATTCCCTGAGAGCACCTCAGCATCAACAGCTCACGGCATGCACGAAAGCCCACGACGGTGCAAAATCGAGACTAAGCCAAAAGACCGACAATTAACCGAAGATCGCAGCTGGGCTGCGGAGCGGAATGTACGGAGAAACTAGTGCTTGAACTTGAAGGTAGGCAAGTGTGCTCGTTGTGAGATGAATAGGCTGGTGCTATGCACTTGGCCTTCGAGTGACGCTTTAGAAGTTTGGATATTACGATTACGATAGGTCAGATAAATCGTAGCCGTCTGACTGTCTGCCTCTCTGACGCCTTTGGATCTCGACCTGGAACCGATTTTTACCCTACCTGCCTATTTATTATGTTTTGGTTTGTGCTCGCGAATAAGCTGGTTCCCCTATTGAAACCTCGAGATTACGATTACGGTAACCGTCAATTTATGGCAGCCCTCTGTCGAATTAAAATAAATTTACTTCCTGTTTTCAGTTCTCGGCTTCCGTTATTCAGTTGCGCATTGCAATGGCAAGATGGCAAAAGTCGATGCAATAACAGATTGGACTTCTTCAGTCAATTCCATTCTACGCGCTTCAGCGTCGTCGTCCTCTTTCAGTAGTAACGACTTACAGAATTTGGCGAAGCTAATTTCGAAAAGGTAATGACTTGCGCAGAAAATATGAGTTGTCAGCAACATTTTTAAGTGTAGGCGATTAACCAGTCGAGTGGGAAAGTGAGCACCTAAGTTTCCCGAAGTGACATAAATTCCCGTTAGCTAAGCGTTTTTCGGTGACAATTCTGTGCAGTTAATGCGTGTTAGGCCATACTTAAAAACGAACTGAAGGATTCATTCACCAAATGTAATTATTGGTCAATAATATGCAAGGTGTTGTAGTTCTGGCTTTGGCTCATTTTCGCTATTGCCTTTGTGACATCCCTGTTAGAATTAATTAGCTGGAGCTACACAACCTAAAGTGGAATTGCTAATGCACATAAGCTCCTTTATGGCATGCGTAAGAAATTTTGGCCTAAATACTCAACACTTGACAGTGATAATGGCTATGGAGTAATGATTATTTACTGTGGGTATAGTTTGTCATATTTAAAGTGGCTGTTAAATTAATGCATTGGGCGGGGGTAAAGGTTTAAGGTGAGTCGGTGACAGCCGTGCACAAGATAAACATCATGGCCGCACAAGAGTTGCGTAGAATTAGAGTGTAATTAAGTACTGAGTATAGCGCTAAGCCTATTCATAGCCTATTAATTATGTCAACAAAATGACATAATTTTATTAGGGGGTCCTTGAATGTTTGACAGGAGGAGGGAGGGGTCAAAACTGCCTAAAATATGTTTTTAAAGGGTCTTCCATTAAATTATGTCAGCAAATTCTAGGCAGTTTTGACCCCTCCTTCCCTCTGTCAAACAATCAAGGACCCCCTAATAAAATTACATAACAAATTTACTCAGTACTTACTTGCTTACTTGAACGGAAGTAGTTGGCTGTGGAGTTCGTAGCACTCTAATTCTACATAATTCTGGGGTGGCCATGATGTTTACCTTGTGCACGGCTATCACCAACCCACCGTAAACTTTTAACGGCTTGGGATACCCCAATTTCCGAAAACCGATTTCCAGAAAGTGCTGAAGATGTAAAACAAACCCAATTCCCCTAAATACTTTTCCAAAATACTTTTCTATCAACTGTCTGATAGAACTTGATTTTCCCTAAGGAAATGTCCCAGTTATATCCTGAAATTGGTAAAGGTTTACATCCGTCCAAGCTTCACTAATCACCATAATAAATAGTATGGCCACCCCAGACATTATTTAATATATATTCGGTTTATTGGCAAGCTCACTGACAAACAGCAGTAAGTAACATTGAAACATATGACAGTAGAATTATCAGGATCTTGTAGAACACACATCTTGGTAGCCTGTTAGGCGCCCGCTCATTTTACAACTGCCTCCTAGGGAGTGGAAGGCTGAGTCGACCTATAGGGGGCTTAAGGGTATCGAACCGCATTGTTCAAGGTCTTATTTCTTGAGCAAGAGTGTTACAATTCATCTATCCCCACTTCCCATTTGGTCAGTGTGTGTGTGTGTGATGTCCACGTAACCAAGCTTTTTTCTTACATGCGCCTGTGTCTCAGCCTATATGCATGACACATTGCACTGGCTCCCCATCTTGCATCACATCAGTTATAGAATAGCTGTGCTGGTCTGCTGATGTCTTCTTGGCTGTGCCTCAGTTTATATACGTGAGCTAAACCGGGCACTAATGTGGCTGGCTGCTGAGCCCTTCGCTCTTCGTCTGTGGGTGAGCTCTCGATTCCTTATGTCACCACGACAACTATCGCATCACAACTACCACCACCACGCATCAACTATAGAATAGCTGTGCTGGTCTGGCAATGCCTTCTTGGCTGTGCCTTGGTTTTTCTACATGAGCTCGGCTGTCCTGTCACAAGCCCTTCACTCTTCTTCTGCAGGTGCGCTCTTGGTTCCTCGTGCCACCACCACAACTAGGCAGCGTCACGCTTTCTCTGTGGTCGACCCCTCCATCTGGAATGGAGTCCCATTGGAGATATGCCTGCTGCCTAGGAATAGTTCGCTTCTAGCTTATACTGCTGTCGTTGGGCTGAGAGTGTACTATATTAAGTTTTCGAAATGATTGAATGAATGAATGAGTAAATGTGACAGAACAAGTCAATGGATTTTCTGAGGAAAATTTGACAGGGGTCTAGCGCATAAAGTTTCCATATTTTTATTGTATGAAAAAGTTAATATTAATACAAGCTGAGGTAAGAAACAAAGAAAAAATCTTCCCAAAAGAGTTATAAAATATAATTTTTTAAATTGCATTTCTTAAGAAATACAGATGCAGGAGCTGATAATAATATTTATAGTTAGATGAATTTGTGTCCTTGTCTAGTTCCAAACCAACAAGAATCTCACTTACATTGGGTGACTTTGCTGCATTTCCTTACCTACAGTGCACTTGAGCTTTTCAGCATTTCTTTCCAACTGTTAACCATTTGTAAGATGGTTTTCTTTTCATTCAAATATTTGAAATGAATTTTAGAAATTCTGTTATTAGTGTATAATTTGATGTATCTGTTTTTAAATAGTGAGAGTGATATTCTTAACCACAGTGATGAGTTGGAGACCTTCTATTCGTCATTCATTGCGCTTGCAACCCATTACATCTGCTCAAGTGTTGGATGCCGTGAGTTTGACAATTATTTATGCCGTGCTGAAAGCATGATGTACTTGATGTAGATTTCTCTTGTATTAACTCTGTGTTAATGACTTGTATATTGTTTGTATCTAATGCGTGAGATCCTTTGTTGTCTGCTTTGAGCTTTTAATTTGCAATTTTGTGGTACTGTATTTTTCAGACTAAGTCGCATCTTTCTATAAGACGATGTGATGTAAAAATGGCAAAATTTTGCAAATCAGTACATAGGTTGCACTGGCCGTTAAGTAGGGATGTTAAACGGAAATCGGAATTCCGATTATCGTTTTTGAAAACAATTATCGGTTTTTATTATTCACAAACGATTATCGAATTTATTTAGTTTTTATCATTTTCGTAGTGAAAAATTACAAAAAGTACCAGAAAAACATTAAATTGTTTAATTTGTTGGCAAACTTAAGCTATTGTGCAACCTCGCGGTATTCGAAATTAGTGATTATTCGTGCAAGAGGTCTCACCGTAATATAGCGTCATTGATGCATAAGTAAACCTTCCATTTAACTATGCTTATTGGTGTCAATGTGTAACCTCTTGTATATATAGTCCCTTGAATTTCGGTCTGTAGTGCTTATTATATACCTCAATGGTAGGGATGGATCTCATTACTATTAGGGACCCCGATAGCGTGTTTGTTAATGAATACATAAGGTGTTTAATTGACGTCAATACTACTAGTAGCTTAGTCGAGCGGTCGTTAAAAAGGCATTGTAGCTAGTTAATAGTTAATAGCGTGACATTTAACTCTCTAAGTAGAAAATAAACAAATCAGTGTCGACACTGCGTTGCTTACAAGTAGGTACGTTACGGTACGTAATGTATTAAGTAACTTGCATTTTATTATAATTTATAGTATATTTGTATGAAGGCCAAAAAAGCGATTATCGGTTTAATATCGGATTTATAAAATCGATAATCGGTTTGCCAAAAAAACCGATATTAACAACCCTACCGTTAAGGCACACCCATACACAGTTGTTCAGATGCGCATAAGCGTGTGCGCTAACAATGGTCATAACCTGGCTATGCTACTGCAATAACCTTTTATTGCAGTAGCATAGCCAGGTTTTAACACCAGGGGGAGCGAGCACATAAAAAAGGTCCCAGTGCTTACCAAAATAATAAATTCTTTTCAATTCATTCAAATAAATAAGTTGTGAAATTGTGAGAAGGCCCACACTATGCAAAATGGTCTCAGGGGGAGCGGTCGTTGGCTAAAAGGAGCAGCCGTTTACCGTATATTTAAAGTTATTTGGAACGTAGTGTGAAACTTATCTTAGCTCGGAATGTCACCATTTTGTAAACAGTGACGTCATTGGTCATGAATATTAAGAAGTTGGAAGCAGCCAAGGAGAGGAGCGTAACATAATAGACTTAATGACATTTCTTTTCATTTATAGTATTAATACTCGGTTCTATATATCAGATAGCCTAAGGCATCCAAAGATATTATATTGACAGTAGAGGGCACTATAAACAGATTAATGAGTCATGAATTTGTGAAAAATCACTGAAATAAAATTGTGAAAAGGTTCATTCTCCATCATTTTCTGGGAAGCCATCAAAGTCAGTGTCACTTTGGAAAAGTTGAGCTAGCGCTGTGGCAAAGTTGGTGGGGTATCTGAACTGTCTTCATCTGTGTCCGTGTTATCGCGTTCCTTCCGTGTCCTTGCCGACCCATTCAGCTACCTCGGCAAATTTTGTGTGCTGCATACACTCTGTGGCTGTACAATGTGCTTGCCATCTGTAGTGCATTCTTCTCCCAAGCATGAATAGTCTGCACTAAGATAATTTCTTCTGATCACATATCAGATGTTGCTTGTTTGGTACAGATTTATGTACGAGTGTTACATACTTAAAAAAACAGTCAACCAGATGGTTGCAGAGAAACATGAATAATGATTTGAATGAATGAATTAATGGAGATAAATTGTGAAAAAGGTTCACTAAAGGTTCACGTATCTGATTGGACGTAATCATTGAATGCAATGATTGGATGTGGTTTCTTAGGGTAAGATTTTAATTGTCTGCGATGAGACAATTGTGCCCAGTTATATATCGAACATTGCGAATTAGGTAGGAATTTATTTATGTTAAGTGTTTAAAATAAATAAGCGTGTTCGGATAGAAGCATATAAACCCTGACAACAATAACACAGGAAGTTACTACGAAGTCTGTACGTACTACCCAGTCGGCTGACTGAACCCGAATGAGCCCAGTGGTGTGGTGTATCTGAATGTCGTTGTAATTGGGTGATGTAGCACACAATTATAAGTCTTTGTTAAGTTAATTCATGAGGAAAGAAGTGCATGGTTTATTATTGTAACTTTAAGCTGTGGCTAAATGGTTTGGTTAGTGGTTGTTTAACAACACTGTGTCATAACAAAGATGATTAGCATTGCCCTCCTCCTTTATCCAGGCTTAGGACTGGCACTGCCAGAGTATGAGCAGTGGCGGAGTTGTGTGGTTCAATGTTGACTTACACTTTCTTAAATAGTGTGAGTTGTAATTAAATACTAATTTGATTTGAATATTTAGTAAGGAGTCCATGTTTACTTTCTTATTAGCTATCAAAGTTAGTACTTATTAAACATACTATAGGTTTTATATGATTAGTAATTACTGGTTTAGCCCTGTTTATTGCTGTCAGTATTATCTGTCCACGTGAAGATATGGTAAACTTAGCATTACTTTCACTATGTAGATTTCGTGATCAATAAATGTGATTTAATATCTTTAATTAATTTCAGTCTTTGAATAGCTGCTTTGAAAATCATTTGAAATTTCTGCACATACATCCCTGCAGACCAGGCGATGGCTGCGGTAGGAATGATGAGCCAGGCAACTGAGACCCTGCATGCCTGAATGTCATCGAATTGCTTACGGCTCAATTTGGCCAAGACTCAGCTAATCTGGCTTGGCATCCGTCAGCAGCTCGCTAAGATAGACTTTGGTCCCTTGCTAAGGAATACCCGCATCTTACCTTCCTAGCTTCAGTCCGAGACTTAGGAGTCACCTTGGACTAGGCTTACATTTGTCCAACATATTAATCTACTCACTCCCTCTCTCCTAGTTCAGCATCTACACTCGTTCATGCTTTTGTGGTCTCCCACCTCAATTATTGTAGCGCCATACAGGCCCTTGGCCAGCCACCCGTCCTTTGGACGAGTGAAAATTATTTTGGACGGGCATAAATTTTGCCTGATTCTCCACCAGCACCATCAAGTTTCTTCTCTAAAGCCACTGCCAGTGTTCAGGTGACAGTTCTGTAAGGAGCAGAGGTTGATATTAGGCTTTGTAAACAGCCTAGAGGCACTGCAGTCGGACTCGTATGGCAGCCAGACTTTGAGTGGTCACGACTTCTTACGCTCACGGTGTCGGGCAGTCACGACTTCAAATGCTTTTGGACGGGCAACTCTGTATTTCTGGCTAAGGTAGTGGCACCATATATGATAGGCTCCCAACCTGCCGATTGAGATGCCTCAATTGGGTCCTGCGCACGGCTGCTTGGCTGGGGGGTCGTATCCCAAAGTTTGGCTGGGTCTTGGAGTACATGCAGGAGGTGCTCAACTCTCTTCCTTACCTGCAGCGCATTGCTTATTGGGTCTCTGCTTTGGTTCGGCGGTGCCTTGAGGGCTTGGCTCCCCCTTACCTCTTGGAACTTTGCTGCTCCACTGTGGCTGTCCAGCGTCGTAGCTCACTTTGCTCTGCGGCACAGGCTGAGCTCCTTGTCCACCACACGCGGACTGCTATCCGGCAACACTGTGCCTTCTCTGTCTCTTGCCCAGCGACCTGGAATGGGCTCCCGGTAGCGCTGCGCCTGACCCCAATTGAGCACTCTTCTCTGTTCCACTCTTGCCTTAAAACTGTCTTGTTTGACCATGGTTGGACTGGGAGCGCTCCTGAGTAGATAACCGTAAAGGGGCGCTATATAAAACTTCTGTAATAATTATCGTATGGTATTTGGAGATTTATATAGCGCCACTCACAGCTGAGGCCACTCAGTGTGAAAGCTCTGAGAGAAGAAAAAGGTTTTAAGCATGTAAAGGGATATATAGGAAGAGATCCAGAAAGTAAGGTTACCCATAGAAAGGAAGGGCTTTCCACAGGGAGAGCCCTATGTTGGCAAAAGATCTAGTTTGAGTTGGAGTGGTCATGGAACGTGGAACAAAGAGAACGGGCTGGTCGCGAGAGCAGAGATGATAACAATAATGCATCGCACTTTTATACAAGTTGCTACCCTAGATGCTCGTGTAAAAAACCTGACTTATAGTCCAGAAAAAATACGTTTATGTATAGGACTACATTTAATGTATGTGAATTTCTTTGGTGAATATGTCAATTAGCATCAACTTTTAATTCATTTAATATCCATATGTTGTGTTGGGTTCTCTTGCTGGAATCTAATACCTGTATATAACATAGACTCTATGTAGTTGCTTTATGATATCCAGACATGTCCTTTTGTTCATGCAACTAGAGATTCTTTCTGAATTGAATTTATGCACACGAACTGCTGCAGTGTACTTGGAAGTATATGTGCCAATGGGCGAACATGTGGCATGTATGGTTGCTGTAATGAATGGCAGTTATTCAAAGTCTTACAAGTTGTGGTTTCTCATGTCAATTAGTATCCAAGGGTTTCCTGGCAGATGTCAATTCTGCATGTCGAGTGATGATGATTTTCCTATTGGAACGCCTACAACATCAGCGAGAGACATGTACCGGTACAATTTCAAAGGTTAGCATTATTGAGCCATTTAATTATAAGTGTTTGAAACATATTATTGGATTTATGCTACTGTGCCATTTTATAAAATGGTAAAAATATGACAGTTAAACATCTCAGACTTGCTCATGTAATCGTGAGTGGAAAAACATGTGGCTGTTAGTGTGGCTTTAGTTCTGTCTTCAAGTATGTAGTTGAAAACTTACAGTGTTATGTGAGACTTCCTATGCATCAGCAGGAATTTTCAAGCATTTTATTGAAATGTTGTAGAAGATGGATTTTCTTAACTTTTACACCAGGATTGCAAGCGTGACATCAGATAAATGAAGAAATTTTAAAGTAGTCCAAAAACAAGTTTTGTCATGGATGCTTTCTTATCTTGTTTGAGGTCATCAGTTGATTCTGTGGCAGCTATGTTGTTTTTGATGCTTTTGACCATTTTTAGTTCGTATAAAAACACTTTTAAATCTTTAGAATATATACTTTATACACAATAATGCCTTAACTATAAATTGTCAAAAAAATTGATCAGGTCATGTTTTTACCTCAAAGTTGATAAAATTATGAATTTTTTTTGAAGAAATCCAGGCATTGTTCATTTGTTTGCTGTTTTTGCACTTTATTGGAAAGAACTTTGAAAACTAATTTGGACAGTTAGTGATAGAGGTGCATAAGAAAGGAGGGGTTACATTAGCTAACCTAAGGTGATATGTTCTTGATGCTTTACTTGCAGAAACACATGATGGTACTGATGCGCAGCCTGTGCAAAGGCTCTTCTAGCTTGCCCAAATCGGATATTGTCACATTTAATGTGCTCTTGAAATCTTCAAAAGCCCCAGAGGGCTGCATCATCGATGGATCTGGTAATATAAAATTACATGTATTATCATTTGTCATACACTGTGTCTCAATTGAACTGATAACCATTTTGTTTGGGCAATAAATATGTCAATTCTAAACATAATTGAAAAAAAATTTACAGATTAAAAGAGGGATAAATTACCAATATTTTCCGAAAATTTCATCAAATGCTATCAACAGCGTAAAAAGTTAGGCACAATAAAAGTTGGACAAACAAAAAGGGTATCAGTTCAATTGAGACACAATGTATATTAAGCCTTTATTTATATACACCAACGATGCATAACATTCTTTGATATTAAAATTTGATTATATAGCGCAGTTGCAGTCATATGGCTCCCAAATTTTTATATGAGAAACTTTAATTTCTACCACAGTACATGCTAGTTTTCAACTCTTTTCTTTATCATGATACACTGTTAAAGAGTGACTTGTGGCTTCTGATGCTTTTTCATATTCCGATGCTTTTGCCAAGAATTTTTGTGTTATCTTTCTGTTTTATCAAAATAATAAATTTAGCTAACAGATTTTTGCTTTTGGGAATGGGGTGTATTTCAAGGTAGCGTTGGAGAGACGTAAAAACACTAACGTGATATTAGGCCAGGCATGGCGAACCTTTTTCAGCTCGCGTGCCAGAAAATAGTTTTTAAAGGTAGTGGAAAGTTTCGCTTGCCAGACAGTTTATTGAACCAATGAACACGGAATGAAGCACCCCAAAAAAGTAAAAGTTAATATTGAAGAGTCATTGCCATGGGCGTCCGCATAAATTTTCATGGGGCAAAAAAATTTTAGGGGCAAAATGTTTTATGGGGGGGGGACAATGACGTTTTTGTATAGAGAAAAAATTTGCATAGAGAAAATGTTCAAAATAAATAATGATCAAGGACGTTACCTAAATAATTAAGTGTTTTTTCACATTGAAAATCATATTGAGACTGTTAAATAGGCCTAATCTTAATAATCCCAAAAAACTTTTTGCAAAATATATGCAATGTCCAGGAGGCAAATGCCCTCTTGCCCCTGTGAACGCTCATGACATAACATCATTTTTGGACGAGGCCACTTAATAATGCGATTTATTTATAATTATAATTTTATATGGATATTACATTGTCAGTGTGATTTTTGTTGCTGGACAGTTACTGTATACATGCCAACTGTTTTACGTCTGGTTTGTATTTTATTGTTTTCAATGCCACGCACGCAGCACTTGTGGGCCCCTATCATCGATTAATCTGTTTCTAATGTCAGACTTAATGAAATTCATGGTTGAGAACAAAGATTTGCACGAGTAACTTGACGGAAAAAGCGATAAAATTCCAAATGCGACCGTTTTAATTGTATTAAATGTGTCTGGAAACGATATTCGTGTTCGAAGAACTTTATTTTCTGCTGCCGAAATATCCAAAACTGTTCCTTTGAACCCTTCCAAATGACCATGTTCGAGGTTACAATAATAGCAGGCTGACATGATGCATCAGACGCAAGAGTAAAAATGTACAGTCTACTGCTAGATTCATCTTTTGAGTGCAATTTAAAACTCAGTCTAACAATTACTAAAATTGTATGTGACAATGAAGCAGGAAAGGAATTGCTAAATGCAAGAAATAAAGAAATATTAGAAAAGTATAAAAAAACGAAGGTTCAGAGCTCAGTGGCGTGCCAATCAAAATCTGTTGGCGTGCCAGGTTGGGCACGCGTGCCATAGGTTCGCCATCCCTGTATTAGGCTGTCTTGCAATTCTCGTACACATAAAACTTGTTCTAAGAACAAATTAGACACTAGTTTATGTTGACAGGTTTACAAGTTAAACAACACATAGCCATGATTTAGGGACAGAAGAATAATCTTTCAAGACAGTTAACAACTGTGGGCTAACATGTTACCTTAGGAGAATATGAGATCACTAGAAGGCTATGCTATCAATGCAATACAAAATTTGAGAATTAAAGTGAGAAATATCTATAAGTTTGCTAATCTATCATAAAAAGTGTAAAAGTAAACAGTTCTAAGATATCTGTTGTGGTTTCTCATGTGAATTAGTATCCAAGGGTTATGTAACATATTATGTAACAAATCTGTTGAGATGTTTTAATTAATTCTAGTTTTGTTTGTGCTATATAAATTATCTGGAATGTCTAACCCACCGATTCAAGGTGTATAGAACGCCAAGTGTGCTAACTCCCAATTTTACGCGGTCTTTTTGAGTTTCCTTTCGCTAGGTGGCGCCATTGTGAAATGATGTTGGCATTCAGCATTATTCGCAATGCCGCGACATCGTATATTATTGTTCGGGAATGTAATTAGGCCTACATAAATTATAATGCATGCATCCACTCACTGAACATACGCTTCCACCTTTCCTTCCTCGCCTATCTCTTCTGAACGTCATGAAGCCATTCAGACCGCAGACTTCCTCCAGGTGATGCTTCTTAAAATGAGTCTCTGTGACTATAGCAACATCCAAGCCATATCCGAGCAACTTCGCACCCAGTCGTGCAGTGGCGCCTGCTTTAGCGAGCGATCGCACATTGATGATGTATGCTCCTATGTAGCTAGCATCGCAGCCTTCGACTCGCTGATGGCATAGATCGGCGAAGTTGTATCAGGGATCGATCCCTGCTCCTCCTGCCTAGATGTGCATCTTTCTTCTTGTTCACCAAGTGTGGAAGGATGCTGATCCGTCTTTGCTTCCTGCAGCCACCTCTAACACCCCTATAATGAAAGATTCCTTCCCTTTTGAGAGTGGCTAGCGATTCAGATAGTTTTCTCATCTGTCTCATCATCTTAAGCTACCCGGCTCTGGGTCGAAGAGTGAACAGGTGAGCGGAGCTATATCTTCACTGTGCCACGACTGTCGACATTCAGGCAGGTCTATTAGTCATGCTTCGCTGATCAGAGCTTTACCAGTTTATACGACCAGAACATTCCGAATTTCAAACCAAATTTAGTATTTTTTTCGTGGCACAAAGGGTTTCCGAGTTTCGACTATTTAATCCTTGAGATTCTTAATAATAATCTGTTCTTTAATTAAGCGCCTGCAAGCGCACTGCGCTGTACAGTGCACATACATATAGTAGAAACGGCAGCCACGCAGAGTGCCTTACATACATGTATACAGTAGAAGCACATGACAACAGTTTTACAGGAGTCGAATATAACTGTTTAAGCGGCAGCCACACGGCACCATTCATGGCCTACTATTCATTTAACCACTGCTGCCACCTAGCGAGTGGAAGGCTGAATAAACCTTACAGGGGTCAACGGGGTTCGATCTTGGTTCCTTCAGCTCTTCACGCCAGTGTGTTATCCATTACTCTACAGACCCCCCTTGACTGTCTGGTTTAAAAAAACGATGATATATAAGCACAGTATACTCCAAAAACTAGCAACATTGTTGACAAACACTAGACCGGCAGCCAGTACTTGGAATTGCTAATTTCTTTACATTTCATCTCACATTTTCAGTCTACTAGTATGTTGTTTTATTTAGTTGAGGCATCTTGGTGCAGTCCGTGATGAATATGGTGAAAGGTTTAACTAGGACATTGACCTATAGAAAGGTGGTATCAGGGCAAATAGAACCATCGGTAGTGGCCAGCCTTTGTTGGACACTGAAATGAGGGGCATTAGATGCTGAGTACAAATAAAAATCAGCAGCAAAACTCTTTTGGCTTAGTTGCACTATAACGCACTCTAATTCAATAAATGCTAATTTCATGTTTCTCCAAATTCCTATGTATATATGTGTTCAGCTTGAAGCTGTCTGATAATCACCAACAAATTTTCAGGAAGCAAAACTTTTGAAAAGATTTGTTGTCTTGTATTATCTGTCAAAGTAAGTAAAGCTTTCTTTTCTTTGGTGCAATGGAAAATGAGTGGTGACAATTTATGTTAAACCTCTGAAATTGGTAATTTTTAAGCAAGCTTGATGCAACAGAGCCAAAGTATATAATTTTAATTATGATCAGTTGAATTGTTCATGTGTTATGTTGATGAATCACTAGTGAAGGCATTTTGTACATAATATTATGTTTCTGTGAATGTTGTATCAGATGTTGCTGAGCAAGTGATTGATACACAACAGAAGCGTCCTTCGAAAGAGACCTCCATCAACTTATACAAGCAGCTAACGTCAGTGCTCGATGAAATTCCATCAGCAGCAGCTATATCTCTTGCAAAATCAAAAGTCAAAGCAGCTGCGGAAATTGTTAGTGGTGATGGAGATACTTCTAGCATTCATGGCAGTGACCCAGCACAGGAACTGCGTGACCTTTTTGTCAGTAAGAACATTGTAACATTGCAGCAGTTGAATGGAAGTGATGTTCTGCTTGAAGTGTGCACTGCGCTTGCTTACCTCAAACGATACAAGTTGAGTTTTGAGGATGCAGTAAAGGGCAAAGAGTACAGCATGCCATCTGGAATGACTGAGGCACTGTCAATTCGAATGAGGTTAGCATTGTTGCCTCCTGTTTTCTGGTAGACCTATAACTACAGTATCAAGTTAGTTTTGTACGTTGACCAGAGAATTAGAATTGTTAATGCAATAGCTGTGTGCAGTACAATACAATATTTGTTCAGATATGTGACCAGCCATTACAAAATGAGTCTCTAAGCACTTATTGACTATTTTGAGTTATATATTCCACATTATTCTATGTTAAATTACCTTCAAAATGAGCTATTATTTATCAAAATCGACCAAGTGCCTGTTGAGTTATTAAATTTTTAAGCTTTCATACTGTGCAATACAAAATGTCGGGAAATCATGATTTTCTATGTATATTTGTTTGCCCAGATCCAGTTTAGGGCTTACGAGAAAAGCACCTTATTGGTTAATTAAAGGTCATGTCGAAAAAATAATTTTTTCATGTCATAGAGAGAAGTCTAAGCTTTCCAATGATATATTACAACCATGATTTTATTCGCCAGATGGCCACCGTCTAAAAACGTGAAATTCGTACAAAAATTATTATTTTTATCTTATAGGTCACTTATTTTATATAAATAACACATTAAAAACAACAAAATAAATAAAGTTTTAATATTTTTTTAGTGTATTATATAATGTAGATTCCGAAAATGTAAATATCACAAAATAAATAATTTGAATGCAAAACACCTTCAGAAGCGATTTGCAGCGTTTTGCTGTATGCGACTTCCGACTCATTTTGTAATGGCGGGTCACATATAAGCTGACAAAAAACAACTTATTTACAGATCAGTATAGTTCACTAAGCAAGTTAGATCAATTCATATACTGTGTCTATTGTCCGACAAGAGTGTACAACTAATTAACATTTCTAGGGTTGCAAAGGCTCGAGAATTACTAATAATTAATTAGAGAACAAGTTAAGGAATTTTGTTAACGCAATAGCTGTGTGCAATAAAATGCAATACAATATTTGTTTATTCAGATATAAGCTGGCAAAAACGCAGAGATGGAGAACAAGTTAAGGAATTTTACAGCATCTTTCTGTTCGAACTTGGAAAGCTTGAAACATTTTGGTATTCTTGAATGTGAAATTCCTTAACTTGTTCTCTGGCCAGTGTGCAAAACTAGTCTTCTACGGCAAGTGTATACTTATCCCTATATCTACAAAAGTCAATACTTCACCGGAAGGGTTAACTCGGCTTACCCAGCTGCATGGTAGCTACCATATGATAACTTAATTTGGCCTTTCTGTTAACTTTGAGGATGGCTTTGTTTTATTCAAATAAGAGAGAACTGATTTGATTGTCCAAACTTTATATTATATATTATTTTATATATTTTCTATTGGCCTGTTAAATGCAAATGTAGATGACTGGTGCTGACGTCAGTTTTGTTTTTGTTTTGTTCTAGTTTGCAGTCAATCATGAATGACATTTTGATTGTTTGGCGCATTTTTTCGCTGCCTGTTCTTGAGCCAATGACAAGGATTCGTCTGCAGAAAATTGTTGCTATAACTATGAGCTGTCTTCAGGCTTCTGTGGCTGCCACACTTTCGACAAGCATTGTGACTATGGCTACGGGTACGCAGATGAAAGGAGCCTCCACAACTAGAGACGATGAGATAGATGGATATGCTGCAGTAATTGTTCAGAAGACTGTGAGTAACCTAATAAAATAAAATTTAATAAATACTCAACCCAAGTCACACGATATTGCATCCCACTTTCCCGTTCGGACAACTTACACCACGTGCCACGTGTGAACTAGTGTCAAAGTCAGAATTCCTTTGGCCAAAGCCACTTTATTTTTGTCAATTGATACATGAGGCAGGTTTTCATTGTCAGATTCATCAACATTGTCATCATTTGAATTTAATATCTCAGAATTCCTTTGGCCAAAGCCACTTTATTTTTGTCACTTGATACATGAGACAGGTTTTCATTGTCAGATTCATCGATATCATCATATTTTGAATTTAATTTCTCGAGCAAACGTTGAGTTAATTTGTCCGTGAGTGTTCGCCATCTTGGGTTTTTTACATATGCGATAAATTTCGATCTCCATTTTCATTGGTTGAATTACGTATTTAGGTTCCCATTCTGAAAATACCTCCACTTATTTTTGTGCTTAATTATATTATCTTGGCCTATAGAGGTCAAGTTTCAAAAGTATAATCTTTTCATAGGTCAACAGACGTCATTATAATTGTGCAAGGCTAGTACACTTTGGTAAATGCTTGTCATACGTGCATGCTCATTATTATTGGGTTAAATAAAGTTCGGTTCATACGTGGATGTAGGCCTGGGAGGTTTCATGCAGTACATGTACGGATACGTCTAACCAAAACGGCGAACTGGACAGAGATATGTGCTGTTCAAAGCACGTGCCAGTGATTGAATTAGCATTACATCTGGTTGTAAAAGTCGATATCATAGCGCTGTACTGCAGTCCATTTGCCTCACGCAGTGACTGGTACGGCATGTTAAGTTAATTGCTTTGGGTGACATAACATGACTTCGCGTTAGGCAGAATGGCATGTAAAACGGGGGCGTTAATGAGTCCAGACTGTGTTGTGTTTTCACAGCTCTTTGTCACTTGTCATTACTGTTTCAGTATGACGCTATGTGGAAGAATTTGTGGTAATAGGTCAGAATTCATGAATTTATCAGTTAGTATGGTTTCAGTCGTAATTGAATTTATTGCTTTTAAACTGTTTTTAATAGCTTGAGATTTTCAACTGGGTTTCGACCGCTATTCAGAAGTCGTCAAAAGCGGGAGGACATGTAAGAATATTTTAAATGATTGTTTGTGAGTGTCTATATGTGTTTATTGTTTTTTTGACATCAACATTACTGGGGAGATTCTTTTCAAGGCTGGTTGGCACCTTGTGAATGCCTCGAGTAAGAGGAAGTGCTTTGTGCATATGTTTTTGTTGACTTCGTTTAATTAAATGGCTCACAGTGTTGGCCTAAGTGTTTTTCATTTTTTTGTGAGGAAATGGCTGACAAGAACAACTAGTTAAATTGGATTTCTGCTACATTTTAGTGAATTTATTACATGGTAATTAATATTACCTGACTTCTCATTTCTGGCTAGATGTACTTAGTATGTAGCTCAGGGGTGGGCAAACTATGGCCCACCGGCCCGCCAACACTTTTTATCCGGCCCATGCAATTTTTCGTAAAATTAAAAAAAGGCAAAAAAATTCAGACTGCTCTCTTACTTAATATTCCAGTCTCGTCTTTTATAATAACTCTACGTATTAACTCTGCCAATTATACATTATGCTCTGCCGATCTGCCCCACTTCCCTGCAGAGGTTTTTGCACATGAACTGTACACAGAAGTGAAATCCTTTCAGGTAAAGCTAATGAAAGAACAAAACTATGGACACTTTCATACCCTCCACTTGCAAACTGTCACAGCAGAGTCTGCAGAAAATTATAGCCTTCAGTTGTCAAATTTGAAAGAAGAGTTCTCCAGACGATTTGCGGATTTTAAGTCAATTGAGACTGAATTTTCTTTTACATTGACAAATAGCTCCTACGGAACTTCAGCTGCAGGGAGCTAACCAACCCCACAAAGAGACATTGTTGACAAAGAGCAGCTCAAATGATCAGACCTGATAACATTCTTTTCTTCACTCAGAAAGGAAAATTTCTCAAATCTACAAACTTTTGCTTTGAATTTTTTGTGTTATTCACATCCACTTACAACTGTCTTACGTCTGTCAACAAAGATTTTCAACTATGAAGATAAAGAAATCCAAGTACAGACCTCGGTTAACTGATCTAAACTTGAGCTCAAAGTGCGAATTGCAGCCATAGCGCTCGTGAATGGGCTGGTGCCCTGCACTTGGCCTTCGAGTGGTGCTTTAGAAGTTAGGAGATTACGATTAACCATTGCAATCTCTCCGGATTATGGGAAACTTGTTAATTCATGCTCACAGTTGCATACATGTACATGCATCTCATAACAGCCAAAGAAAATTTAAATAAGTAAACTTCTTTTCATGTTAGTTGTTATTAAAAGTTAAAACTTTGTTACACGGCCCTTCGAATTTTTTGCATTGAATGTCGCCCAATTTGCAAAAGTTTGCCCACCTCTGGTGTAGCTGCATTAGTTCATAGTTTTATGGCTCTCTGTCATGTACTAGGAGTTCCAGTTTTACATTCTGTTTTTAGGTCTTGCAAAACTTTCACATGCTGGGCACCTGGTGTTTGCTGAAGGGACTTCAGTGCCTCCTGAATCTAAGCCCAGCAGTGATATTCGAAAAGCCCAAAGACTCGACAGCAAAAATCAAGCAGACGGAAAGTGCATCAAAGCAGAGAGATAGTGCTTCAACGACTTTGAGGCCTGGGTCTGCTATGAAACTGTAAGTGTGCAGAAATTTATTCTATCTTGTATGATAAATTTATATGAATTTATCCACTTTGTTGCAGTTAACAAAGTGTATTATTTTTTAACAAGGATGAATGAAACTTATAGTTGATAATTTCAATATGTGATTCATTATTTTGTTTGTGTATATGTCACTGCTAGTAGTAAAACACCTTGTAAGAATCTTGCAATGGTGCTCAACATGACAATTTAACAGATCTAAAGAGGTGCATCTTAAGATGGCTTGAAAATATTTTCTTATGATATTGCTGACTTTACCTGATCTTTTTGTCTCATAGCCAGTATTTTCACTGACAAAATTATTTTGTGATATTTTCTAATTGAGTGATGCAGCTGTTACATAAATGATGTTATAAAATATATATAATTAGCAAATAAATATGCATAGAAGTCTGAAATATTGATATTTTAAGTATTCACAGAAGCACATTTCTTGGTCAGCAACTTTAGATTTTGTCTGAAATGCTTCTACTGTACTGATGCTTTCTAGCAGTATTTTATAAAAATATGTGCTTTTATCATACTTCTTTTGTCAAATTAAGTTGCGGAACTTGTAGCAATAAATAACGTAGAAAGGCAAGGATAACTTATATGTGCTGTGTTTGTGTAGTTTCTCTTGTTATAGCCATACAGGGTTTGGTCCTTTATGTGTGGCTTTATCTGTGGAGGCAATCAAGCTGCTAACTATGCTGATGACTGATTTGGAAATGGAAAGCTTGTCAACATATGTAAGTTGTTATGTGATGATGTACTTTTTTGAAGCCAAGTGGTTGTTAACAATTTTATCATACCAGTAAAGATTTATTATCTAAGTCAGATGCCAGATGGCTTTCATAATCTGAAGACACTGGAGTAGAGTAGTTGAGTTACATTCCTCAACCTTCAGATAATAACATGTGACAAAACTTTTAGAAATTGTGTGTGCGAGTTCTTTTTCTTTATTGAATTTGTTGTTATGGCTGAGGAATTGGGAGTAAAATGAATAATGCTGAAGAAATTCCTTGCTGAAGAAAAAACTTAATTTCACTATTGTTTGTATTGTTTAAGAGCATTTAATTAATTGGATAGCTGAAGTTGACATGGGTAGATTACCATCTGCACCCGTATTTTAGCCAAGACAGAAATTAAGTCATTTGCTGCTCTTTTGTACTGTATTCTGCATAATTGTGATGCAAATGGAACTGGATGTGATTTTGTACTGTGTTTGTTTTGGTGTTCAGAAGGAGGCTGACGGTGGTGAGACTGAGGCTGAGCTGGCCTTGTTCGGAGAGTACATGGCCATTAACAGAGTTAGGAAGCTGATGCGAGCTATCAACTTTCCAAACCTTCTTGTGTTCCTTGTTGGGCAATCATTTAAGAAAGTGAGTCAACTGCATTTAGTGTTACAAATGTTGCAGACTAACCATACATTTATAAGCAGGCTGTTACTGGTGTGCATCATTTACTGATACTGGATAATTTTTAGTCACACAGTGTTTGAATATAAAGAGGTGATAAATTTTGTAGTTTTGATTGTTTATTTGTGTTTACTGAAGTTAATTAACACTTCAACGACGAGCCACATTGGTTTCCCAGTTGCTTTTAGTTCACTGTCGTCATTAAAGTGTTAAGTTGTCAAAACAGCATTTCAGAGAGAAATTTTTGCAAATGGAAACTCTTTTCGTAGGCAATGTCATTTGGGAAGCAGAATCCCAGCAAATCTGAAGGAGCAACAGTTGAGATAAACTCTGATGGAAACAGCAGCAGTTCAGATTCAAATACATTTTATGAGGAAGACTTTAGCAGTTCTGAAAATAGTAGCAATGAAGGTGAGCAAGTGTATTACCATTTCAATGGAAAATTTGAAAGAAACATAAAGTTTCTGTAAGGCTGTTAAGAGTGAAAACTGTGTTATTTCCCTATATTTTACAGAAATTAGGCAACCTGAAAACTACAATTTCACTAGTCCTAAAAGTATGTTTAAAGTATTTTTAATGCTTTAATGATGAGCTGTAATGTATTGATTTCCAAGTCGCTTTTAGTACTTGCTCATCACTACAGGGTTAATCAGTTGGAGCTGTTTATCATGATAGTGTTTTCTATTTGAAGGCACTGAATTCCTTAGTTTATACTTCCAAACTTTATTTTTTTTGTGCAGGAAGGTATAACATACTATGTATGACAGTTTTGGCATCATTCAACTTTTTCCAGGCTGCCTTGGCAGTGATACCATAGAGTTAATGGCAACAGGCATTAAGTGTTGAAAGTATGGGTTTTTACACTTTGCAAATCCAGCATGTCTGAACCAACTGGCTTCAGACTTGACTTGTGTTATTATGTTAAGGATATCAACCCAATAAATATGGGATCATTGAGTGATTTTTATAAATTTGAGTGATTTTTTACTACATAAATTTTAACATAGAATGACAGCATTTTAGATTGAAAAGACTTTTAATGGTTGATTAAATAAGTTGTAGAGGAGTTTAATGAATTCCTGTGATTCTGCAGATGATGACTCGGAACCGATACTTGGACAATGGTTTGAAGAGACACTGTCGCCTAATGATTCGAAGACGACAGAATCGAATGTGACATCAAATGCCCAGGAGTCTGAAGAGAGCAGTGACCCAAAGAATGGCAACATGAAGAATGTGCGTCACCAAAGCAACTCTGACAGTGGCACCAGTTATCTTCCAGATAAAAAGGAACCTGATGGGGTAAATTACTCCCTTATATTATAGCCTTGGTGCCTGTTTTCTTGTGTCGGCATAACTCGTTACTGTACTCCTGATCATTTTAGTAATTCTGTATTGATTCCTAAAAAGTAAGAAAATGTCTTGTTCTGTGTGCTTCACTTTTTATTGTTGCCTGCCCAACACATCCTACTCCATGGGCCTTGACTTCATAGGTAGCAGATAACTGCTCATTATTAGACCAATGGGTATCTTGGGCATATGGGGGCCTGTTGACAATTTTATTGATAAATGGCTTGCACGTGTCAACAGCCACATCAGTTGTTGATGTCTTGTGCATTAGACACCAGCAAGACTGAAATTACTAATTACAATTTTATTTTGTTAAAGTGAGCTTGATAATTTTGTTTGAGGAAGACCCATTCGTACTTTTCAAATTGACCATTATTTTGTCTTGACAGTCTACTGCATTTTGATAGGTTTTTGATGTTATAGTAGTCTGTATTTGTTTTCTAATTCCAGTTCATCAATCTGGCTACCGAGATTTTGCAGTTTATTGGCGAACACCTTTTACGTTCTCCAAATGTTGAAGTCAGAAAATGTGTCAGGTTATTTAAAAACTTCTTTTTTTACATGAAGCTTCTATACAGAAAATGTGTCAGATGCGCTGTGTAATGCTTTGCTGCAGTTTGTGGTTCCATTGATTTTTTAGTCAACAGTGGTACATGAATGTTAACTTAGAATAGCACTTTCATGATGGATACTATTGGTTTTTTGAGACATAGATCCGTTTTTCAATTTTAAAGATAACTCTCATATGTGTATGCTTGTATAACATAAATTACAATTAAGTTTATTATTACTGTATATACTTGCCTACCAGGTGATGTCGACATTAAGCATACCCTTACATTTTTTACATTAGAATGTGGATACCATCTGGCAACTTATCAAGTAAGCAACATATTGCCAGATATGCTTTCCATGTGAATTTCAACCTTAAGCTTGGCCCCGGTAATTCCCTTAATGAGTCTCTCTTCTCTTGTGTTGCAGTATATTAATTCCTTACTTACCAAACTGCAGCAATTCAGAATCTTGCAGAAGAGTTACTTTGCGATGTTTTGCCAGTAGAGGAAAACAGAGGACCCTAGGAATAAATTGGCATGCAGCATGTATGCACTGTAGAATCAAGACAACAAGCTGGTAGTCTATTGTCTGGGTGTCCATCCCAGTAACCAACTCGGCGGTTTTTATAATGGCTTATTGTTGCTTGTTGCTCCCACTTCTGCTTTTATCGAAATAGGACGAGATATCATGGTCAATCCGTTTACAATAAGCACATGTAATGTGAAACCAAATTCGTGTTTAGATTTTCCATCTTTTGAGAAACTTTGTTTGGTGTCTCCTTTGTGTTTGTCTTTCAATTTTGTCCCAATTGCAGAAATGCTTGCCTCTCCCTGCTACTGGCTCCCAAAGAGTTTCAACTGGAAATGGCATGTAAAAATGGCGTATTAGCTGCCAGTTCAGCCACCCACTTGTTAAAGATGTACAGATGAGAGTCAATCATCCATTTATGTAGCTTCAACGTCATACAATTCACAAATGTTGTAGCTTGAAAACCTCCAAGAGTCTAAGTCACTCAGAGCTCTTCGCATGCTAACCACCTTTGAAATGGCAATGTTAGGGGAATAGAAAACTTGAATATGTCTCCAACCTTCCCATTTGCAATTGCATCCTGTAGTATTCTGGCTACCTGAAGTACAGAACTACATAACAAAGTTGCTTCAGTGTGTTATAGTCCTTATACTCATCAACAGATAATTAGGCAGACAATTTCTATGTCGTACTTGTTAACTGCATGTGCAGTAAGGTAAACCAGTTCTCCGTCAGAAACTCGTAAATTGTTGTGGCCTTCTAAAATGACAGTGAATTTTTTTAGTGTCAGTCTCCTTAAATTTCAGTACTAATTTGACTGCTGACATTACCCTGAACAGGATAGACACCCTCCATTTCAACACCCTTGAGATGTCTCCAAAATGCCAAATCATAGTCTCTGTCTTTTGTTGTCTTCCAGTTCAGCATGTAATTTTCTCCAACTTGGTTTTCTCAGCATCTACTCTTAGCCTAATTTATTCAGTTTCTCCATGCAACTTTCTTCAACACTTCAACGTTGAGCTGCATTGGCTTCCCAGTTGCTTTTAGTACACTTTCTTCGTTAAAGTGTTAGGCATATTCTTTCCTCTGTTTCTGCTTTGAACTTTCTCCTCCTCTTACTTAGATTAGCTCAAATTCTCGTTCTTTCTCCTTGCAATGTGTTTTAGCTTCTTCAGCTTTCTTCTGCCTTATGAGTTTCCTTTATTTCTTCTATGCCTACTTCCTTAGGGTACAATAAGTTAGCTAATGTTTATGCTCGTGTTTATGCATGTACAGTTTATTGAGATGTAGCAGGACCTGACGTTACCTTTGAAGTTCTTACCCCAACTTCTCGGCGAACATTTCAAACATGTAGTCTGCTAGTTTTTTGGCATATCCATTGTACAGTCAGTAACTCAACCCATAGCATACAACAACCGTTAGACTGTTCAAATCCAAGAAAGTTTTAAAACCACATTTTTTTGTAGTCCCAACAATTTTTAGTTAAAAATTTCCAGAACCGAGTACAACATGATTGAATGAATACCCCCATATGTTACAGGTTGTCTAAGGGTATGGGTGGGGGGTGGTGGCTCAGTGGTAAGTTCGGCGCCTTGTGACCGGAGGGTTGCAGGTTCGAATCCCACTCTAGCCGCTGCATACGGACCTTGGGCAAGTCCTTCACTCACAATTGCTCGTGGCGCTTCGGCGTGAAAATTCCGGCACAGTATCAAATGCTGTAGTCGGGAGCGCCTCTGAGTATTAGTTGACTTCGAGAGGCGCTATAGAAATATCCGGAATAAATAAATAAATAAAATTACACCAGCTTTAGGTAGAAATTTCCTAAGCTTTTTATTTACACATGTAACATGTCTGTGCAAACAAGAAGGTGTCAGCCTCAGGGGTTGACCAAAACCAGCAGAAAACTCACGAAGTGCAGTACAGCGTGCACTCATAATTGGTGAAACAACTGGTTTAAAAAGTAGCATGTCATCCAAACAGGGAAACAGAAGTGACTAGTCCGGAAACTGGTAACAAAAATGGTCTTACAGAACCAACAACCAAAATCCAGTCTGAACACAGATTGAATGCAGCCCACCATGAGGGTTTGGTTGTGCTGCCAAATGTGCAGATCGTGCACAGCTTCAGCCAGAACTATCTCTGTACAATGCATGAAGAATACTGTCTATATATATATATATATATATATATATATATATATATATATATATATATATATATATATATATATATATATATATTTATTGTGTGTGTATATATACATACATATACATACTATGGATGGAATGGGCGGAGGGGCAGACCCAACAGAGAGTGGACAGACGACATCGAAGATTGGTGTAAACAAGATCTGCACAGCTTAAGGGTAGTCTCCCGCACTCTGACGCAGTCGGCTGCTTCCACCCTTGTCGATGCGTTTGTGGTTTCCCGTCTGGACTATTGTAGCGCCCTTTACGCTGGCCTCCCAGCTACCCGCCTTGGTGCTTGGACCGGGTTTTGTGTGCAGCCGCACGTCTTATTGGTTGCATCCCCAGATTTGGCCAGGTTTCTCTTTATATGCGGGATGTTCTGCACTGGCTCCCTTTCCCACTGCAGATCGCCTACAGGGTCTCTGCACTGGTTAGGCGTTGCCTGGAGGGACTTGCCCTCCCATACCTGCGGGAGTTGTGTCGCCCTACCTAGGGGGGGTCTTGCGGCTCTCTGCTCGGCTGACCAGGCCGAGCTCTTGGTCCCCCGCACGCGGTCAGCCATTAAGCAGCACCGTTCTTTTTCAGTCGCTGGCCCCGCAACCTGGAGTGGCCTTCCTGTAGCACTCCGCCTGGTCCCTATGACTCACTCTACCTTGTTTCTTACAAACTTGAAAACTACTCTCTTTAGCCGTGGTTGGACTAGGAGCACTCCTGAGTAGATCACCTTGAAGGGGCGCTATATAAAAGCTCCTTAATAATAATTACATATTATATACATGATTCTCGCCTGCACAATGGATGCTGATGGTAATTTTCTGCTGTTGGAAAATAATTTCATAATTAATAGTTCGTTCATTTGAAATTAGTAACAAACTGTATATGTTTTAACAGAAGATTCTAAAGTATAGATAGTAAATGCAAGTGTAATTACGACAATTTATATAGCTTCATCAGTAGCAAGCTACTTCTAGGGTGCCTTACAATACTAAAACATGGTTAGTAAATGCAAGTGTAATTATGACAATTTATATAGCTTCATCAGTAGCAAGCTACTTCTAGGGTGCCTTACAATACTAAAACATGGAAGAGTACAGCATTTGAGTCGTCTTTTGAAGGGACAATATGAATATTCAGATGCATCTGCCAGTCTTAATTTTGCTTTAATGGTGGTTTATAAAGCAGTTATCTAGTTCTTACCAATGACACAAGCTTCAAATTGTTTTTGTAGCAGTTCGAGTCTAACAGATCAACATATGGCTAATTTAGCAGCACTGATTAAAGACCTTGACAAAGAACTGCCGACTTTACAGTCAGGTAAATTTCTTCTGTTATTTGTTTTAACTTCCAAAGTATTTTTTGTATTATTGCATCAAATTGTTTGACATACAGTGTTGTCATATTGTTTGACAATTCAGTGTGAACTCGTTAATGCGCTCCCAGATAACGCGCTGATCCATTTAACGCAGAATGGTGTTATGTCCCCCAAAGCTAATAACTTAACTCACTGGATCGGTTAACATGCCAGGTGGATGGTCAGACTAACGGAAGGATGGTGAGCTAGGACAGAATTATGGTCAGATAGATGGACTGACAGTCGGATGGACGGTTCGGGCAGTCAAATGGATAGCTTGACAAACAGACTGCCAGTCGTATGGATGGTCAGTCAGACGATCACACTTGCAGTCAGATGATCACTCTTGCAGTCAGATAGATGGACTGATGGTTGAATGGATGGGCTGACAGTCCGATGGACTCACAGATTTGGTTAGACAATAGGTTATTTCTGCAATTATCCATTTTACACGTGGTCCGGTTTACCTGCCGTATCCAATGGCTTGTCCCCCAATGACTTCATGTTAAGGGGTTCACATAATTTTTAAAGGCTGGTTGATGTAGTAATGAATTAAAAACAACATACTTGACAGTTTCAAGGTTTTTCAGTTGTTAAGTTTTTGCATTTTTATTATTGTGTTTTAATTAAAGGATCGGTGTATGAGATGTTTTCTACAGCTATGGCACAGTTTATTCACCTGCTGATCAGTGGTGAGACTCTTTCAGAAGCACTCCAGGTACTATTCAGCTGCATTTCAATTGATTGATTTTATTATATTACTATTTGCTTTTTCTTTTTTATAGATTGCATTAGTGCAATTTTCACAAACGTGAATGTAAATTTTTCGAATTCTATCAACTTGTGTTTAAGATAATATAAGTTTAACAAAATTGCCAAAATATTTTTAAAACTGGAATATGATACATGAATTTGTGTTTAAATTTTTTTTGGCATTACAGTAGTTTTAGAGCCTGCACTAATTTCCTGATTAAACTGATTTTCTATATTAAGAAATGAAACTTTTTACATCTACACAGTGACAAAAATTAAAGAAGGATATACTCCCCACAAAATTGGAAACTGGTAATCCCCAAACTAAAAGCACTGTGAACTCTATCTCTACCATAAGCCATCATACACCTTGTATATACAAAATGCTTTGATGCTGTTTCTCTTTACAGTCATGCTATTTGGTGGTTTTTGATATACTTTTGTGTCTTCATCTATCCCCACACTAGATGACCCTAACATTTTGCATTTAGCAGGAAATGCAATTTCCTCATTGGTTCCATAAAAGTACACAGACCCGTAGCTATTCAAGTAGATGAATCTTATTATGTGATAATGAGTATTCCAACTAGCCAATCCAGTTGCTGCTTGTAGCCTAGGTCATTTAACAGTTTAATGACGTGCTGCAGCAGTTTTCCAGTCGCTTTTAGTACACTTACTACACTCTCATCGTTAAAGTGTTAAAGCCCCATATATTGATATGTTTTAAGTGGCTGTGTGATCATTTATTTAAAAGCTTACACAACTTCTGTAAAGTTCCTAACAGACTATTCAGCACTTAAGCCATAGGTGGCTTAGTTGGTCAAAACAGAGTGTAATGAATACATGAGACAGTTGTTGAACAATGTCTACATTAGCGGTAGTTGTGTAGGGTAATGTCAATGTTTATCAAAACTGATGTTAAGGTTAATTTAAGTGCTTGTATTCTGAACCATTTCACATTTGATATAACTGCATATTACATGACTTTAGTAGGGGTTTTAAATGGTTCAGCAGACGTAAAATATGTCGGAACTACTGCAAGTTAACCTGGAATGCTTAATAACCCAGCATTCCTTGTTTCTTAAACTCTCTAGGATTAATTCTATGAAGATTTATAAAGCGCAAGTTAATATGACTAACTGCATTGCATATGTGCTAGTGTCAACTGAGATGGTACTGTCTACCAAACCGTTCCACAAGTCTACAGCTCTTGCACTGTTTAATTTCTGTCCAAATGTTCCTTTTAATTTGATAATTTATGTCTGCGACCTCAAATTACTTTGTTTTGGTGTTATTGAAAGAACCTCTCCCACTGCACTGCCTCCTTGCAAGCATATTGTAACTTTAGTTAGGTCTCCTCTGCTCCTCCATTGTTGTTATCCCACAGCTTTTCAACCTTTCTTCTTACCTTGAGTCCTTTTAATCCCAGTTCAGTTTTGTAACTTCTTTTTGCACTTTCTCCAGTTGTTCATGTCATGTTTCAAGTATGGATTCCATACTTGGATGTAGTATTCCTTACCTTGAGTTGTACAATTTCGGTTTTGTATCTTTGTGTCTTCTGATTGTTCTCTTAATCATATTTGAGGTTGAGTTAGTTTTTTTGTTTCTTCAGCACATTGCCTGGAAGATTGCACTTTTATGCATAATCATTCCCAAGTCCCTATCTTTCTCACTCGCTTTCAGTACCTATCTCCCATTTCATTTGAAACTTCCAAGTATGCATCTATGATCCCTATAACCATTTGTACATTCTTAGGTCCTCATTTAGTAGTCAGTAGCTCCACTTCTTCATCAGCCTCTGCTCTGCATAGTTTTGTATCACCTGCAAACTTTTAAATTTTGGATAATATTCCATCATCTATGTCTTTAATACAAATTTTGAACAACAGTGGCCCAAGCACTGATCTGTGTGGTTCTTCAATCTCCACTTAGCACTGTTGTCCAGCTAGGATAGTTTTCTCCTATGCTTATCTGTTGCCTTCTGTCTGATAGCCAACTTTTTAATCCATGGTAGTGCCTGCTCTTAAATCCTGTATGCTTGCAACTTTTGACCAGCCTTACATGAGACCTGGGCAAAATCTAGGTAACCTGTGGTTTATTCTGCAGGATTCACTGCTTCACCATCTTGGTGTGAGCCTGAACTCAACGGATGGATGGCCACTTAGGATTCGTCCTCGCACTTTGGCTGTCCTTGCAGAAGTGATTCTGTTGCGTCAGCAAAATGAGAAGGACTCGCAAGCAACAAAGAAAAACAGCGAAACTGTGATAATGAACATTTGGTCACAGTTTATTGCAACTTTGGTTGGAATAATTGAGAACTTTGACAACAATGTGGCAGACTTTGATGGTTTGTTGTCCTTTTGTTCTATTAGCCTTGAACCAATAGTTAACTGAAATGAATGTAGGTAGCATTTATTATCGGATTAGGTGATCATAAATTTATTGTGTGTACTTCAAACAGCTAAAATGTTCATAAGGTCTCTTGCATGGGAATTATCTGTGTAAGTGAGTGATGACAGCAGTGATATTTACTGCAAGTTGCATGGGTATGTGCTTGGATTTGAACCTTAGGGAAAAAGAAATTGTTTGGCCACTAACTTTGTACAGACTAGTTTGAAAAATGAAAAGCATTGGCTAACATATCCTGTTTTCTGTTTCAGACATCAATGTGGAGCATCTGCAGTTATTGGTTTTCCTCTTTCATGGTTTGACATTGATGCAGAAGAAATCACTATGGCTGCAACTTTGCCAGTGTATCATCAAACTGGTCAATAACTATGGCAAACAGTGAGTGGAATTTGTTGTCTTAGAAACTTGTGAAAATTATAGTTGACTATAGTTGTGTTAGCTGGTTTCCGTTATTTGTGTCAAGGTGTGCAATGCACAGGTCGGATGCTGCGTTGGCATTGACTATCTGCTGAGCATTATGAACAAGATAAATGAGATGTTTGGCGGCCTTACCAGGTGCATAAGAGCAGAAACTGAATCATATCCATGGATTTGGTTTCGTTCTTAGTTAATTTTTTGCCAGCTATACTTTCTAACATGTTTCTATATTGTTGGTTCTGGCCATGTGATGGTGAAAGTGTAATTTTAAATTTTTCTGGATTCAAATCATGCTTACAAAAATTGGACGCCCACCCCAAAAAAATTGTCCCATTTTTGGTGTATTTGTTCAATAGGTCTCTAGCAGAGGGCCATGTCCCTCCATCCCAGAAGCAAGTTATTGTTTTCCCTACCTGTAAAAGACCTAATCTTGACTCGCAAGTATGTTCTAACTATTGTCCTATTTCTGACCTTTCCTTTCTCTCTAAAATTCTTGAGAGACTCATCTCACTTCAGCTTCTGCCCTATCTGGAATGGACTGGACTCCTCCCTTCTAGGACTCCTCCCTTCTAGGACTCCTCCCTTCTAGGACTCCTCCCTTCTAGTCAATCAGGGTTTATAGGTCACCACTGACCATTCTACAGAAACTGCCCTCCTGACCCTTCTCTTGGACATTTACATTGCCATTGACAGGTCTCATTTGACGCTGTGATGTTTCCTCAGCCTTCAACATGGTTGACTATGAGATCCTACTTCGGAGTCTTGAACTTTCTTGTGGTCTCCCTCTTCTTCGGTTTAAATCTTACCTCTCTGACCATACTCAGAGGGTTATCCTTGGTGACTCCAGAACTGCCTGGGTTAGGGTTGAGTATGGTATCCCACGAGGTTCTGTCCTTGGCCCCATTCTGTACATACTCTCTCTATACAGCTGACATTCCTTCTATATTTACTAAACACCTTGCCTCTGGCCACCTTAATGCAGATGACGTTCAGATCTTTGTCCAAGGCTCCTCCTCTGAGAAGATCTCCCTTGATGGATCCATTGATTCCCTTTTACATGATCTCCACTCTTGGATGTCATCAAATTGACTTAACTTTAACTCTTCTAAGACCCAACTGATCTGGTTTGGCACTAAGCAGTAGCTATCTAAACTTGATATCCCATTTTTATCGTCAATATACCCTGATTTGTCATTCTCATCAAGCGTCACCCTCGATAGTACTTTCTCGTTTTCTGAACACCTCTTGTGGCTTAGGCGCTCCTGTTTCTATCACCTGAGGCGTTTGAGGGCCGTCAGGAGATCAGTTCCCCTTCTGTGGTTACTACTATCATTCATGCCTTCATGCACTGCCACATTGACTATTGCAATTCATTGTTTGCTGGGCCCCCTAAGGTGCACCTATCATCCCTAAAGCCTGTTCTGAAGACGGCTGCCAGGCTCATTGCCCGTTTCCCTCGCTTCTCCCACATAACTGCCTTTATGACTGACGTACTTCACTGGCTTCCTGTTGCTTCCTGCATCCAATACAAGGTCCTCCTAGTCTCTAGGACTCAGCAGGGAAAGCTCCGTAGTACCTCTGTGACCTAATGCATAAACCTCTCTCTGCTGTCTCTTCCCGCCCTCTTCGGTCTGTGGTCCGCCTTGATCTCACTGTGCTTTTGCCATCCTTGGCCCTTGCTTATGGAATGACCTGTCCCCCTCACTCCGTAGCAAGATATTGTTTGGGATCTCGCCCTCTTCTCTCCACTGCCTGAAGACCTTCCTTTTCCCTCGGGGGTGTCGCGCCGGGAGCGCCTCTGAATAGTCTATGCCAGTGCTTCCCAAACTGTGGTCTGTGGACCGGTGCCGGTCCGCGAGCCCTCAGTTGCCAGTCCGCAAAGTGAGTCAACAAACCAGACAAAAAAGACAATAGACGATTGGGTCTCGCTTCGAACTATCTTCAAAAAACACGATTTTCTCGCAATCAAAACCATATTTTTTCATATAAATTAAAAAGAATTGTTCTGGGAGTAAATGTATTTCAGCTATTGTAAACAAAAACTGCCGAAGAAATAGTTATTCGATGAAATGCTGACAGGTCAAGTAGAAGTTGTTGTTCGCTTTTACTAGAAATTTTGATCGTAACATTTGCGGTTTTTGACTGGCAATTAGAAACCGGATATGACTTCTCTTTCGTCTTTTATAACCTGGTCACTGCTTCCGTCAATAGAAAATAACCACGTATGCTTTTAGATTCGATATTATAAGTATAACACTGCTATGCATGATTTTTGATGTTCTGCCAAAAACATGTTTTTCTAAAAGATTTTAGTCTGCTGACTTCAAAAATGATATCCGTTTTTCTGTATCACGTAGGGTTTTCTTGACATCTCTGCCGCATTTGACACCATTGATCACAGCCTTCTTCTTCAACGACTATCTTCTTGGTTTAGCGTCTCTGATACTGCTCCACTCTGGTTCCAGTCCTACTTGTCTTCCCGATCCTTCTCTGTTAAAGCCTCCAGCCAGTGCTCACAACCCCTTCCTCTTTCCTGTGGTGTCCCTCAAGGCGCCGTCCTGGATCCACTACTTTTCATCCTTTATACCACACCCTTAAGCCATCTCATAAAATCCTCCTCTGTCGACCACCATCTATATGCAGATGACACCCAACTCTTCATATCCTTCTTCCCAGACTCTTTTTCCACCGCCATCACACAACTAAACGTGGTTAACCTTATTTAAGAGTGGATGTCATCCAATCTCCTCTGCCTTAACCCTTCCAAAACTGAATTCATCATCCGAGGCCTTCCTGATCAAATCAAGAAAATCCCTGATCCTTCCATAAACCTTTCGACTAACTCATCGTCTCTCACCTTCACCGCTGACTCCCCTGTTCGCAATCTTGGTGTTATTTTTTATCCACACCTCTCCTTCTCTAACCACATCTCCAACCTCTCGCGCTCCTGCTTCATGCACATTCGTGACCTCCGACGCATACGACCCATGCTCGACCTTAAAACTGCCTCCACCATTGCTACCTCCATTGTTCATTCAAAGCTTGATTACTGCAATTCTCTTTTTCTCAACCTCGAATCCACTCAAATCAAGCATCTACAGCTTATCCAAAACTCACTAGCCAGAGCTGTCACTAGAACGCCCAAACATCATCATATCACTCCCATCCTCAAATCACTCCATTGGTTAAAAATCACAGAGCGAATCCACTAGAAAGTTCTATCACTATCCTACAACTCCCTACAATATTCCCAGCCCAAGTAACTTCGTGATCTCTTCACCATTCAGACCCGATCATCGTCCTATCTCAGTCTTTCTCGACCCCCAGTCACTACTCACCTCAAGTTCTCCAACCGAGCCATTTCCATGACAGCACCACGCCTCTGGAATGATCTCCCTCCTGAATTCCGCACTTTCTCAGTGCCTCCATCATCATTGCTACCCGTCCTTCATCCTCCTCCTCTTGTTCCTCTATCTATCACCCCCGGACTTTCCACTCAGAACTGAAGTCTCACCTTTTCAAATACTCCTACCCTGACTCATCTGATCCTCCGCCTTCCAATTCTTCTCGCCGTAAACGACACCCGCCTTGACAGCTACTCTGCCTCTCCTGATCTGGTACCCTGGAATCGGACTTGGACCACTTTTGGACTACTCTCTGGAAACCCCCTTTGATTTGATGGACTATTTCTGGATGATGAACAGAGATTGTTCGTCAGAGGAAGAACACGCAAGAAAATCTAAGAAAACACGTTTCTGTCCCTAAGACGGTTTATGTCTCAGTTTCATTGTATACAAGATTTTGCCATATATTTTGTATAAAATTATTGTAAACATCTGGGCACTGTCATCTGTTTCTAAGATTTTGACATCAGGACTTTTATAAACCTTTTTTATAATTTTTTTCTGCAGTGTATCAAAGAGAAAATAATTTCTCAATAATGTAAAAATTCAATAAACTTATAATTTGATTTGTACGAAATTGTGACGTGATGGCCAAATTTCATCAACATATTTGAAATCAGGATGTCAGAATTGTATAAATCAGTAAAAATAAATCAGACATCTGATTCTTTCTTTTAAAATGCATAGCAGTGTAATATATTATAAATTTGAAAATTGTAACAATTAAAAATACGACACCACACTCAAGAGATGAGGACGGCGTTCTCACGATTAAACACACTTCTGTTATATAGTTTCTTAGAGCCTGAGGGATTTTCCTAGACCTACCTCGGGCATTACAAATTTTTTAAATAATAAATATATTAATAAACAGCATTAGCGTGTATATTTATCAATTAAAAAAAATCAGAACAAAGTATTCAGTTGATATTTAGTACTGAATTATATACCCGTGCTACAGTAATGCTACTATTAAAAAATTATTTAACTTTTTTGACCCAATTTATAGATTAAAAGTAATTAATAAATTGGGCACTGATGCTGCTGCAGTGGGAAAATTCCTGATGGTCCGTCAAACTGAAAGTAAATTCCTGCCGGTCTGTCGCACTGAAAAGCTGATCTGTACTGTGAGGGGTGCTTTATAAATAACCATATAAGATAACTTACAAATACCGCTTACCCAGCCAGTTAATGATAGTAGAACAAAAACACACACCCCAAGTGGCATACAGCATCAGCCAATTTAACAAGTGAGTCACCCATCCTGAAAATAGCAGATATTCAGGTTCAGGGCATTAAGGATGGGTTTATTGGCCACCATCCTAGACTGCATTTCTTTAGGCAGTGGACAACAGCTGCACAGACAAATGACAAGACAAATTGTCAGATGAAATGTAGAATTTATATCATCTGCACCGAAATGATGTCCCAGGAAATGAGTGTTGAGTAGTGGTTCAAGTGGTGTGGTGTGTAATGCAATCAAAAGAGGAGCAAGCACAGAATCCTGTCAAACATCACATGCCAACAGAGCAAAGTAATAATTAAGACACTATTACGTCGATGAAGGGGTTCGCAGCCGCAGTAGACTAAGAATATCATGGATTGACAGCATTATAGAATGGATTGGACTATCTGGGACCGGCCTAATGGTTGCAATACGAGATAGGAAACGATGGACAATGTTGACCCATTCATGTAGCCTACCATCGCAAAGTGATGACGGCGACATGACATGACATCAATGATGTAGAACTCTCAGTTATTAGATTAGTTAAATTTCGGATTGCAGATGAAACAACTTGTCCCATAAGTTTGCACTATTGTTTAAATGTAGTGTGATCCAAAAGATGAGGCCCAGGCTGTTGGCTCTTCCCAATTAAAGTAATGCCTGGGTATTAGGCTCTGCATTTACAGCCTGGGCCTCTAACTTGTAGGTTGTTATCTTCATGTTTGCAATCTGCACACCAGCTAAAAGTTTTCAAAAGCTTTTGCCTTTGAGCAGTACATTATTTATCCTTTTGGGTTTCATGTTAGTTTCATTCTGTTGTTTGTGTATTTTAGGTCTGCACTGAGCCTTGCAGAGGTCATGCCGCTGCCCATGTCTCGGCTGTTACTTGTAGTAGACTACCTTCTGCACTTCTTTTATGACTTGCCACCAGCCCTTATCGATCAGGTTAGATCTTCTCTTGAAGATACCTTGTAGTGATGTGTGTGCACACTGGTGATGAGATGACAAATTTTCTTGTTTATTGTAAGCAGACAGGATGTGACAAGGGGAGAAACTGGTAACAAATGAAACTTTCAACAGGATCTAGGGATATATGAAGAGCAACACAGGTCCACATCCTGTATATTAGCACAAAACAGAAGGCTCAGTTACTAATTCTATCAGCTAAATCAGGTAGCCACATTTTGACTGAACTAGAAGTTAACTGTTGTAGCGAATGCGGTTGATTTTGACTATATATATATGAGGAAAACTACTTTTTATTGAATGGGATTATCTGTATCTAACTATCTATTATTTTTTATTTATTTCTGTTGGCTAACAGAATCATTGTACATGCGAAAAAAATTTCTGATTGGGTTTATTGAATGGTTTTGTAGAGTCATGGTTATCGCTGTAAAGGATATTTGTCGCAATGTTTATGTCCATCCGTTAAATTCAAAAGTATCGCTTAGTATAAAATGAAAGCTTATTCCGATGCATTTTAATGTTAAATTATTAAGTTTTGACATCTAAGTCGTTTAAGTCGTATTTCTTTTTTTTTTTACTAATTATTTATGAAAATTTTAATTACATATAGGTGACAAAAGTATAATAATACACAGGAATTTCACAGAAATTTGTTCAGAGTGTAGTGTTCACAAAAAGTTATAATTGAGCTGGTGAAACAGACTAGGGGTTTACTGAAACTCGCATGTACATCTAAGGCATGAGTTTCTTGGTCTTTCTTTACTCTATTCCGTAAGCACTTGAAAACCATTTTGTTGAATCATGGTATTCCGTCGAGAGGGCATCGGACGAGTTTCTCTTGAAGAGGTGCTATATAAATTGTGATTACATTAAATTTGATTTCTTTGACTTAGCTGCAACACTAAAAATCAGGCAACCTCTGGTGTGTTGTAAGCCACATGGGCTACTAAGTATTAAGGTCTGAAAGTATGAAAGTTATAACAAGGTCTGAAAGTCTGGTGGGGCCGTATGCATGAGACGGGTGTAACTCTTATTCCCAGCTTAAATCTGGCCTACGCCGGAGTAGTGGGTTAATTCGGCATGCATGAGACAGGCGTACCGCCTTACGCTGGACATAACGCTATTCCGATTCTACCCCTAGGAGTAAGTCCGCTATTCCTAGCTTAGCGCCGATAAACAAAGATGGCGGCCGTTGTGATTCGCCGCTTCAACGAAATTTTAGACGTCAAAAAGTGTTTCAGAGGCACCATAATTAGCTCACCTCGTTCACCGACAACGAACTTTATATTGCTTTTCGTTTGCCGTCACAAAATGCTAAAATTTGACGAGATACCTGACGATGTTGCATTCGAAGTGCCGCATCAGGTTCCGAATGGTGGGTAATGATGAGAGTATTTTCGCGGGGGTAAACCCAGAGACATGCATTGTCTCACACAGTTTACACCCAGAGTCACTAATCCACTGGCTACACGGGTGTCATGCATGCCAACAACGGCCAAAGCTTGTTCAGGGAATAGTTACTCCGGGCGTATGCACTATTCAGGGAATAAGCTACTCTCGTCTTATGCATACGGCCCCAGACCTTCATGAGACTATATGCTAGCAAATATTATCAAACTATGAGATGGTAACGAAGGGACCACTGATAGAGTGGACATGAAATGAACCCTGAAAACATGTCGAAAACATGTGCATAGCATGTCTTTTCAAGCACACCAGAAACTCACTATATATTATAATGCTGTTTTGGAGCCATATCAAGCCATATTACCTTATAATGAAGGTTGTGCTGTAATAAGTTTATTTTCTTTCGATGAATTTGCGATCCATGTTCCTGGCCTTTTATATAAGAATTTGTGTTATAACGAAGCATGTTATAACAAGTCTTCAGTTTATTTATATTGAAGGCTTAGCCTATTGGATATCGCCTAACTTTGTTAATTGATTTTGTGGAGAATCTTGACAGTAAATGTTATTCTGATGTACAAATAAAATTTGGATTATGGCTTGTTTCATTTATATTAATTCATTTTCTTTGGCTCAGTTTTTCATTTATGATTTTCCCAATGTCATGCACTGTGTGTGCTACTATCAACGTAACATTTTTAAATTACTTTTTTACAGTTGCAGTACAATTTATTCGGAGCATTTGCAAGGAAAGTAGAAGAGACTTCTGATAAGGATTTATCAACAAAGAGATACTTCGTCTGTCGTGAGGTTGAAGATAATTATACCAAATATTCCAGCACAAAGAATTCTTCAGGTACAGTGTTGTATTGTTGATCTGTTGCTTACACTGATGCAAAGGGTAAAGGTTTGTGCATAAAGGATGGGAGTGATATTTATTGTGCACATAGATTATAGTATACTGGATGAAAGGTTTTTTAAGTGAAGGCATTTGTTTCATTACAGAGTTGACTTTGAAACCAAGGTTCTACAACATTGGTCCAACTGACTATACCTATCAGGACACACCAAAGGTTGATGGTTTGGTAAGTGTTTGTTTAACAAAAGTTTCATTTTATGATATTTTCGATTGAATTGTGTAGGCAAGGTTTGGCAGTACATCATCCAGACTAATTTATGTAGATGCTCTTGATCAGTTTGGTCTGGTTATCTTCTGCTTTTCTTTTCACATTTTATTAATAATTATGTATCTATGTTGCAGTGTGTATTGTTTACATTAGATTTTTTGTGTAAAGTTTTTGTCTTTGATGCCAGAAAAAATACATATGTAATGTTTTTATCAGTTAACTTTTTAAGTTGGTATATGTTTGATTGTTTTAGGCTTGCAGTTTCCTGCTGAGCAATCCAGAGCTGTTGAGCTATGACATTTTCTATGATGCTGTCATTATCCTTTTGTCTGCTGGTTCAAGACTAGACAAAACCTTAAAAGATGACCTAACATTACTGGTAAAGACAGTCAAACTTCTATCACTTCTTGTTGAGTCTTACTTTTGTTGAATATTCTGATACTTCTAGAAACCAGAGTTTACGGTCGAATGCTTCAGCCTTTATGGTAGAATGCTTTACTAGATGTAAAATTGGTCTTTGGGGCCAACTTAGCCCATATTATGGCCTTCAGATCTCACGCTAGCAGTTTGGTTCTCACCGCATATGTTGAAAGGCACAGCTTGACCTGTTTTTTAGGGGCCCAGCTGGGCACAAAACAAAAGGATGTGTCTGACTGACACCCCACTATCCAACCGCTCGGGCACACTGTTTAATATACCGCTAATTAAAGTTGCCTGTCACAATGGGTACACCTGGTACGCTGAAATATGATGAAGGGTGGGCTTTGAATGCAGCACACCCTTTTTTGCTTAAAAAAAGGTACCACTAGGTTGCCTCTGGTTCACTTCCTGAATTGTGGGGCTCTGAGCACAGCAAACCCTTTTTTGCGCATGAAAGGCGTCACTAGGTCGCCTTTGGTTCAGTTCCTTGGTTCCCTGTATGTAGCCCTCAAGCTTTTGTGACAAGCAGGACACGTTCCATTTTCATCTGTCCTCAAGCTTTTGTGACGAGTGTTAGCAATTTGACATCTTTTCAGAATGAAAAATTGGTGACACTAGTCACATTTTGCTATTGCTCAACGATACTGACCATAAGCCCATAAGTTGCATGGAAAATCCAAAAAGTTAAAACTTGATGAGAAGAAGGGTAAATAAAATGTTCTGCCGCTAAACAAGGCCTCGTTTTTTACATTTCCTTGCGCTTATGTTTGCTATGTCTAGTGGGTTGTTGCATAGACAAAGGCTTTAATTACAGAAAACCTATGCCCAACTGAAATGTTGAAGATGAAACCCTGAACATGTACAATGCCTATGGGAAACCAGAAGAGCTAAAAATAGACATTGTGTCATTAGAATAGAAGAAAGAGAAAAAGTGGTAGACTGCTAAACTAGGCCTCATTTTCATGTTTTTTGCTCTTATGTCAGGGGGGTTATGCTACTTATTGGTAAACCCAATTATTATGGTAGTGAATGTCCTTGAAACAACATTATCGAAATGGTTGAACTATATTGACAACACTGCCAAATGTCTAATGTTTCTAGGAAGCATGCAGTATGCAATATCACTTTGTGATTTGTTGGCGTCTGCTTGGCTGCCTGCCTCCTTCTTTGAAATTTCTTCATGACCTGGAGTCTGGCAAGCCTCCAGTCAAAGATTCTGTTCTTCACACCTTGAGATGGGTGCCGAGATTAGCACACAAAACATTTCAAGTGTGGACCAAGGTGAGCAATGAGGTTATCATAATATCATTTTAGAAATTTAAATCATATGACAACCAACAAAATGAAGTCACACAAATTCAGCATAGAATGTGCTCTGTTCTGTAAAGTTTTAAGTATTATAAGCATTTTTGAATTATTCAAACCACTGCTTTCTGTTGACAGGATTATCTGTTGAAGCAAGGTTTGACAGTGCAGAAGGCTGAATGTCTGTTGTGGAATGTTATTAAAAACACAAATTCTCTGCAGTTCGACATCGATTTAGCTCAGAGTCACTTCAAGGAACAGGTTCAGTTTTCTGCCTTTTTTGATTAATGCATTCCCAGCAACATCTGAATGTAAAAATTTGTTCCATATTTTTGTTCTGTGGGTCATGTGCTGAAACAAATTACCTTGAAGAAGATTAAGTTGTTTTGTTTCAGACAAATCCTTAGCATAAAAGTTTCATTGATTGATGTTTTTGTCATTATATAGTGTGATTGTTATTGTTATTGTTATATACTCCCAACCTTGATGGACTCCCAACCTGCCGATTGAAGTGCCTCAATCGGGTCCTACGCACGGCTGCCCGGCTTTTGGGTGGCATCCCTAAATTTGGCCGGGTCTCGGAGTATATGCGGGAGGTGCTCCACTGGCTCCCCTACCCGCAGCGCATTGCTTATCGGGTCTCTGCTTTAGTTCGGCGGTGGCTTGAGGGCTTGGCTCCCCCTTACCTCCGGGAACTTTGCTGCTCCACTGTGGCTGTCCAGTGTCGTGGTTCACTTCGCTCCGCAGCACAGGCTGAGCTCCTTGTCCCCCGCGCACAGACTGCTATCCGGCAACACCGTGCCTTCTCTGTCTCTGGCCCAGCGACCTGGAATGGGCTCCCAGTAGCGCTGTGCCTCACCCTGATAAATTGCTCTTCTCTGTTCCACTCTTGCCTTAAAACTGTCTTGTTTGACCGGGTTTGGACTGGGAGCGCTCCTGAGTAGATTACCTTGAAGGGGCGCTATATAAGACTTCTGTAATAATAATAATAATATTGTATTAATGTAAGAAATAAATCAAAGGAGTGTTATCTAACAAATTATCTGCCAGTAATCAAACAACTTGTATCTTATATTAGATTTAGAATCATCAGAGTGTGTTTTTACAAATGTCTGGTTAACCTTGTTATTTTTAGCCGTTTCATGCACCAAAGTCACCAAGTTAGACCCTTGAATTAGAACACATGCACAATGGACACTGATATTGGCATTGTTAACCAGCGTGGTTCCAATTTAACACAATATTATTTTATTATACAAGATATTTTGTCAGTATTTTGAGCAAATATTTACTTTGAACACTTTGCTAAAACGTTTTGCTTTATAGGATTTATTTACTTTATAACGTTATATTCCCTTCTTTGTGGATATGTTGTGAGAGCTTCGACTGGTGTGTTGTCCTCTGTTGCCTGTTTGCTGCGATCTCCCATTAATGTATCTTGCGATCTTGGCTTGACCCTCATATAAGGCGACCCCAACGTTGGACTTCCAAAGTTGTCCAAAAAGATTTGACCTTATGGTGTATGCGGTCTATGTGGCGAAGAGAAGGCACCATATGGCTGCATGACCATAAAATGTGCGTTCATATATATGCCACATTTATGAAGAATAATCCTGACGTGTAAAGGCTAAGAGTTCAGTTGTAATGTTTTCATGTCTTGAACTAGGTTAAGCCTGAAAGGTTGTTGCTTGGATGGGTTGATGTTGTGTGATTTTCGTCTCTAAACTTGGTTATTTATTTTCTATGATTAGCTGTCGGCTTTGGAACAATTAGACAGACGAGATGTGTTGGCCAGTTCAAAGCTTCCCTTCCTGTCGGATCTGTACATGCTAGATTCCATTCTAGCAAAGATTCAGGTGTCTCTGGATGATCACTTCACCAAGTCTTCGGTAATACATATAATCATCAACGTGATGTAGCATATAAGAAAAAGAGTTATTTCTAAAAGTGGTGTTATTTGGTATCTGCTTCATAATATTGAATTTTTTGCATCACTGAGGACATTTCTGCATGATGTTTACCTTAATATTGTAAATTGTTAAATTTTTGTCTCATAGATATATGAGTGAAATGTTTGTTCTTACATGCAGTCTGACAGTGAGCTGCTCAAGAATGGAGAAAATGGCCAAATGCTAATTCCGCCTGTTCTGACACTGATCACGACGTACTGTATTTACATCAGGTAAGCAAGTTAATGAACCCTGATTCCATTTGTCTTATAAATATACTGATAATTTTGCACAGAAACTGTTTATGAAGGATGTGACTGCCATAGATGCCTTGTTAGGAATTTGGAAGAAATGTAATTCGAGGAGTAGGAGCAACAAAGAAGAATTATTATGTAAGAGAGCAGCCTAGACGAGAATAGATAGCATTTCCAAAATCAATTCCGGAGGAGATGAAAGGGTGGATCAGTGTCAGAGGTTGGCTGAGATGACGAGTTTTGCCTTGTCAAATGGAGAAGGGTGTTTACAAGCATGGCCGGGCCATTGAAACACACTATTAATATTCAAAAGAAATAGTCTTTTCGACAAAAGAAAAGAACAAGCGTAAATTCACAAACAGAAGACTATATATGGAGTATTAGGATGTTCAAAGGTTATGCATAGCTATCTGTGTAGTCTTGAAGCACTCCAATGATTAACTCTTCTATATGTATAGCCTAAAACTTTCAAATGGTTCCTTCCCCCAGTCCCCCCATAAAGCTCTGTAAAAGACTCGTGACAACCAACATGTCGACGTAGCAGCAGTTTCCGTCTTGTTCGAGACCTGCGAAGGAGGAAGAGAGGAATTCCCTTCAGCAACCGGTTGAGTTGTGTTTGCAGCTTGAGGCGTCCCATAAATGTCCTTTGCGTAGCCTTTCATCCACGTTTTCGGTTGACGGCCAAGACTCCGTTCCGACACCAAACGTCGGAGAACACGACACTCCCTGACGGAAGTCCAAAGGCACCTGTTGGTGCTGACAATGTCGAACTTCAGTTCCGTGAAATGACCTTGTGTCCATCCGTGGTGGACGCTCAAGGTCTCTTTCCGACTTCAACGTCGGAGAACATGACACTCCTTGGTGGAGGTCCAAAGGCACCCGTTGCTGGCAACGTCGAACTTGCAGCTCCGTTGTGACCGTACGTCCGTCTGTAGTGAACACTCAAGACCCCGCTCCGCCGTCAACGTCCAGGAAAACACCTGCGACCGTGCGTCTGTCCGTAGTGAATGCTCAAGGCCTCGTTCCAACATCAGCTTAGAAGAATACATCTGCAACTCTCTTTGCCGACTGTCCTTATTCGACTCCCTCGTTCGACTGCCTTTGTTCGACTCTCCTCGCCCAAATGTCCTCGTTCGATGGCCCAACCTCTTTGTTTCTTTTCACTTTCTTCAGCAATTGACCTTGTGCCCTAGCCCATCCCTCGGGACTCACGGCCATCGCTGTATATATTCGCTATATATAGTTCCTAACAATATATATATATATATTCAATTAAATTAAATTCAATTTTATTCAGTAACCAACGTGTAAACAGTACAACAGTTAACAGAATAACCTTTAGATCTCGCAATTGGTTACGCGGGGGGTATCAAAGGGGGTTGTACACCCCGCTTCCCGGAACCCCCACATGGAGTAACAATGTAAAGGCGGTATGCGAGTAGTATTAACAATTAACTGTTAACTATAGAACTATACGAAGCAACAGAGAAATAATTTCACAATCTTAACTAAGAAAATGCTTAACTAAGAGGCTCCTAGCCATATAACGGTATATATTAGTCCATAGATTTTATACGCTTATATAGTCTTACCTGCATTCTAACTAAGGGCAATTCAGGACAATCAGTGCAGAAGCAGCTTGCATAGTAAGTGATTGTCACACAGAATGGATCTGACAGGAACAAATGAAAATGTTGTTACAACTGATGCAAAGGTGATAGTTCTGTACAAGAATTGGATTCAATCAAAGAAACCGTGGGTTACAGATGAAATGATGAAGAAAATCGTGGAGAGAAGGAAATTGAAGAATCAAAATACTGAAATGGCAAAGGCAGAATGCAAATGACTCCTTATACCATAGCAGCTATTCAATACTAGTAGAAATCAAATTGTAAAGAAATATTTAATTGACATATGCTGTGTGAATGAATAGAAATAATTATGGATTTGGAAGCATTTAACAGGATGACCATGTGTGGACAGGATGACAGATTTTAGTTGGTTTTGCAAATCTCTTGTTGTAAAATCTATGTGGTAGTTGTACTGATGATTTGTGCTTATTTTTTTGTGATGAATTAGATCTTGTCTGTTTAACCAAGTGACTCCAAGCGACGAGAGTCAGTGTTCAGTTGCACCAGCTGCACTTCAGGCATATAACAGTGTTGTTAGCATTGGCTCCAGTCACAATACCAAGCTTGGATCATTTGCAACAAACATCATGGCACTCTTGCCTGCTTCTGTCAAGAGCATCTTTGAGAAGTGGAACAGCAGTTCCCCAAACGAATTTCCTGCAATTCTTTCATGGGTATGTAACATGCTTCATTTGGTGATATCTTTCACTGTGAAGAAACTCCTAACTCTATAAATAGTTTTTATTTTTCCATGTTGTTAATATTGTTTATAATTTATATTATTGTCCTAATTTAATTTATTTCAAAATAATAACACAAGAAAGCTCTGAATTGCCAATTTTGTGTGTGTGTGTGTGTGTGTGCTGGAAAAAATAATCAGTGACTTGCTTCCCTTCACCAAGGCCTCAGTAAAAGTTAATTTGCATCTGATGGTGCTGCACACCTTTTTGGATGTTTGGAAGGTTGAGTCCGGCACTGAAACACTGTTATACAACATTTTCAGGGAAACCGTCGCTCTCGTGCATGTTCTTTTACTGTATTCCTGTGTGCGAGTCAATCTATTTCAAGCAGTGCTTCCCGTGTACTTCTTTGTACTGGTACTTTGTTAAACAGCTTGCATAGCTTCTCTTGGGATTAGCTTGTTGTATATCTGTTTCAAGCTGCTCTTCCCATGTGCTGTTTTTGGATGTGTACCTTTGCTGCTTTCAACACACTGTAGAATCTGGATGACTGAACCGTATAATCACCAATGGGAAAATTGTAGCTCATTTATTGATCACAGGTTCCATAATGTCAACTACTTTATTAAGCACACCTATTATGTTGCAATACTGCACCAGTGGTCTGCATGGATAATTTTCTGATATCGGGTTAGAAAATTCCTGCCACAGGTCTAAGACTTTATTTGCTTATAATTGTTTTGGCTCTATTCCAGATAATCAAAATCTCTTGTGTCAAAACATTTTATGCTAAGTAAAACTATTTTCATCTGCTTGATTTTATTGCATCTTGGTTGTAGAGAAATGCTTTTGCTAACGATGTCATTCCAGTCGAGAGTTACATTGAATCCATCCAAACAGCTCATCTTAACACATTATCAGGTAAATCAATTAAACATTTTAAAAACTGTCATCTGGCTGTATACTTTTGAATAGCTTTTGATATCTTTTGAGGTATTGCCGTAGTAAGCATTGGATTCAGCCTAAGGTTTCAGCATTCATGAAGGCTGTTTTTGTTCTTGTTTTGTAGGCCAACAGTCGTTTGTGTTGAATTCATCTTTAAAACATATTCTGTATGTTCTTGTCAAGTTCTGCATAGATCTTACAAAGTGAGTATACCAGTTGCTTCTCTGTGGCTACAGCTGAGAAACCAGTTTGGGCTAAATTGGAACTTTGACAGCAAGTAACAAATTATAAATGTGTTTCTTTATAGTATGGGTGAGGGATATTAGAAAAATGTTCCCTATACAAACAACAAGAACATGCTTTGTTATTATTTTGTCATGGCCAAGAAAGAAATTTTAGTCTTATTTTGAACAGTTGACAGACCAGAATTCTTCCTGTTCGCTTGTTTAGCGTACATATGTTTTAATATGCGCTAGTAACATAACGGCGGCTTTGTTAGAAATCAAGATTTAGCAATCACTCTGTTTACCACGTCTTTGTTAGCCAGAAAAGAAAGTATCTTGTGATTGTGGCACTGCCAGGACCAACAAGTTTCAGGAAGAGCTAATATTAACATTTTGGCATAACCTGTTTAGTTTATTAAATCATTGTCAGAATGTCAGTACTTTTTTATGCATTATTCTTATGTCCAACAACCATGACTCGTCTCTTTTGGATATACTGTGAAATCACCATGCCCGGCAGTAAACACCAGCAACATTGTAGATGTCAGTAGAGATGAGATGGACACAGAATTAATTGTTGACTATTATGGGGAGGGCTGTTGTGCCATTTCTATTCAGTGACTTGTGGTCCCGTTTCTCAACTTCTTTCACATATTATATGATAGTTTGCATTTTCTAGAATTTACCTTGTGCTGTCAGCTCGTGGAGCTCTATCGTCAATCGTCAAATTTTCTAGAATACTTGAGTTAATTTGCTTATGCTTGCAAAATGATTTTAAATATGTTTTGTATATTCTAGAATACTTGCTTTAATTTCATTATGCCTTAAAACCATTTTACTAACAGAAGTTGGTTTATGTACAACTGTTTTGCATAATTGTAGCTTGCTGTAGGGTACAGAATGGTGTGTGTTAATCCTTTAACGACGAGAAGTATTGTTTTCACAGTAGCTTTTAATGACTGTTTGTCTGTAAAGGGTTAAAAAGTACCTACCAACTTCTTTTAAAGGTTGTTTGAAGCCAATAATTGAGAATTAATCAGCTGGCCAGATATTACTGTTAAATAATGAGATTTGTAATGAATCTTAGAAGTTTTCCATATTGGCTTTTCTTTGCCAGTAAACTTCAGTTTCAAATTGCTTTTTGTCTGTTGAAGTTGGTATCCAGACTCCGTCAGCGTAGAGGATATTACTTCTGTGTTCTTTCCTCTCTACTGTGATGCTACAACTGAAAATCTGACTGATTCAGTAAGACAAATTGGTGTCTTTTTGATTCTTTTATTAAGAAGACATGATTGTGCAATTACTGCATACTGAAAAACCAGTAGTAGAAAATTTGTATCTATGGCAACACAGGTAGCTTCAATTGGCTGATACGTTTAGGCCTTGAAGTATCAAATTGTAAGCATTAGTATAGAAACTGTATAGAAACTGTGAAATGCAGGTAAGTGTGAATTTAAGGGGTTAGTATCTGTTTTAAGATATGGCTCAGTGGCAGTGAGGTTTTCTGAGTCTTTGGGTGAAAGAAAGTGTGTGTGCTTGTGTGTGTGTCTGTTTGTTTGTATATATATGTATATATATATATATATATATGTATATATATATATATTACCGTGACAAAAGTGTGACATAACAGAAGAGTGACACAACATAGCTATAGATATATAGCTATGCAATTGACTCGTAGCCTAGCAGCTAAGTGGTTCTAGATTTTTTCTTGGCTATTCAAGTTAGTTGATGTTTCTCCAGTTTATAAATATTTTGGAGATGCTTGTTGGGAAAATCATTTCCCACACATGGGAGAGGAAGACGACTTCGAACTTATGGGTGACCTGTTTGAGCACTTACACAAACTGTAAAAAAACTGAAATGTTTCATTCCTGGCTTCATGTAAAGTTTGTTTGCATCTCAGTAAATGACATTGATTGATTGAGTGTTGATTGATTGATTGAACTCAATGACATCATTCACCATGATTTCCTCTTACTTTGTGGAGCATTCACCGTCTTCAAGCCCTAACTTGCTAGGGAACATCTGAGTAAAAAGAAGCAAGAGCAAATCCAGAGGGAGGAGAGGCTTGCAACTGTTGTCAGGAGACATGGCATTGTCTTTCTCGATGAATACCTTCGAGGGATTGTGCACAATGTCCATTTCAGCTCAGGTCACAGATTGGGACATGAATCGAGTCACAGTGATCAATAATTAATAGTGAAATAAAATTTTGCGAATCTTTGAAGTTTGAAGTATATTTAATGAAATACGTTTTTGTCACTCCTTTGCTTTTTCTTGAGCTGTCACTCTTGATATGATATTTATGTCACTCTTTTCTTATGTCACTCTTTTGCACAACACTGGAATTTAAGATTAAACTCTTGTATTCTGCAATTAGATTCAAATGTTATTTGAAGTTTATGTATGAATAACAGGTTGTACCACTGCTAGAAAAGTTCATTGGATCAGTTGACAGTGAAGAGTTCAGTTCTCATACACTGTCTTACACAGTTGATGTCTGTCATAGCATCATCATTGGCTGTTCAAATCCAGAGAAGTAAGACTGCTGTGTGCATTATTTGCATTTTGTAATTAGATACACCATGGAACTTTTATAAGAATTTTTTTGAGGTCTGTTATTTGTAGCTGTGCCATAATTTCAATATTTTATTATCTAATTATATTTTTGTTATATTAGATAATAAGTTTTAAAATTTTTCAGAGGCATTGTGAAGTGTTCTATTACATTTTCATTTTCCTTATGCATCTCTTAAGTTATAATAAGGTCTTATGATAGGTTAAAATTGTTTTTTATGCTAGTGGACTGGATGAACGTATAGCACATGAGTGCTTGAGTTTCCTGGAGGCGAACCTTGACAAAGCTGCTGGCAAGGCTGCAATGGAAAAGTTCTACACAAACAATGATGGTGTGTGTCTAGATACGTGACCTTAACTAATTAGTTAAATAATTTATCCACTTTATACATCCACTTTGCGAATTCTCCATTTATTTTGTAATTTTGCTCAATACAAGTCTGCTTTCAGTTTCATATGTCTTTTGATGGTATCACCTGAGCCTGATTGGCATTTTGTATTGATTGAGTGGTTCCGATTTGGACAGCCTTTGGTCCAGACAGTGACCAGGAATCTCAACTATGTTGATGCAACGGTGACCCAAGGTCTTTGGAATGTTGCAGCGACAGCCCGCCCATAAGAGCTACTTGTCAGCTACTTGCAAATTCCTGTATTCCACAGACCTGGTGGCCAAAAGGGGTGTGTCATTTAGGCCAGTGAAGAGTGCCTGTGAGAAGTACTTGTGAAGTACTATAAGATTTCAGAGGGTTGCATTGACCAGACTTGTTCGCCTAATCACCTTTATCAAATATGATGCTTAGTCACCAATGACTTTTCTCTTCATCTTCACTTAGGTATTGGACAGTGGTTTTAATCTTCTATTGTCCTTCTTGATGCTAGCATTTGTTTTGAGTTTTTAGATTCTGCTGTAATCTGTTGTTCTTTATTTTGACAGAGCTGTTGAGGATACTGTTATCTGCAGCTAACAGTCATTTATCACCCACTTATGGCACAAAAGTTCTGAAGTTCTTCAACAGGCTTGTTCAGTTAGGTAGTGATACTTGATTTCTCCTGTGAGTGTTCAGTTGGGGTAGAAATAGCCAGAAACTATTTTAAATGAATGAAAAATAGAATTAAATTGAGCGGGGTTTTCTTTAGTTAAATTCTTTTTCTCAAGCCAGGTTTGTTTGTAATTATTTTGTAAAATATGATGTTGAAATGATTAAATTGCTTAGTTACAAGTTAAAATGTGTAGTAAAATATAATTTAGTACTAGAAACCTTGTCTTCAGTTAGCTTTATGTTTTTTTTTATATTTTCAGCGGATAAAAATTCAAGTGACAAGAGTTATGAAGGAATGTGCTATTCTTTAAGAAAACTTGCAACATTAGAGATGACTGAATTACAGAACTGGCTCAGCAAAATGATCATGATTCCTCCTGTTCAGGTCTCTCATATACTCACTTTGACCTTCTAAGAGTTGCCTCAAAGCTTGAACAAATTTTTGAACAAAAAATAAATGGTTCAAATAATTTAGTGGAGCAGAAGCATTGTTCTTACATTTAAGAGACCCAGTGATGTAGTCTCATAATGGATGGTTATTCTGGTGATGGCAGGTCTGAGATTAAATTTGGTTCCTTTTATAAAAGCAATTGAAAATTCTATCTATTATGTAACTTTTAATACTTGTGCTGATAATTGACATTGTTAAGCACTGTAACAGTAGCTCGCTACTGGCTATGATATATAAATTGTAAAATATATTACATTACGTTGCTGCACATGGCAGTTATGATCAGTGAAAAGGAACATCTTGTTTAACTCCAGTCGTGAATTTTATATGAAAGTAGGTCACAAGCATATTGTACAAACTTGATCTTGTAAACTGTGGTGAGACCTGTATCAAGATTCATCACAAATTCAAGTAAACCCAATTTTGTGTTGTTGGTGACATGGTGGCTATTTGGTTGTGTGGCACGGTGGGTGATTGGTGAGCACTGAGCACGGGTTCGAGCCTCATCCGAGTCAGTTGCTGTGTAGGGACTTTGAGCAAGTCATTTGCACACAATTGCTGTATGCCAGTGATGTTCTGTCGTGTGATTGTGCACTCTTCTGAGCTTTGGAAGGAGGGCAATATCAAATAGTATTGTATTATTTAAATTGTGAAATGATTTCTGCTTGATAACATTTTGATCTTTGATGACGAGCGTGTACTAAAAGCTGCTGGGAAAACAATGCAGCTCATTTTTAAATTGCTAACAGATTTAGGGTCCGGGTTGATATGGGGAAATTAATATTGATTTCCTTTTTGAGCATTGTAACCTGTAAGGAAAGGTGTCTTTCATGTTCAGTTGTAAACTGCAGAAACTTTTGTTCATGGTAGACACACGTAGTTCATAAGAAATTCCCTTATTTTACCTGCAGAAACTTTTGTTCATGAATTTATGTAGCACGCAGCCAAATGTGACGCCAGGGCTTAAAACCCGTTGCTTGTCGCTTCCTATATATTGCACTAGAAGCAGAAATAGGTGAGAGGGGTCAAAAATATTGAATATTGTTTCAATTTAGCAGTTGCCTATGAATTTGCCATAATTTGCAAAGTAATAGCCCAATTTTGAAGCCATTTGATACAGAATATAGCCCTTTATTGCCCAGCAAAATTGCAGAATAATGGCTGCTAAGGACTTTGATGACACGAATATTCTGAAACTTCTTAGTTCGATTTTCTCACATGTTACATGATTATACTCATGAAAAAATCAAACGAGTATAACTTCAGTTAGAAAAAGATATTTTCATTCTGTAAAAAGTATTTTGAAGCAGATTTATTGTAGACTATGACTGAATAAAAAGGCCAGAAACCGACATGTGAAGGGTTTTGAGCCCCTGTGTCGCAAATGTGAAGCATCCAAAAGCACTTTAGCAGTGGTGTGCATTTTTAACTACTGTAGTTAACAACTAGTAGGTGGTCAACTGCTTTTGAAATTGTTAAAATATAGTTAACTACTTCTTTCAAAAGTAGTTATAACCAGTAGGTGTAGTAGAAAATAAAAATTTATAGTTAATTGTGTTGTACAACTATATTTTTAAGCCAGAGAATTTTCAGCTGCATAATTTCCAATCTTTCTTCCATGTCTCCAGATTGTATTTCTCTCACAGTTGATAACAACAGTGCTTGTTTGATTGTGTTTCTAGCTAATCTGATTATGAAATTAAAATGTAATGATGTAGAACGTATTAGATTTTTATTGTCTACTAATGTGCAGCTATCACTATAGATGTCACTTTTTCCATGAAAATTTACCATCCTACAACATGCACAAAAATAGTTTGAAACAAAGTTTAAACAGTTGATTAAATTCTTTAAGTGAAAATGTAAATGATTACATTCTGCTGTATGTATTTACTATTACATGCAAATTTCCCATCTGACAGCATAGACAAAAGTGGTTAATTTCAACTACTGTTTAAACTACTTTTGACACTTTATGACGAACTCTGTTGTTTTCTCAGTAGCTGTTGGTGCATCCTCGTCGTTGAAGGATTGAAGTAGCTGCTGTCAATCACTGCATTTTACACACAACTTTCTGGTTTTCCCGTGTTGAAACATAATATGTTATATTGTTCTTTGTATGCAATGTAAAGGGATTGTTGGGTTGTTTTTACAGGGTTCAGATGATAAAGTTCAAGAAAATCGACTCTTGTTGCAGAGCTTAACTTCATACATTGTCAAGGATAATAGGTGAGGTATTATTCTTGTGCATGAATACATCCTTAAGATTATGATATGCTTCATACATAATTAAAATTTGCATATAAGAAAACTTTGAATTTTGAAGATGCAACAAAATCTTAGAACCGTGAATTATAATCGTAAACTCCAAATTTCTACAGTGCTACTCTGAAGCTAAGCGCAAAGCAGCAGCTTTTTCTTGAAAGCTGTATCAGAGTGGTGGTCCAGAGATCGATGTCTATTGGAGGTCCGAGCCTTGATACTAGAGAGACCAGAAAGGCAGAACAGCTGTTATGGTGTGTTTCATTGAGGATGAGAAGGCTTGGAAGGCAGCGGATCAGATGGATTAGGGTAGGAATTTTTGAAGAGGTGAGACTTAAATTTGGAGTGGAAAACCTGTGGATTGATGAGTAGAGGAGCCCGAGGTAGATGATGGTGAGTGAGTGGTGGTATTGGTGGAGGAACTGAGAAAATGTGGAATTCAGGGGGTAGTTCATTCCAGAGTTGAGTTGCAGAGTGGATATGGATTGGTTGGAGAACTTGAGGCGAGTAGTGACTGGGGGATGGGAGAGAGTGAGGCTTACGAAGACTGGATGGTGAGGAGTTTGTAAAGGTACTTTGGCTGGGAGTATTGTAGTGAGTTGTAGGTTAGCGATAGGAGTTTGAGGTCGATGCACCCAAGGATTTTCAGCCAGTGAAGATTACACATATTGCGTATCTATATGATGGATTGCAGAGGGCCAACAGATGGAGAATCACTGAGATACTAAGCAGGTGACAGTGAAATGTGGCTTAATTTACTGCATGGGTTTGATGTAGACGAGATTTTTTTATTGAAAAGTTGTATGCTTATTGACCTGTTTTAGACAAATTATAAATTTATGAGATCTTTGATTAGCTAACTTACTTTGTTGACATTTTACAGTCACATTGGTGAGGAAGTTGCCATGACGATTCTTGGTGCTTTGATCCCAATGGGATCTCAGATCCTTTCTCCAACAAAGGAAGGTTTTGGCTTTCCTGATCTTATGGTTGTCATGGTGATGTTGGCTGGAGCTGGAGCTGGGTCAGGTCATGCCTCTCTCTTCAAAGCAGCCATTTGTTGGCTTGAATTATGGTTGGTTTCTTATTTATTTGTCAAACAAGAACATAACTTGTGCAGTTAGATATTTTCGGACATTAGTCATTTCTTACAGAATGTTGAAAGACAAGGTTTGATTTATCAACTGCTTGCTTGTTAAGCAGTTATGTGACATCATAATAATTTGTGTAGTTGTTATTGTATATTTATATGGTGCCACTAAAGGAAAATGTAATAAGAGATGCTTGCTGTCTTTGCTAGCTTACTGATATAATATGTCATTAAGGAAAGAAATTTCATCAGTAAGCAGGATAGTGCACAGATTACTAGAAGTATCGCCAGTGGTGGGCTCATGCGCACATTTGAAGCCTAAACAATGGATTCCTATCCAAAGTTGACAGATACCATCATGTTCAGAGTCTGGACAAAAGTTACATCAATGTTGAACAGTGACAGGAGGTAATGTCTACAGTATATAATAACACCTACACCTGACTTTGAGTTGTGGATTACTCTGGTGGAGCTGAACCCTCTGTATTGCGGCAGACATCTGAAATTTTTTAAGGGGTGAAGGTAATCTTTGGATGAATAGGATGGTCCCTGAAATTCACAAGATCTGCCTAAGATGGTTGACAGATCACAACAGAGCTCCAGCTATCTTTGGAGTCAGGGACATATTTCTCAGTTATGTTTTTTCTTGTTCTTGAAACATTTATACTAACTCCAAAGAATCTAAATCCATTCAGGGCAATCTTCCAGTTCACTTCTCTTCTTTAACATCGCTTAGCATGCCAGACAGTTTGGAGCATCGCTCTGCACTCCGCATCAACCACAGAGTGAGATTATTACTCGTGGTGTGCACAGTCCATTATGGGAGCATTTCAGTTTGCATCGAAATCACAGTGTTCTGTGTTTCATGCTGAGCAGCTCCAGAAGTATACAGATCTGGTACTGGTGTTAAATGATGTTTGGTAGATTGAAGCGCCAGCAGTGATTCACAGTCAAGTTCCTGGCATGGATAGGTAGATAGATGTGAGACTTGATTGCATGCCAGGAAGCCAATCCTTGTGCAAATCGTTTAGGACAAGATGATATCCAAAGAAAATACAGTGAAACAAGAAATCTGTAGCTGAAGTGAAGAATAATTCTGACACGTAAAATTAGTAACAACGTGTCCGTCATTGAGCTCATTCTGCACCTTGTCACCTTGTGCTGTCAGCTCGTGGAGCTCTAGCGATCGTCCTGGTGAACACACTCCACCATCTCCTATTCGATGACAAGTCTCTCAATTCCGCCAAATTCATGCCAGTTACATCTTGTATCTCATCCATCCATCTCCTCCTTGGGCGACCCAGTCTTCTCCTCCCCTCACCGCACGCCAGCATCATTTCCTTCTCCAGACCATCAGATCGCATAACATGTCCAAAGAACCTTAGCTTCATTCTTGTCGCAGTTTGTTTTAACGACTCTTCATTCTCAACTCCAATCTCCTCTCGTATTGATTCGTTCGTTCTTTTCTCAGTCCAAGATATTCTCAGCATCTTCCTCCATATCCACATTTCACAAGCGTTAACCTTATTTTCCATGTTCTTTGTCATTGTCCACGTCTCGCAACCGTACAGTACCGTAGGAAAGATTAGTGCTCTCACGAGCCTTTTTTTGGTTTCTATGCTCACATGTTTGTCTTTCCATATCTTTTCCAGTCCGGTCATTGCAGCTTTCCCTATAGCAATCCTTCGTTTTATTTCTGGATCACACTTTCCCTCCTTTCCAACCAGTGATCCTAGGAATGTGAAGCTTTCTACCACCTCTATTTCCTCTCCGTCTATCTCAAAACTATCCCAATCTGCTGTTGTCATGACCTTTGTCTTCTTTATGTTGAAGTATAAACCAGCTTTTTCACTTTCTCTCCTGACCCTTCTTATCAGTTCTGCCAAATCCTCTTTTCTTTTTGCCATTAATGTTGTGTCATCCGCGTATCTAAGGTTATTCAGTGTCTTTCCAGCAATTTTTACTCCCTCAATTGCCCCCTCCAGTTCTGCCTTTCTCATTATTCTTTCAGCATATAGATTAAACAGGAATGGAGACAAGATGCATCCCTGCCTCACTCCTTTCTTGATTCTGAAATTGTCAGTGTCTCCGTATTCTGTTCTTATCACCGCTATCTGGTCTTCATATAAACCCTTTAGTAACATTATCAGGTGTTTCGGAATTCCCATTTCAAGCAGGGTTTTCCACATTAAATCATGGTTAATGCAGTCGAATGCCTTGCTATAGTCAATGAAACAGATGTGAACCTCCTGTCCATACTCCCTTTGTCTCTCCATTATCCACCTCATGTTGGCTATATGGTCTCGAGTTCCACGAGATTTCCTAAACCCTGCCTGGTTCACCGGAAGTTCTCTTTCAATTGTGCCTTCCATTCTTTTGTGAATTATTTTCAGTAATATTTTACTAGTGTGTGATATCATTGCTATCGTCCTATAATTTTCACACTCCCTCGCATCTCCTTTCTTGAATATAGGTATAAAGATCGACTTCTTCCAGTCCTCCGGCCATTCTCCAGTTGCCCATATTTGATTGCACAATTTTGTTATTGTTTTTATCATCGCATCATCCCCTGCTTTTATCAGTTCTATAGGTATCCCATCTTGACCGGGTGCCTTATTGTCCTTGAGTTGTCTGATTGCCCATTCTACCTCCGCTTCCATGACCTCCGGTTCCTTTTCATACTCTGTTACGTCAATTTGTTCTTTTTTGACTCGTTTGTCTTCCCTATACAACTCCTCCGTGTATTCTCTCCATCTATGCTTTATCCCTTCTTCATCGCAGATTACATTTCCATCTCCTGCCTTCATTGAGCCCATTCTAGGTGCAAATTTTCCCGTGATTGTCTTTACTTTTGAGAACATTTCCTTGGTTCGTCCCTTCCTTCCCTCGTCTTCCATTTCTCTGCATAATTCGTTTAGATGTATTTCTTTATCTTTCCGTGCTTGTTTTTGGAAGGCACTGTTCAGTGCCCTTACCTTATCCTTTTCTCCTGCCTTCTTTGCAGCCTTCCTATCAACCGCCATGCATATGGCTTCTCTCGATAGCCATGTCGTTGTTGTGATTTTCTTCTTCTTTGGAATGTGCTTATCTGCGACTTCGACTATTGTTTTCTTCATCCTCTCCCATAGGTTGTTCGAATCCTCTTCCTCTTCTATCTCATCTCTCTCTAGTACTTCTGCACATAGACAAAATAATTAATTTGTCAAAATAAAAAAGAAGTGTGTGTGTGTGTGTGTGTGTGTGTGTGTGTGTGTGTGTGTGTGTGTGTGTGTGTGTGTGTGTGTGTGTGTGTGTGTGTGTGTGTGTGTGTGTGTGTGTGTGTGTGTGTGTGTGTGTGTGTGTGTGTGTGTGTGTGTGTGTGTGTGTGTGTGTGTGTGTGTGTGTGTGTGTGTGTGTGTGTGTGTGTGTGTGTGTGTGTGTGTGTGTGTGTGTGTGTGTGTGTGTGTGTGTGTGTGTGTGTGTGTGTGTGTGTGTGTGTGTGTGTGTGTGTGTGTGTGTGAAAACCCCACAAAGCACTTGTGTTGATCTTCAGGCTAAGTCACTAGTTTTGCATGTAAAAAATAAAAAAATTTAATTTACATTGCATATAAAAATTTCCATACTTTTTAAGTAAGACTGTATGTTGATTTTAAAATTTATTCTATTTGACAATATTATACTGATACAGAGGGTGATTATTGTTTAATGCAGCTGAATGCCATCATTATTTAGAGTTTTTGATGTCATTACTGATTTGTTCATTTCATTAATAATTCGCTTTGTATATGTGTGCCCTTGTTGCTTAAAGACATTTATGCTGGTGTTCTTATAGCAAAACTTACTTGGCACAGAAGAACGTTGTCGAGAAGATCAAAGAAAATGTTACAAATGGAAAGGTTAGCTCTTCATATCGTTTGTTCAAATATCATGTTGTTAGTTTTACTGATTGGTAGTCAGGGTTATTTTACTGATAGCTTGATTTCCATTCAAACTGTTTCTACAGGGTAATTCTTTGAGATTGAATTTGTAATACTGTAAAAATAAGTGTCTGAAATTGATGGAATTGTGATGTTTAATTGTTTTTGTAGCATCAGATGATGCTGGATTCTGCATGTTGTTTGCTGTCCTACATCAAGGATATTTTGGCTGGACTGAAGCATGCTTCAAGCAGGTTGGTTTGTTCAGATTATATTGAAGTGGACTGGATTGTCATTGATAGGCTTTGTTGATTTATGGCCTAGTGCAGCGTTTCCCAAACTTTTTTGGCCACGGAACCCTTCTCATCTTTTCATATTATGGCGGAACTCCAGCCTGAACTAAATGCATTTAATTGAGGCACACGTAGCACGGTAGCGCCTGGGAAGCATACTAATACGGGCCTAACTAAATACACACCCATATTTATAAGCAGTTTTTAAAAACAATTTATCTTCTGTTATATCAAATGTTAAAAGTGTACAGATTTTAAGACCAAGACTTATGGAGCACAATATCGGGAGTACATGAAGCTTTATTATGTGTACAGTGATTTTGTTTTTTCTTGTGGCAATTTTTTATATGTGGTTTAATGCTAGAAAGCTAGATTTTCATATCAGGTGGCAAATGGCAGAAGCACGCTAATAGCAAATTTCACGATTGGGGGTATTCATTAATTAGCCCGATCCATAAATTGATTCATGCACGTTCAGTGAAAGTCTGCTTCACTTGCGAGTCCGACGTTATCTCAATAAGAAGTTCATAATCTTTTACAAAAGTTTGCTGGTTTTCGGCTACTTTGAATGGTTTCGAATCTAATTAATATCACCCTTCATGGGAGGAAAGTATCTAACCAAGTTCGCTTCCAGGTCGTGAATATGATCTGCAATTTGAACGAATGTTTTGGTCAAGAACACAATCCATTTCAACTAAATTTCAACTAAAAACTCATAACAGTCCACATTACTAGTTTGAACATAAGCCTAGAACCCTTAAATTTCCCTCCTGTCTATGTCAGTTTTTTTAAACCAGCAAATTAAAAAAAATTAATTACTAATACTGTTGTACAATTATCAGACTCTGCTGTACTTTTAAAAACGTTTGCGTTAAGTCATGTTTGCATTCGTTCGTCGAGGTAACGATTACAAAGTTGGATACGTACCTGATACGTTCAGAAAAGTTTACAGCTCTGACCTACATAGGTTCCTGCAGTGACCTCTATAATCTATAATTCTATATAAAAGCTGGATGGCTAAAGGGCTTTGAAAGTTCGGATTATCGCTCAATGAGGGCAAAATGCAAAACGACTGACGGCAGTTTTAAACTTTTATAAAACGTTTTGTGTAATTTTTAAAAACTGTTTGGAATGTTTTATTCCAATGAAATTTCTCAATGAAAATTCTTTTAAATTAAAACTTTTCGCGGAACCCTTGTGTTCACCCCGCGGAACCCTTGGGTTCCGCGGAACCTACTTTGGGAAACGCTGGCCTAGTGTTTACATCATAAATGTTCAGGACTTAACACTTTAACTACGAGCTGCATTGATTTTCCAGTCACTTTTAGTACATGCTATTAGTTAAAGTGTTAAACTGCTATTTATTAATTTGCGGATATTAATTTGCAGATTACTTTTAATATGTGAGAGAAAATGACAGTTACAGGCTCTGAGTTTTAAATTACAAACATGTTAAAGTGTGAAAATGTCTTGATTAAAGTTTTGTTTTTAGTTAGTAGAGATTTCAGCAGCATCTTCTCAAACCCAACACTTGGGTGTCCTCCATGTTTTCATGAACATTGCTGTAATTTCACCTTGTCACCTTGTGCTGTCAACTCCTGGAGCTCTAGCGATCGTCATGATAAACATTCTCCATTGCTTCCTATTCGAAGTCAGGTCCCTTAGTTCTTCCAAATTCATGCCAGTTACATCATGAATCTCATCCATCCATTTCTTCCTTGGTCGACCCCGTCTTTTTTTTCCCTCACCACAAGCCAACATCATTTCCTTTTCTAGCCCATCAGATCACATAACATGATCAAAGGATCCTAGCTTCGATCTTGTCGCCTTTTGTTTTACTGACTCATCATTCTCGACACCGATCTCCACTCGTATTGATTCGTTCGTCCTTTTCTCTGTCCATGATATTCTCAGCATCTTTCTCGATATCCACATTTCACATGTGTTGACCTTTTTCTCCATGTTCTTTGTCATTGTCCACGACTCACAACCATACAAAACCGTTGGAAAGATTAGGGCTCTCACGAGCCTTTTTTTTGTATCTATGCTCACATGCTTGTCCTTCCATATCTTTTCCAGTCCAATCATTGCAGCTTTCCCAATCGCAATCCTTCGTTTTATTGCTGTAATTTGCAGAATAAAAATGTTTTTGGAATTTGCAGAATAAAAATGTTTTGGGAAGACATTGATGATCTGTTTGTGATTTATAAAACAGTATTGGGCCAATGCTATCTAATACTTTGTGACCTTGGCAGAGAAAAGGGACCATTGTTGCTTTGCTGCCCAAACTGGCCTTTTCCTCAAGACTATGAATATTGATTTTATTTCTACTTACTGGATGTGTATCTCTATTATACTGTGCTACAAACTGTATTTTGCTGCATGCTTTGATGAGGCTAAATTCTGTTGTTAATGCTTCCAGTAGAAATGGGTTGAATTTTTATATGCAGTTTCCGACAAAATGATTTTTTATTTTTGTAAAATTATGGCATAAATTTGAACTAAAAGTCCTGAAATCTTGACTTCCTAAAGGTATAAGGCTATAATAACCTTATGGAAACTAATTAATGTAGTTTAGATATGTTAACACGAAGTCATCGGGGACAAGCCCAATACAACCATAAGGTTATATGCTTCCGGGTGCGCCAGTCCATCTATGCTTTACGCACCCTGGTTGCCCATGGCCTGCGCGAATCACCACTTCATGATGTTATGCGTGCCACAACCTTGACTAGGATGCTCTATGCCTCTCCTGCTTGGTGGGGCTTTACGAATCGGAGCGAACGAGACCGGTTTGAGGCTATTGTGCATCGCCTTATCCGCTACCATTACCTTCCGGATGATAATCCTACTTTTGAGCAACTGTGTCTCAGAGCTGACTCTTCCCTCTTCTCAGCAATCTTGGTGGATGAGGGGCACATTTTGCATGACCTGCTCCCGCCGATTAAGCCCTCCGTCTACCATATGGGAATGAGGGCCCATGATCGCGTTATCCCACCTGCCGATAACTTGATGAGGAAAACTTATATTATTAGAATTTCATAACCATAACCACCATAACCACAAATTTTATTGATCCACGTTAAGCATTACAAAGCAAACAAAGTAACATCGTTGCATAGTAATCACAACAACATCATTACGACAAATCAGACAATTTATCAGTGAGCTCAAAAATATTAAAAATATTAAGACGTTTATCAGTGGGCGCAAAAGGAGACCCTAAAGGGACCGAAGTCCCGCTAATTGGGGCCACCTAAGTACATGACAAGATAGTTGATATGGGAACATATATGTGACCTTGGCCGAGAGAAGGGACCGTTTGTCGCTTTCTAGAATAGCCAGAAAACGCGTTTTTACGCTAAACGATTATATTGATTTTTGCCTCTAATTAGTCAATCTGTAGCTCGGACTCACTGTACAACAGCGAATCTTACGCTACTCGATGCGTTAAGGCTAAATTCAGGCATTAATGCATTGGGTATTGACACATTAAACTGTTTTTGTGCGATTTCCCGCCAAATGATATTTTATATTTTTGTGAAAAAACTGCAAATTATGGGCCAAACGCTCTGAAATTTTTTCCTCATTTTACCTAAGGTGTAAGCGTGTGGAAACTGCTAATAAGTCCATTTGCGACAAGTGGTCCCTTCTCTCGGCCGAGGTCACATATAGGCCCTAATGCATATATGTCTGTCTGTGTTTATATAAATATATGTTGTTAGCAGAAAAATATGCATATGATTAGCGGTTGTACACCAAAATGCGGGTAGCAATTGGTTTAATAAAGAATATTCTTATCTTATCTTATCTTAATTCAGGCTGTACATAAAACAGGAATCGCTGAAATAACCTAAGATATTCTTTAAATAAACCCTAATTGTCATTCCTTCATTTCATTCAGCTTAATTCAAAACATGCAGAAAGCTAATATTGATAACTTTAAATTTAAAGTTAATCATACGAATAATATACTTTTTGGAATGTTTGAATATTAGCAGAGACAATATGTCATTTGCAAATACATCAAGCTGCAGAGGTCATTCCATAGCTTGGATATCGTTGAGACATCTGAGGCTCTGTGCGTGAATGTCATCCAACTACCTCTAGCTTAATACCAGAAAAACTCAACTGATCTAGTTTGGTTACTGTCGGCAGCTTCAAAAGATAGACTTGCTTAACTTTGTTTAACTTTCCAAAATGTCTCATCCTCTACTTCAGTGTGTGACGAGCGTATGACACTGGACCAGGAATTGACCTATGAGCACGTGAAGACAGTATGTTGAACATACTTTAAATTATCATCTGTGCCAGGTTCACACTATACTCGACTGCTTCTACTCTGACACATGCATTCAAATGGAGTAGGGTGGATTACAATAATGCCGTTTATGCAGGCCTCGCTCTTTCTCGATCAGTCAACTTGCAGCTATTTGGTGGGATTCTGAAATATGGTCACATAGCTAACTACAAGTGGACAAGCTGCTTTGATTGCCCTTGTAAAAATATGTTGAGTTTAAGATACTTATGCTGATGCTTAGCTGCTTGGTCGGTAATGCTCCGTTCTACCTTAGAGAGCTATGTGTTTCAGCGTCATCCTTGCATGGCCACAGATCTGTTTGCTCTGCAGAACAGGGTGGTCTGATTGTTCTCCCATCCTGTTCTCCCTTGTGACACGGAAGCTGTTGCTCTTCTTGAACAGGCTTCCATGCAGTGTGCAACTTGACCTTCTTTCTAGGCCTCTATTTTGCAAGCAGTTGAAGACAATTCTATTCAAGCGTAGTCTTTTATAGTCAAGTCAGTAGCACCTCTGATGAGTTTTCTTGAAGAGGCACTATATAAATGAGCACTTGAAATTACAGTCTATTGCAGAGGTGGGCAAACTACGGCCCGCGGGCCGGATCCGGCCCGCCAACACTTTTTATCCGGCCCCCACAATTCTTCAGAAAATTTTAAACAATTCAGACTGCGAGAAGTTTTCTTCCTTATTCTCACGTGGCGCTGCTCTCTTACTATTCCGGTCTCGTCTTCAACAACAACTCTATGCATTAACCCTTCTGATCTGCCCCACTTACACGCAGAGGTTTTTGCACATGATCTGTATACGTAGAAGTGAAATCCGTTCAAATAAAGCTAATGTTGCTCTCAAAGCGGATGAAAGAACAAAACTACGGGAACTATCCTACCCTGCAGTTGCAAGCTGTCACAGTAGAGTGAGGAAAAATATAACCTTCAGCTTTCAAGTTTGACAGAAGAATCCTCCAGACAATTTGTGGATTTTAAATCAATTGAGACTGAACTTGCTTTGCTTACCATAGGCTACCGTTCACATTTGACATTGACAGTTAGCTCATATAGGCTACGGAACAATATACGGCGTTAACCGACCCACAACGTGACACTGTTCTCAAAGAACAGCTCAAAGGATCAGACTCGATAACATTCTTTTCTTCGCTCAGAAAGGAAAACTTCTCAAATCTACAAACTTTTACTTTAAAAAAGTGTGTGTTATTCGCATCTACTATTCCACTTACATCTGTCAACAAAGACTTTCAACTATACAGATAAACAAATCCAAGTAGGCCTAAAGGTCTCAGTTAAGTGATCTAAACTCGAACTTAAACTGTGAATTGCAACCAAGGCAATCACTCCGGAAACTTGTTTAATGCATGCATGTTCACAGTCGCATACATCTCATTAGTAACAGACTGAACAACCAAAGTGTATTTAATATATTATAAATAAGTAAACTTCTTTTCATGTTAATCGTTATTAAAAGTTAAAAATTTGTTATCCGGCCCTCCGAATTTTTTGGGCGTTTAATGTGGCCCCATGTTCAAAAAGTTTGCCCACCCCTGGTCTATTGACATAAATTCAGCATATTGTCCACAGAGTTAGTATTCGAGGAGTTACACCTTAATATATGTTGGATTCACCTACCGCATAGTTCAGATGAAGGTTTTGCATATGTAGCATATTTTCTTTATTTTTAAACTATTAGTTCCATTTTTATTTTGAAAATTGATAATTCCAGGGAAGTTTTAAATTTGTATGCATTCCATAAACCTTCCTAAGATAACATCAGTTCAGTCACTGTGCTAGAATTTGGCAAATGGCAGCAGTGGTTCGCTTAAGATTAGAAATATTTGCTCTACAAAATGATGCATGCATTTTCACTCCAAGTCTCCAATCCAAGTTTCAAAACTATATTCTTGAGCAATTCATGCACTTGTTTATTCAGTGTTTACCCACTTCACTTTATGTGAACTTACAAGTAAATTGATTGCACCTAATCACTTCCAGACCATAAGTCCATTTCTCCAGACGGTGTTTGGTACTTAAACGCTTGAGTCTCATGTGATTATGACCTACAGAGTGAATGAACATATTGATTGAATTGTAAACATTTTATTAAACAGACAACGAGCAGCATCTCCTGTCTTGGACCACGACCTACATACTGCAGAGGCGGATAGTGATGGCATTGAAGATCTTGCACCAGATGATGAGGAATCAGTTGCCGATGACTCTGTATGTTTTTATAACATTGTATGTTTTTTTTTATTGTGCCCTTGTCATCTGATTGGCTGATGTAATTCGTCTCTTCTGTTTTGGATAAGAGACCTTGAGCATGTACTAATGTACAGTTTCTTATAATTTCCATATACTTGTACCTTTTGCAGCACTGGGTCTAATGCTTAACAAGAAACTAATGAGCTCATTGTTGAGTTTGGTTTGTCGTGCTATATGGAAGAACTTATTTGAATAGCAGCTGTGATATGAATTTATGAGGCGATGTCAGTCAGACGCTCTTAGTTAAGGTAATAATCTATGAAGCTAGAATGTCTAGTTTTAACAACTTTGAAGACCAGAACCAAAGGGGTGAAATGTGTTGATTTTTAGGATGAAGACTCGCTGAGCAATAAATTATGCACATACACCATCACGCAGAAAGAGTTCATGAATCAGCATTGGTATTTATCAGTTTGTTGTAATTTTACTGTGTATAATGGAAATGTCAGATGCCTTGTGTTGGCTGGTTATAATTATCCGTTTTTGATCATAAAATTGGTTTAGCTAATTTTGCGACTTTAAACAGTACCAATACCTGTTTTTATTTGTCATATGTGGTAGTAATCAGGTGCAATCATTTTATTTGATAGTTTTCAATCTATATCGTCAGTGTAATGTTGATCAGGTACTGTGAATATAAATAGTGAACTGTGAAGCCTAGGCTGTGTTGATCAGGTTCTTTATTTGTGCCAGAGCGTGCCGATTAGTAACTTAATTTGCTCACGCAGGGAGCACCTTCAAGAGATTGTTTGGAAGTATTGTTTAAGTGTCTAGTTACATTTATCATGAATTTGCTACGAGATTGTTGGAATGTTGTGAGCTGTCGAGACATTCCTGACTCTAGAGTAAGTAGGATTTGACATTCGCATGTATGTAATCTAATTGCAATTCAGTTTGAAATTTTGTATAGTTTTATATCTCTTTGACTCTTTCTTGTTTGCACACACTGCAATGAAGTCCCATTGCACAATTGTTGTTTGTGCATTTTTTTATTCAGGTACCACTGCCACACCTGCAAGATGGTAGATGGGGTTGGAGTTTGCACTGTATGTGCTAAAGTGTGTCATAAAGATCATGACCTCTCTTACGCCAAATACGGATCTTTCTTTTGTGACTGTGGTGCCAAGGAGGATAATGTCTGCCAGGTATTGCTATGATTAGGTAGAAATTTGGGGTTAGTTTACCTAACGTGGAATTATTATAAATAATACTAATAATCTTTTTCTTTATTAATTCAAACCGACAAACGCAGTAAGATTACATTGAGACACGACAGTTCAATTTTCAATATCTTAACTAAACACATGTTATGGCGGCCATGCAAGGCGCCTGCCCGAGGGGGTTGATTTTAATAGTTACGGTGTTTTAATTTGTGCTGTTTGACATGTTTGTACATTAATATATTATAGTGATAGCATGATAGTGCAAATATACATTGGACATTTGCCAATGTCAGTAATCAAAACAAAGAAACAGAGAAGAAAATGTATGTACAGGACATCTGTGAGTGTACTGTCCTTTGCTGTGCAAATGAGTCGGCAAATGTAGCTGTATGTTGCCAGTCCATGCACCATGCATTTACATTTTAACGACGAGAGTGTACTAAAAGCAACGGGGAAAACAATGCATCACAAGATTCTCTGGTCTACTGTCACAGATGGCCTATATAAATGTGAGCTTGGTGCAGGGGTCGGTGGTGGGCCTGACTATGTTTGCAGTTGGGGCATCAGATCTTCAACCAAAAATTCTTTTAACCTAAGATTTAAATTTGCAGGTGACTCCTACCCTCTGGTAGGATCGTCTCATTTAGACACAGTGGATGAAGAACTTAAACACATAACGCATTGGGCACAGGACAATAACCTTAGGTTAAACGCAAGTAAATCAAAAGATATGAGTATTGTAGGGGGAAGAGGAGGCAGCCATTGATCCCCAGGTAATCGGTGGATATAATCGGGTCGACTCAATGCAGGTTCTAGGGATTACAATTTGCAAGGACCTTAAAATGACCATGTACTTAGATGATACTCTATCATCTTGTGCAGCTTCAATGTATGCTTTAAGGATGCTTTGGGCCCACCGCCTTCCAAGCACTCAAACTTCTATCGCTAACCTACAACTCACTACAATACTCCCAGCCAAAGTACCTTTACAAACTCCTCACCATCCAGTCTTCGTATGCCTCACTCTCTCCCATCCCCCAGTCACTACTCGCCTCAAGTTCTCCAACCAATCCATATCCAATCTGCAACTCAACTCTGGGCCCACCGCCTTCCAAGCACTGCCTTGCATGAGATTGCAAGGGCAACAACTGTGGCCCATCTATGCCTCTCTAGCATGGTGATGGTACATGAAAGCAGAGGACGGAGGCAAAATTGAAGCACGTTTGGGTTGTATGAAATGGCAAGGCTTTTTACAACCCAATTCCCCGAGTGCTGAGTCCCTGGCCAAGTTACAGAATGAGCGCCTCTTACGGGCTGTTTGTGTGGATCAGCACCATGTATTACGAGGCCTATTCCGTGCGCCGCGCTTGAGCAGTTATGATCTTAGGCCCCGACCTTGTGAGTTCATGCTCCCAGCTAAAGATGATCGTAATTTTATTCCTAGAGCATTATATAAGAATGTACGTTAATTACTGACCTTTCGTGTAGGGAAGGATTCAATAGCCTGGAGAGTTAGCTAAGGTCACTAGCTGGCATAAATTTTTGTAGACATTAAGTGTTATAGTTGCGTCTGTGACAACTGTAGGATGAATAAACAAAAATTGCTTGATTGATTGATTGCAGCTCGTCATGAAAGTGTTAATAAGTTTTGCTTTTTTGTTTGATGGCGCTGTGTGGGATGGTATTGATATGTTAAATGGGACACATGTGAACTGACTTTTGCTGCATCCATCATCTTTCATTGTTGTTTATGTGACAACAGCGCTGTTTAAACTTTGAGATTGCCACATTTTTAAGCAGTGAGGTATTAAAGACGGTTTAGATGGGTTACGAAGCTTATGAAATGAGCCAAACATGATGGCTTTAATTTGCTTTAACAGGCATTAACAAAGAGAAGCAGTGCAGCTGGTAACGAGGGTTCATCTTCTCAGCCTTACGGCTCGTTTCCTTCAGACCCTACTGAGGTTAATGCCTTGCATCAGCAGACGCTGTGTCCTGGAAATGAGGACAGATCGAAAGAGACAAGTGGATGGAAGGAAGCTGAGATGGCAGCCAAAATAAATGATGCCTTGCTTCGACAGATTGAGGTTTGTCAAAGTGTTTGACTAGATTGTCGTAATTTCATTGTTTACAACTCTGATAATGACACAAGTCTTACTTCTTTATTAAATTTTAAAATACAGCTGTTTGATATGTAGTCAAAACATCTATATATATAAAGAAGAAACTCTGTCTGTCCCTCTGTAGCACGCGATCTTAGACCGGAATGCATTTCGACAGCTTTCGAGCTTTTCACTTAAAACCTTCACTGCTGTCTCGGGGTGGGCATTACACACCCAGTGTGAGGCTTCGCGTCCACCTTTTGACTGCTTCTATGGTGTACCAGGCAAAAAACTCCAAAATCCGACTTTTTACACATTTGAGTCGACCTATTTTCAGTCACCAGATGGCGCCACCCGAGAAGATTATTCTCTGTCACCAGGACGGATTTCTAAAGATTCGCCAGATGGCGCAGCTGTAGGGATTTCACTTAACTTTAGGTGGTGGTGGTGGTGGTGGTGGTGACGGCGGCGGCGGCGCCGCCGATTCGTTAGAGGGATTGAAACTTTCAACTATTTCCGAAACCCGGGCAACGCTGGGTAAACCAGCTAGTCATATATAAAGTATGACCGTGGACTTACTGTTCAGTCATCAGTAACTGTTCTTTAAGGAGGATCAAAACAAATTTCCAGATGGTAATTTTTTATGGCTGAAGTGTGTGATGTCCATTTAGGGTGTTGCAGGACAAGTGATTTAGCTAAGCCTTAATTTGATTTTGAATTAATGCATTTAATTCTTTGTGTCTTATTACAGAACTCTAAGGATGCCTTGATATCATCCTTGGTTAGTTACTCTTTTGTCATTTGTTTTGTGTTCATTTTGCTTCTTTCCAAATTTTTTAGCAAGCATTATGAAAATTTTCAAGAAGACTTGCTTATGTAGTTGGATTTTACATCAGTTATTAGTAGGCAACACAGCTTGAAATTAGCATGAATTAAATTTTTCTAATATGAAGTCTGTTTAGTTATGAGTATTCTTAAAGAATCTCTGTCTTTTGTAACTTGGACTAAATCATTAAGGCTTACTGTCTAGATTTTCTGTAGATTTAAAGTTACCTTAGGATGAATGTTTGTAGTTGAATTATGTTAAATAATATGTTGTAGAATGAAAGCAACATCATGACTATGCTGATTGATTTACTTCAATTTCTAATGCCGAGCATTGTCGAAAACTACCAGGAACTGTCTCCTCTTGGCAGTCGTACTAAAGCTCTGCAAGCCATGAAAGAGCTGAGAGAGTTGCCAAAGACTATTGAAACCAGCGACGTCCTGATGGTATTTTAGTTCTCAACAGATTCTGGGGAACTTCTTTAGTTTTAGGCATTCAAATGATTTCATAAGGTTAGGTAAATGCCCAGGTATTATGCGCTTCTATTGACAGTAGTCTTCAAGTATGTTTTTATCTAAATGAGTGCTGATCAGGTGTTCTGATTGCCTGCCTTTAGTGAGAACGTGTGGCACACTTGGACCAACTGAAGGATAATTTGTCAAGATTCCAAGCTGTTTCTGTACTGTGACATGACCCTTCCAACACCAGCTTAAGCTTTCCCTATTGTTTCAAAAGTAGATGTTTTGTTCAGCTATACACAGATCTGCAAAACTTTTATGATGCATCGTGTATCAGTGCTTAATGCAAGAGCCACTTGTATGGCAATTAAACGAAAATGTTTTGATAGAAACTTGACTAGTGATGTGTAAGATTGAGGTGGAAGCTAATGTAGAATTGTGTGTGCAGACTGCTACTCTTGGATCTCAGGAGGGTGCATTTGAGAATGTGCGGATCAACTATAGCGGCGACCAGGGTCAGACGATTCGTCAGCTAATAACATCGCATGTGCTTCGTCGCATCGGAATGTGCTGCCTGACATCACCCCATGGCAGGCGCCAGCATCTGGCTGTCTGCAACGAGAAGGGCAAGGTCACCATTCTGCAGTTGTCTGCTCTCTTGAAGCAAGCCCACTCCAGCAAACGCAAATTGACATTGACGGTATGTTTTGCTCGCTGACCTTGATCAGTTTTGGAGGAATTCTTAGTGACGTTTGACGGGGCTGAATTTTGCTGAGATAAGGCTGTACATCTTTCCTGCATTTAAATTCTCAGTATATCACTTTATGTTGCTGTGTATGTTCTTCTGTTTTGACAGTGATGTGAATTACAGGGATGGCTATTTGCAATTTACCATGACAAAATGTATTTTTCCAGGACTGTAGAAAAAACTTTTCATGATTTGTAAAAAAACTGGAAAACTCACAAACCACTATTATTGGAACTGTGGCAAATTCTTAACAAGTTTACTGAAAACCCAATGTCAAAATATAGTGATTCTGCCTCTGTGTCAGTAATACTACATAATTCCTTTGCTGTATTTTTAGGTAAGTAAATAAGTAGTAATCTATATTAGCACAAGACAAACACTCATATTTTACAACAATGCATAGTATGCACTAGTGAAAAAATAGCACAATGTCGGTAGAAAACAGTTTTAGAACAGTTTTAGCCTGGTAATTAGCAAATGTGATTTGAGTTATTGTTGACTTTCATGATTGCTGTAGCTGCAGACTGGCCACAATCAAATTGTCAGGCAGAAGCAATTATGCTAAGAATATTTCTTAAATGTTAGCATGGCAAAAGGTATATTTGCCAGGAAAACTAATTTTGCCAGATAGTTTTTACATTGTAAAAACCAGTTTTTCCACTGGCCAGTAAAAACTTGCCAAAGTAATTAAAGTTGCTTATTGTATTCTTTGACAGAGGTTAAGTTCAGCACCAATTCCATTTACTGTTCTGAGCATTGCTGGCAGTCCTTGTAACGAAGACTTCCTGGCTGTATGTGGACTTAAGGTAATAAAATGTCACAATGATTGCATTTACTTACTATTCAATGCGCACACGCACACACAAACATATGCATCTGAGCATTTGTTTAGCAGCTTTCAAGAACCTGTCAAAGAAGCTGAAACTTATTGAATGTTTATATCATCTTTAAATTCTAGATGCTTTCTGTGGTTCATCATTTTAATGAGTGTTATGTTGACTATAATTTGATTGACTTAAAGCCTGGTTGTTTGTTATAAAGCTATAACCATTGCCATATTTGGTCATTCATTAAGCGTTCATAATGTTATACATCAACTTTCTTTATCTAAATCATTATGAGTGAAAATGATATATTGCTGACTGTTTTCTAGGACTGCCATGTACTAACATTTACAAGCAGTGGAACAGTCGCTGATCATCTTGTACTTCAGCCTGCTCTTGAAACAGGAAACTTTATCATTAAGGTGTTATAGATTTCTTTGTTTTGCCGTATTTTAGTTAAAGTGTGTGTGTTTCAAAAATTGTTTAAAGGCATCTGAGCACCATTTCATTCTAGCCATTACCCAGCATCAGCACAAAAACAAAAACATCCAAATAAACATGAAAATGCACTGGACCTATTGCAAATTTTAGTTTTTTGTATGTGCAACATGTTCAGGGTATTTGAGGCTGATTTTCAGAATATTCCTGCTAATCAAAACATCGGTAAGAGTTGTTGAATATGTTTAAACAATGTTAACATACATATTTTCCCTGAAGTTGGAATTCATCGAATTAATTCATTTAGCAGGATCTGACAGATCTTGCCATTATTTCCATTATGAAAGCTGTTTGCCATTTTGTTGATCAGAAAATTGCCATTATCTGTTAGGGAAGTATCTTCTTATGATTTTGTTTATGAAAGTAGCTTGCCTGTATTTTGGTTAGGAAATACATTCAATAATTTTGCATTTTGGTTATTCGAAGCAAGCATTTAACTGCTGTGTGAGCTAATATGAAATTGCACTTGCAAATTAAATGTTAATTTTTGAGCTGTGCATTTGAAAGAACTTTGTGAGGTTACTATCATATGTGTTGTTTTAGGCTGTTTGGTTTCCAGGGTCACAGACTGAGCTAGCCATTGTAACGGCAGATTTTGTGAAGATCTACAACTTGGCTGTGGATGCTATCAGTCCTCAGTACTACTTCCTCTTGCCTACAGGAAAGATACGGGATATTACATTTGTTACCGCTGAAGATGGAAGGTATCTGCTGATTATGGGATCATCTGGTTACATCTACACGCAAATCATGGACGAGACGAGCAGTGCAAAACATGGCACCTTCTACATTACGAACATATTGGATGTCAAGCATGCAGATGTAAAAGTAGGTATTCACTTTTGGTTAGCTTGTCTCTGAAAATTTGTGTGATTACAATGTTTAAGTAAATATTAATAAAATATTGGATTAATGGTTCTTTCATGTTTTAAAGAATATTTGTTGGTGTCAGCAGGAATGTGTTTGTTTTAAGACTTTGTGACATCTTTAAGAGCCTTTAAAATGATTGTTAACTTGGTCTGTTTGAACAGGAGACCAGTGGTCAAGTGGCTGGTGGTGGAGTTTCCTTATACTTCTCTCATGCCCTCCAGTTGCTGTTCTTCAGCTACTCACAGGGCAAGTCCTTTGCTGCTCCTCTCTCCAAATCCGTCGAAGAACTGTCTGTTATCTTTCCAATTCACCTCAAGAGGTAATTGCTACACTAACATCACAATCTCTTCTTAATTAGAAAACTTCTACAGCACAACTAAACAAAAGATATCGTGGTGTAAGAAGTTGGGTGACTGACTCTTTGGCATCTGACCCTGCTAATGTTACATCAAAATGAGCAATGATGACTGGCTTTGAATTAGGCACAAGTGCATGTAACAACTCGTGTACTGCTCATTGGATGACTGTTTAATTTTCTGCTTTAAAATTACATTCTTACTCACTTTTGTCATGTGAGGCTTTAAAGGAGATCTTGTTGGCTATCCCACCTGGTGTTGTTTCAATTGAATAAATGAAATTTTTTGCAGTATATCAGAATCTGCTGTTATTTTGTGTATATTACTGTTTATTCACATCAGTTTGGGCTTTTTAACAATAAAAATTTGCATGTGCATTAATTAATCTAGCAGTTGCATTTAATCAGCAGTTGCATATAATTCACTATAGTATATGAACCTTTAGAAGTCCAAACATTTAGGATCAGCCAGGTTGAAATTGAAAATGGCATTCTGTGAAGACAAGGAATAATCTGTAGGCAAAATGCAACACAGTACTTCAATGCTATGTGATCATCTTCAAAATTAACATGTTAACTTCTGACTACTGTGCAGTTGAAAATTCCATATAGGACCATCTGGTTTGCAAAGATGAACATGACCGGGATAACAATAGCCAACATAGCCACAGACATGCACAGTTACACACAGTGGGATGGTGTGGTGTATGCTGGGTAGCAGAACCAGAGATCAGAGGTTTAATTTCGTGCCTGGGGCTGAAGGTAAATTTGAAATAATTCTTCCAGTGGTTTTTAATGAAAAACAGGTAATGTGTGATGGCAAGGGATAAGCCTGGCCATTGTAGGACTGGTTGTCGATCCTGGATGGTAGAATTGGCTGCCCACTTTATCATTTAACAAGGTTAAGGAAATGTTGCTAACACTTTTTCTCTTCTTAGACAGGTTAGACAGGTTAGTTGCAGGATATTGGATATTGCTATGTGTTTTGTGGTTAGTTCCAATGGCGGTAAATCGAGTGCAAGTGCTCAGCCGTTGGTTCAGTGGACAGAGCTTCACAACCATCCTGGTCTTGTCTGCTGCATGACTCAGACATCCAACAGTCCAGTTGTCTTGATGATTAAGCCTGACGTCATTTTGGTTCAAGAAATCAAAGTGCTGCCTGCCAAGGCAAAAGTAAGTCCCTGCTATTAATGAATATCTGAAATAACAGATGTGGCTTGACCACACTGGTAGCAATGCTTTAGGTATGTGGTTTATGGTTGTTTATACTGCGTGAGAGCTTTGTGTAGCAAGAAGTGTAGTGTAATCAACGTTTCAACTGTGGTTTAAACCTAGAAAAGCATTATGGTGACATTGATGGAGAAGAAGAAACGGAGTGTACATATGTTTGTGTGTGTGAAAAAAATAGATGTGTTACTAATGAAAATGGAATGGTCCATTCATTTGCTATCCAGTTGCTTATGATGCTTACAGAGTAAGCTACAAATAGCTATGATTTTTACCTGTTACCAAATGGTTTCAGCTTGGTATGCATTTGACTGAACGTTTTGTATATGGTGTGAGTCATTAAGAGTAGCTAATCTGTCAGCTGTAGTTAATGAAGTTAAATTGGACAAATCTGTGAACAGGTGCAAGACATGGTTCTCATCAGACACATGGGTTCCAACACAGACAAGAGGACCACCTTGATTCTGTTGTGTGAGGATGGCAGTCTTCGTATCTACATGGCTAATGTTGAGCAAACAAATTTCTGGATGTTACCTACTAGCCAACCCCCAAGCAGCGTGTCCCTACTGAAGCCAGCCAAAAAGAAAAGGGCTACTCAAGTTGGCAAGTGTTTCGTTGAAATTCTGTTGTGTATTATACTTTGTAAATTATTTATCAGTTTGGTGGATAAGATAGTTTATAATTAGTAGTAGTTGAATTTGAATATTTATTTATTTATTTTTGCCAGACTTTCATGTTTTGTGAACATTTCTGTTCACAAAATGTATGTGTATTCATCATATTGCTATGTTAATTCTATTATTATTATTATTAATGAGCTTTTATATAGCGCCCCTTCAAGGTTATCTACTCAGGAGCGCTCCTAGTCCAACCACGGCTAAAGAGAGTAGTTTTTAAGTTTGCAAGAAACAAGGTAGAGTGAGTCATTGGGACCATGCGAAGTGCAACAGGAAGGCCATTCCAGGTTGCGGGACCAGCGACCGAAAAAGAACGGCGCTGCGTGCGGGGACCAATAGCTCGGCCTGGTCAGCCGAACGAAGAGCAGATCGCCGCAAGACCCCCGAGGTAGAGTGACACAACTCCCGCTGGTATGGGGGAGCAAGTCCCTCTAGACAACGCCTAACCATTTTAGAGACCCTATAGGCGATCCGCAGCGGGAAAGGGAGCCAGTGCAGAACATCCCGCATATAAAGAGAAACCTGGCCAAATCTGGGGATGCGACCAATAAGACGTGCGGCTGCACGCAAAACCCGGTCCAAACACCCAAGGCGGGCAGCTGGGAGGCCAGCGTAAAGGGCGCTACAGTAGTCCAGACGGGAAACCACAAACGCATGGACAAGGGTAGAAGCAGCTGCCTGCGTCAGAGTGCGGGAGACTACCCTTAACTGACGAAGTTGATAATAAGAGTCCCGACAAAGCAAATTAATATGTCGCATGAATGTGAGCTCTTGATCCAGAATTACACCAAGATCCCGTACTGAGGAGGCAAAGGAAACCCAGGGAAACTCAAGTGCCAGACCCTCAAGGTTAATTTTTGCAAGCTGTTGGCGCGTACCAAACCAGATATATTGGGTCTTTGCCGGGTTTAACCGTAGACGGTTTGAGGACATCCAGGCCTCCAAATTCCCCACGACTCGGGCGATCTCTCGAACTGCAGCAGCAGCAGCCAATGGTGAGCAGTGGACATACGCTTGGAGGTCATCCGCGTAGGACTGACTTAAGACTGCACTGGCCGCCAAGAGGGGACCAAGGTCAGCAGTATAGAGTATGTACAATAGGGGACCCAAAACAGAGCCCTGGGGCAGGCCAAATGGAGCAGGAACCCAGGGTGACCTAGCAGACCCACAAGCCACAATGCAAGAGCAGTCCTGAAGGTATGAGGTAAGCCAGTCAAGAAAATTTCCAGAGAGACCATAGGAGGTAGAGAGGCGTGTCAAAAGAATAGTATGATCAACTGTATCGAATGCAGCGCTTACATCGAACAGTGCCAATAGAGTAACCTGTGACTTATCAATGGCCCCATAAATGTCCGAGAGGAGGCGTACCAACAAGGTCTCAGTAGAGTGACCTTTTCGAAAGCCCGACTGGGGTTGCAGTTGATTTCTACTGCATGACGAGAAATACCTCCCTGGAATGTATTTAACTATGTTTATAGTTCTATTTATATCTGTTAAATAGAAGAAACCATGCTGTCTGACATGTAAATCTCATTATTCATTCAGTCATTTAAGAAACAGTGTACCTGCCAAAAGTCCCTTACATGAGTTTTCCAATGGTTTTGGTAAAATTAAAAGTGCAATTTTTGCCAAATTTTTTTAAACATTTATATCCAGCCATTTAAAGAGTCACATCCTCTTCTTTGTCAGTGGCTGCTTTTTTTTAATCAAATGTCATTTTATTCATCAGCCAAATCCAAAAACTAAATTATATCATTGAGCCAATATTTTAAAGGCTTTCAAAAGAAACATGTTTGATAATGCAGAGCTTTTCGGATGATGGCGACAAACTGTATACGAGGGTCAGTGTCATCTATGATTACACAAAACATGAGCTCATTTGTAGCCGCTCCTATGTAATCTAATGTTTTTATTCATAAGGTAAATCCTCTAAATAAATTATATTGTTGTGTCAAAATGTAAAGGCTTTTGAAACAAATACTTTTGCTGATGCAGAGATTTTTTAATTCGAAGACAGCAACAGTGATCAATGCTTTGGGAGCTGATGTCATCATTGATCAGAGGAAGCATCAGCTAATTTTTTAGTGTAAATTTATTACTGTGTTCGCTCTTCACCTGTTACTACAAGTTCGCCTAACTAGTGGCTACATTTAGCAGTTTTTTTACATTCATTCTTTTAATGGTGTGAATTTTTAATTTTATAATTCTGATTTTTATTTTTGTTAAATACCAAATTTGAGGTAAACATAATGACTGATCAATAGTTTTGTGACAGAGTACTGTTAAGGATTATAAAAGAGAAATAAAGTAATATGTAACTTGTCTGTACTGCTGAAGAATTTAAGTGTTTGCATAAATTGCATTCATATGAACTCGTAATGGTGAAATTCATCAAAAACAACGTAACCGCTAAACTTTTTTGCTAGCTCATTGCTAATGTGTTAATAGACTGCCATAATTAAGTGGGACATTTACTTCCGGTTCAGTTGTATAGTACTTGCAACATGTTATGATCTTGAGTTGGGATCAATAAAAAGAGATGAATGAATTAATAGTAGAATGTTTACTCTGTATGCCTTGCCTAATTTTCAGATTTCGTTTCAGTTGTGATATATGACCAAGAAATCCTAAAGGCCTGCAGTCTAACAGATTGTAGTTTATGTACAAGGATTTTAAATCAGTATTCAGGTATTTTTGCTTGTAGGCTGATGCATGGGTTTATTGTTTGCAGGACGCCCTCTTGGCCAGGTCAGTTTTCCAGTTGATTTCTTCGAAAGCTGTCAGCTGTCAAATGATGTGGAGTTTGGAGGCAATGATGTTCTTCAAGTGTATAACACGGCACAGTTGAAACTACGCCTCAACACAACTGGAATGTATGTTGCCAGCACTAAGGTATGAACTCAATTCTATTTCTTTCTCTGTTTAAAACAAAGAAAATGAGTGCCTTATTGTATTGTATTGTATTGTATTGTATTGTATTGTAAAGGCAGTATTTTTGCCTTCTATAGTGACTTGATGCATGTAATGCACGTGTTCAGTGCCATTTTAGAACACTCAGTGGCTCTTGTCCATTTGGGCCAATCCATAAACCACGGTTATGGTCACTTAGATCAGTGGTACCCAAACATTTTGCACCACTGACTAAACCAAGCTATCGTGTAACTTCGACATTTTATTACAAATTTTTTTTTACCATAGAATAGATCAAATTAAGTAAAATCTCTTTGAACACAATGATATTTTAACAAACTTCGATGAGAAACTTTTCCAGCAGTGCCAAACACCCGGATTATTTCCCTGACAAGGCTGACACACAAGCAGTGGAGATGCTGTGCAATTTATTTTCTAAGTTATTTTGTTCAATATGCCTTAAGAATATGAAAGAGGTCACATGCAACAATTCAAACCCAAGAAGTTCCTCAATTACTTCAAAATTATCAATATCAATTGCCATCTGAGCAGTATCAAAAATATTGAATTCATCCATTACCAAAGAAAAGAATGGTTCACTAGCATGCTACTTGTTGATTCGCACCACTGGCAAGCTCATCGGCTCGTCTACTTGCCAAAGATGATGAAGATGATGATACCATTGAACTAAAGAGATTTATTGTAAAAATTAATTGTTTTCTTTCTACAGCCTGGTGGATTTTCCATAGAAGTTACAAATACTAGTACAGGTACAGTGATGGTGGGAGTACGGGTGTTGGTTGGCAGCCAGTCATTGGAGAGAGCGCCCTCTTACATTGAAATCTTTGACAGAATAACTCAGGTATCTAGAGGCAGTTCTTTGTTTTCTCTTAGTTACTCAATTTATATACTTATGCAAATTCTTGTAAGCCTATGTCTTGGTCAATTCTGTTATCAGCTGAATGAGGTGTCCTGCTTTCCATCACCACACATTACTGTTATCATGTAACTTTACTTGAACTTTAGTAATGTGCATGTTATGTATAGTGGCTGATATTTTGCTTGACCAACCAGGGCAGTTCTATTTCAGCAGTTTGAATCGTGACTGAAAATTGATTGACATGGGGTTTGTTTTGCTTTGATCCAGAGAGCACCTAATTCTTTAGACTATCTAAACATACTTAAATTGTGAGAGTTGTTTATCCTTAATGTTTTCTGGCCTGTAGGTGAACCTCAACCGACATCGATGGTATGACCTTCCATTTACACGAGAGGAATCGCTGACAGCTGATAAGAAATTCACCATTAATTGTAAGTTGAGCATAGTTTTCAGTTGTTGACTCTCAGAATACCACAGGTCAAAATTGCAACATTGTAAAACTTTCTGCACTTGCCACTGGTGTAGAAGTTTGAGGTTTATCGGAGCACTTGTTAACACTGTCAAGGCTTTTGTCTAAATTAAGGGCTGAGTACAGTTGTCGACAGAAGTCGACATCTAGGGGTGGAGGGCTGCAATCTTTACTAAACGTTGACAGAGGTTACCGAAAGCATATGGTTTGGTGTTATACACTAGATGATAGTACTACATATACGATGACATGGGTTTGACCTCACTGCAGCTGACCAAATAACCTGAACTAAATCATAGAGATGATCCAGTTTTAGTGCATGATGATAATAATATGGTGACACTTGTATGGCTTGGTGTAAAAGAGGGCTCCCACCTTCTTTGCACTTATTTCCATGAGGCAGTTCACCTACTTCCTACCGCCTCCTTAAGTCTTCTGTTTTTAACCGTGGTTGGCCTGGGAGCATCTCTGAGTAGGTTTCTTGAAGAGGCACTATATAAATTATCAAAATGAATAAATGAAAAGAGGAAATATTGCTAAAGAATGATGTTATCCTCAAGTCTGGCTGTCAAACAGTTAGCAAAATATGATCAGTTAAAAATTTCATACTTTTCAGGCATTGTTTATATTTTCTAAACTTTTTAAAACTACAATCTATATACTAAAACTATTAAAACTGTTGGTTTGTGTAAATATATCCAAATTTTCTTTTATGTTCTGTCTGGCATTGATGTCTAATTATTATTTTCAAACTCAGTATGTTGTCGCTAAGGGTACACTTTGGGGCAGCTTTGGGTACCCCAATTTATTTTGTCTAACTTTGGACAGGTGGACGAGGAGAGGAGATAAAGTGCTAAAAAAATGATGTTTACATTATGTCTGTAGGTCAAGAACTGACTGAGATATTACCAGTTCAAAATTGTTTACTTTATACCGTAGGTCGTTATAGGGTAAAATCGCTTGTCATCAGGCCCTAGGTGATAAAATTCTTCTTGTCATATAGGGGTTAAAACGACTGCGAAAGCTACACTGGCGTCAATTTCAGGCAGTGCTATGATATTAATAATAATAATAATCTTTTCTTTATTTAAGCGCCTGCTAACCGCACTGCGCTGTACAGTGAACATACATATAGTAGAAACGTCAGCCACGCAGTGCGCCTTACATACATGTATGCAGTTTTACAGGAGTTGAATACAACGGTTTTATATGGCAGCCAAGAGGGCACCAATCACGGCCTACTATTCATTTAACCACCGCTGTCACCTAGCGAGTGAAAGGCTGAATTAACCTAACGGGGCTACGGGAATTGATCTCACGCCAGTGTGTTATCCATTACTCTACGGGCCCCCAGCTAGACTAGGGATTTTGCCAGCCTTTCATGAAGGCTGCTGGAAAAATTTTACTAAAAGGGTAACCCGCTCGCCATTATGATAGATTCGTCAGTTTTTGCATATTTTAGTGATTGTATGACGACATCCAAATTAAGTAAACTGAAACTTTATGTAATGCGCTAAAGCATGCTTTGGATCAATGGATTGAACTCTGTTCACTTTGCGCAGGTTCCTCTTTGACCAAGTGCCAGCTGTCAAGTAAATGGCCGCCTTGTTAACGCTAGCCTTATGTCCAGGACTTTAGGGCCCATCACATGCTGATGCAAAGATCTTAATGGTGATATGACAGTTTTTATACAAGTATATTTTTGGATTGTTTACATGACATTGTATTAAATTAGTTGTTCAATGTGAATTTGAAGTTGGACCAAGTAATGACTCTGCGGGAGTGACAATGGTTGACTCCATTAAAGTCTACACAAAGACAAAAGAAGCTGCCGGTTGGCCAGAGGACAGTGATGAATCACCTGACTCTTCATTGCCAAAGAGTCCTTCGGTTCCCAATGTACCTGGATACAGTTCAGCGGCGGATGTGGAATCAAGCGTCAGTTCACCTCTTCCACTCACTCCCATGGACAAGTAAGTAACCGTGTCACAGGAGTTTACTAGCTCTGTGCAAGTGCACTAATTTTGTGGAGCAACATTTCGGATATAGTTCTTCATTTAACAGATTATTCAGACATAGGGTCCAACAGAAAAATCTAGAAGAGAAGCTTTGAAAACAGAATGTCACCAATTTCTTATGTTATGTCTGTTTTTTATTGTTGAGCATAACATATTTTCTGGATTATAAGTCATGGTTTTTCCTTGAGAATCACGGGTAGCGACTTATGTAAAGGTGCTGAACTGATTAATGTGTTTAATATCTAACTGCCTCTCTCAGTCAACATATTATCCTTGGATCCTTTCAGCCATGTCAGGTATAGAACCAAGTACTTAATCATTGTAAAATCTTAGCAAACAGCAAAGGTTTTAATCTTTAATTTGAAATTACTAAAACTACCATAAAACCACAACAAGCATTTAATTTATGTGGAAAAGTTTTATTTCAAAAGTGCATAAAATTTAATTTTAAGAAAAGGTTAGTTTTTGGCAAATATTTGATAATGGCCATATATTAACGGCCGCCGATAGCACACGCACGTATTATGCATTTGACCATTTGTGTATGGGTGTGCCATATCTGCCCGCCATTGCGACCTATATATTGCCCTTGTGAGTTACTTAAAGAATGCTATACATGTGCTCTGATACATACATAGATACATAAATACATTGATTTTTAAAAAAGATGCCGTTTTTGTGTCACTGCACCCTGTACAAGGGAGTTACTTATAGTCTGGTAAATACAGTAATTAAATTGACACACCATGAATGTCTAATTGTTAGATTTGTAATTGCCACATGCTACATGTATAATAGTGTATATGTATATTATTTTATAGGTTGATAGTGAATGCTCTTGAAGTTCTAGATGGTTGCTTCGTAGCATCAACTAATCTTGGAGACAAGGTAGAGTCATAAGCTTTGTTCTGAAATTGCATTTTATTAAGCTCTGATGATGAGGATAGTTGTGGTGATGATAGGTTAAAGTCATCACCAGGTAAAGGGTCATGTATTATTGAGTCTTCACTGTGCTTGTCTGGTGTGGTAGTAATAATGTGTGAATGACATTTGCCAGAATGTTTTTGAATGACAATTTTTAATTATGCTGTTGTCCGCAAAGGTTCACCAGTCACTCTAGTACAGAGTAAAACGGGGAGGCGACCTGACCGACGTCTCTGTTGAGCGTAGACTCGGATCCGACCTGGGCTGGTGAACCAAAGTCCTCCGTGCCCACCTTCTCGTGGTGCGGACCGTTGGTACCCTTCCTAGGAAGGGGAACGAACGGGCACGGCAGGCAAAACCAGGGGAAGGCAATGGCAAACCACCCCTGTTAACTTGCCAAGAAAATCGTCATGACGGTGGAGTGTGTTCACCAGGACGATCGCCAGAGCTCCACGAGCTGACAGCACAAGGTGACAAAAGGTAAAACTAGAGCTGTAAGCTTTTTGTCTATTTCATTAAACTGTTTGAAGTTTTAAGGTTTTTGAGCAAAATGTGCAATTTTCGTATTGCTTTAAGTCATTTATAAATGCTGCCCAAACCATGTAATTCTTGTTGTGAGTTTGATGAATGTGTTGTGATTCATTAGGATCCTGTGAAACCTACAGCACTGGAGATTTCTACAAAGCTTTTGACATTACCAGTGCCCTCTGCTGTGCAACAGCAAACAAAGGCTCTCATGTCGGGTCTTTTTGTGAGCAGAGCATCTTACCATTGGCACAAGGTAGGATGTGGTGCATCTGAGATTGCTGTCTTGGTTCTTAACATTATTGGTACTCTTCTATTTTGTTTTGGATTCTAATGCTATGATCTGTTGTGGTTACTTGTTTATGTGCTGTAATATTATATAACTTAGTAATATAATGTCTTTTTGTTATGCAATATCTTTGCAATTATTCTTGCTGTAATCTATTGTTAAGAACATAGATTTTACATTATGTAACCCAGAAACTGCACAGTATCTGCATAATTATGTAAATATTATGATTGGAAATTGAATTTTAGATCTTATAATTGTTTGAGTTGTTTGTGGAATTAACTGTGAAATTCTGGTGTTTAGGATCAGGCTCAGCTGCAGCAAGTGCTCAGGTGTCTGACTGATTTTCATGAGAAGAAAGAATTGGATGGTGAGGTCTTTCAGCATCTCGTGTTTGTTGTACGATCTGTTGGCATTTCTCGGCCACTGAATTTGGTCCAGTTTGCCGACAACCATCTTGGCACATTCATGAAGCTGATAGCATCAGGTAAAACATTTTTGCCTCAAATTTTAGTGTGAATATTACAGAGAACAGATGCATTAGATCTTGTTTAAGGTAACTTGTTACTAGGTTGCTCTTACAAGATGTGTGAGCTGGTTAAAAGAGACTGAGGGAGCATTCAGTCATAAAGGTTAATTAATGCCAACAACATTTGCCTTGTGATGCCGAATGGCTGGCCCAACAGAAACAGCTACTTGATCTTCTAGTAGTGTATATTATCTTGCAACTGTTGATACATGTTTTAAATAAACTGTAGATGCTGAGAGTCATTCAAATGAAAGCCAACCGGACTGTATGAAGCTAGATCCTTCAGAAAGAGCACATCTTGTTGCTCAGTTGAGCGAAGCATTCTGGTTCTTAGAGAGCAGTCAGGCAGACAACCTTCTGACCTCTCCAGTTTGCTCTCCAGGTAAGTCAAGACTGCTGTGTAACTTGTTACTAGGTTGCTCTTACAAGGTGTAAGAGAGAGCCAGAGGTGGTTAAAACCGACTGGGGGGAGCATTCAGTCATAAACGTCTTAAACTGACTCGAGCGCCATGCGGTGTTCAATTTGTTCCATCTCACATTTTGATTCTCATTTTTTTAAGCGATGGGATTATAATGACAGATTTTACATTCCCAACATACAGTTGCATTTGCCTTTTGTAGACAATCAGGTTTGCAATAAGGGTTCAATGTCAATTTAAATTGGCCTGTTTGACCTACAAAGCCCTCGGCACCAACACGCCTCCCTACCTTCAATCACTGCTTACTCCATACATCGCTTCTCGTAGTCTGCGATCGTCAAGTACGGGTCTTAGCTGAGCCATGATGCAGAACAGTCGCGTGCATTCCATGCCTTTCCTCTGCCAACTTGGCCCTTCCTTATGGAATGACCTGCCCCCCCCCTCCGTAGTAAGATATTGTTTGAGATCTTGCCCTCTTCTATGCGCTGCCTAAACACCTCAGATTCACATTTCGGTGTGACCGTGTGTGCATTACAAATTTAATTAATAATAATAATAATGTAAACCTTTATTTGTTGGTCATGTTTTGAAAGGCTCTTAAAATATGTAGTGATGATGTTGAGTTACTTTGCATTACATTACTGAAACTGTTTCATTTTAAAGTTTTTGTTCTTGGGTGTAGGTGTAGGTCATATAGAGGCTCTTGTGGCTGCTATGGTTGACATCTTCCATGCGTTTACCCACAGCTGTCGGGACATCTTGCCATTGCTGTGCAAACTCTACGCTCGCATGTTACTGTCAGAGGCAAGTCATTTTGTGTTGGTTATTGTGGCTGCTATGGTTGACATCTTGTGATAAATGAAGAATGCTTTTCCATATTGATGTGATTTTTAACTTCAAGTAGTTTACTTAAGCATCAAGAAAATATCGGACAAATATACAAGCTTTGCAATCCAATTAGCCTGTTTTAATAGTTGTGTCCAGTTTAGTTTTCTGTCCTGCATAAATGCAGTTGGTTTGCTGCAAAGCTGAAAAACTCTTGACAGTACTTTGTATTGTATTGTATTGTATTTACGAATTTATAAAGCGCCTCTCGCAGTACAAACTAATCAGAGGCGCTCCCAGTGCGAGGAGCTCCGTGAGAAAAGAAAAGGTAGACGTAGAAATAATAGCAAGACGAGCGAAGCCAATGCACTGGCGTGTAAACATGAACAGGTCATAACCTTTGCATCACACAAAGAAGCAAATATGCGTGAATTTAAAGTGTTCGCGTTTACATATTTCACTATTTTCAAACTTTTGCTTTAAATCACCACCATGTTCAAAACATACATATATCAGTAAAATAGCCAAGTTTGAAATGTCCGTAGGTTGCAAAGAAAACCACTTCATTGACTTAACGTCTTCTCCATATCATTTGCAATATCATTTTATTTATTTATTCCGGATATTTCTATAGCGCCTCTCGAAGTCTACTACTACTCGGAGGCGCTTCCGACTACAGCATTGGTACACTGTGTCGGAATTTTCATGCCGAAGCGCCACGAGCAATTGCGAGTGAAGGAATTGCCCAAGGTCCATACGCAGCGGCTAGAGTGGGATTCGAACCTGCAACCCTCCGGTCACAAGGCGCTGAACGTACCACTGAGCCACCACATCCCACAAATGCTTCGTCAAGCTACAGTGTCATTTGACAATGGCACGCTGGCCACATTCTTTGCTGCCAAACTTACTCAGCATTTCCTAACATACATCTAAACACATCCCACCAGTCACTGCTCACCAGTTACGTAAGGTTTCTTAGCTTTAGCAGTCCAAAGAGATTCTTTGTATGACATTAACATTGCGAAATCCTTTGAGTGAAATAAACGTGCATTTGTTTTTGGTAGCCTTTTAATTCATCACGTTTTCTTTAAAAATACTCTGAGCTTTGCAATCAATTCTTTGTGCTGTGTTTGTAAATGTTTCATGAGTTTTGAAAGTTTCAGTGTCTCAGTTGACAAAATATCACTAAACAACGTATTCGGGATTTTCAATTCCATTGTAACAAATCGGTGTGAAACCAAACCGAATATATTACATGCCATACTTATGAGTAAAACTGGTTCGAATTCTTTTAACTGATACTTGTGAAGTTTTCCAAAACCACAGTCATCTGATTCAGAACTGTCCAGATCATTTCCATGACTCAATTTTCTTTTTTTCTTTTTGAGCAGCATATAAGTAGATTATGCAGTAAGGCAAAGCAATCTCTATATGCATTACACATTATTTCTACACATAGTCTTGAGTTAAACTCTATGATGTGGTACGAGCCACTACGGTTGCCCGACCGTTGTATGCTGCTCCGGCATGGTGAGGATTTGCAGGGCAACAGGATAGAAATAGACTTCAATCAGTGATGAACAAGTTGATTCGACTGGGATATCTTATTATTACTTATGTAACAAAGCTGACTCCTGCCTTTTTTCTGATGTTTTGAGCAACCCGGGACATGTTTTGCATGGATTATTACCACCTATAAAGAATGCTGGATATACCTTGCGGCCAAGAACTCACAGTCGGACATTACCTAAGGCTGATGGTCAAATGGGAAAGACTTTTTTGATTAGGATGCTATATATATTCTAAATGTTTTAATTGTCTGACGTGTATGTAAACCAGAGTGAGGGGGGATAGAGTAACACTCATGGCCAGGAGAGCATAAGGTACGCGGATCGACTCCCGTAAACCCCTCTAGGGCGGCGCCTTGCATGGCTGCCAAACCATGTGTTAATTAAGATCTTGATTGTACTTTCATGTTTCAACGTAATCTTACTGCATCTGTCGGTTTGAAATAATAAAGAATATAATTATAATTATGTCAGCTGGTCAAATAAAGAATATACTTACTTACCTATATATAACGATCCATTGTTCCTTATTGTGTCATAACTAACAGAATTGAAAATTTACTCCTGTAGTAAATATGTATGTTTGCACTGGTAAATAACTAGATATTTTTGTGGCATCATTGAACGTCATCTACATCACTGCCGCCATTAATAAATTTATTTACCACAAAATCGTTTTTAAATTAGAAAGACCATTTTTATTAATTCTTGGCATTAGAATGTTTAGGCCTACTATTATTTAGCAGCGATGTGGCGATTAATTCCGAGCACTACAAAGACAGTTTCTTCTACCTTCTATCTCTATAACGCACAGGCGAACAAAGAGTTGAACATTGTTCTAAATGGGCAAAGGATAAGACACGAGAAAAACCCGGTCTACCTGGGAGTCACTTTGGACAGGGCTCTCACATTCCATGAGCACCTAAAAAAGACGGCCGCTAAAGTTGGAACCCGAAACAACTTAATAAGCAAGCTGGTGGGCACGAACTGGGGAGCCAAGACCACAACTCTTCGGTGCTCGGCCTTGGCGTTATGTTACTCGGTCGCTGAGTACTGTGCCCCAGTATGGGGTCGATCTCACCACACTCATCTCGTCGACGTAAAGTTGAACGCAACTATGCGGATCATCTCGGGTACGTTGCGCCCCGCGCCGCTCGCCTGGCTGCCAGTGTTGAGCAACATTCCTCCTCCGCACCTGAGAAGAATGGAGGCGACAGCGAAGATGCTACGGAAGGTCCAGGCAAACAAGAATCTTCCGCTGCATACAGACATTACGTGCCATCCAAAATTACGGCTCCCTTCACGCCGACCTATATGGTGGAATCAACCTGATGAGGACTTTACAGCTAATACGGCCTGGTGTGCCGAGTGGCTGGCAGCTGAAGTTGTCAACCGCTCGCTCGTGGCCGTGCCGTCTGTATGGCCTCCGGGAAATGATCTCCCGCGGGGTCAGTGGGTCACACTGAACCGCTTCAGAACAGGTCAAGGTCGTTGTGCTGCCAATATGGTACGTTGGGGTCAGGCCATCGACCCCCTTTGTAGCTGTGGGGAAATTCAGACAATGGCGCACATCGTAAATGACTGTGTAACAACGCGTTTTCCGGGCGGGATGCCCGCCCTACATGAGGCCGATGAGGCTGCTGTTCAGTGGCTATGCGCAAACTGCAAAAGCTAAATAAAAATAAAATAATTTAGCAGCAAGTATTTAGTATTATTGACTAATATTTTTTACGTTAATGTCAAAAACGTTCTGTGTATTGGTGTATACAATTTACTGTTTTATTTGAATATGACCAAAATTATGAATATTTCGGTTATTATTTTGCAACCCGGCAGCCAATCACTTGTGGACCGGCACCAGGCTGCGGACCATGGTTTGAGTAGCACTGCCTTAGACATTGCCTGTTGGCTTACTGTAAGAGCCATTAAGAAAACTTATCAATGCCTGATTTTGTTCTAGGATCAGCAGGTAAGCTTTGCTTGTAAGCAAGCTTTGGTCCGAGTGACTAGACCTCTTCAGCGTTCTAGACATGTCTTTGTTACTTCACCACCAAGATGTAGCACTCCAGGTATGCCTACTTCACCAGTCTCATATTTAATTCTGAAGCTGGTAATTGATTTATTAATTGTCGTGTATTTTCTAAATAATAATAAAGAATGAGTTGTTTTGTGCCTTGATGCCTTGCAGCATCGTTAAATATCAGCACCAGTCAGACGCTTCGATAATGTTAGAATGTTCAGTTTACGTACATCAGGTAGGAACTGATTTGTGTTCACCATGCATGTGCATTTGTGCATTTGTGATTGGCAGAGCTGAATGTTCATATCTAGACATGAAGATGTATGGACGTTATTGTTTGGGCTTTTGTCTGTAGATGCAAAGGAACGTGGTGTATCTAGTGTGCGGCCATTGTCTGACATGCCACAGGTCCACGCTGCTTCAGTCAGTGATAGTGATGAACCACATTTCATGGTAAGAATAAATCTCTGAACATGGCTTTGATGGCTTTGATGCCTCTTTGATTTCATTCCATTTTCATGCTTTCACCTGATTGTGTTACAGCGAAAATTCGAATGATATATATCATTCGAATTTTCGCTGTAATATGTATATGCTTATTTGCATGTACAGGTAAAACCAACATATATAATGTGTGTGTATCTCAAATATATATTTATGCATGTATATGTTCATCTGTAAGTTTGTGTATGTTTGTGATATCTGTGTATATAAGTTTTAAGTACAGATACCATGTTTCTCTTAGATTATGCAGTCGAATTAAATATTCTGGCTGTTTTGTTAAATTGCTTGTGTGTGCATGGGCATTAGTTTTCTTACATATTAAATCTGTTAGGCTGAAACTTCTTGCTCTGTTTGAGTGGCTGCTTGCAGGCCTTTCACTACAGTATTTCTGATAGAATCCCAGAAGATTATGGACACTCGTGCTTGTACTGCCTCTGTCATCTCTGTACCATCCGCTGCTCTCCTCTTTTCAGTCTGTCAATACTTTAATTCACACACTTGTCTGCACTATGGTGGACTTAGGTAATGCTATCTGGACTTTCACAGGATAATATTTTGAAGCGTAAGTCTGTTGCCACTGCCTGTCTTAATGGAGTTTATCTCCAGGTTTGGCCATATAGCTTCCTTAATGCAGGATATTTTGCACTGGCTCCCCATCTAGCAGCATATTCAGTTGAGATCCTGACCGTTATGTGTAATTGTCTTGTTGGCTCTGCTTCATCGAGGCTTAGGGACATCTGCAGTTTGTTCTCCTCAGTCCCGGGTCGTAGGACTCTTAGATCAGCTGCCTATGGACTCGTAATTGTCCCTCATATGTGCACTGCTACAGCTCAGTCCAAGAGCTTTGCCTATTTTGGGCCCACGAGGCTGGAATCGCCATTCTCAAGAGCTGCAACACAGGCTCCTCAGTTTGTCCCTTCCACAGTTTTGCAAGCACCTGAAGTCGGTATTACTTGACAGGGATTTCACTGACTGAGATCGGGATGAGTTTATTCTTGAAGTGATGCCTTATAAATGTCAGATTACAATTAGAATTACACTGCCAGTTTCTTGAGCATTGTAACTGAAAAGACACGTTTGTCAGATTGTTGTTTTCATGTCCTTAGTCTTTAAATTCTCAACCATCCTTCTTATTGCCATTGTTGATAGAGGTTTGAAAGAAATGTGTTTTATTGTCTAAAATGCTGATACTTAGCCTGTCATGTAGTTGGGAGGGGTGAAAGTGAACAGAGTTTCAGTTTTAACGCATTTCGTACTCCTGTGAAATGTGCTGCTTTGATATATAATTGGTGCATGATAAAATACTTTGATAAAACGTTTGATTGTGATGAATTTACATGAGCAGTTCATTGTAATCTGGCAACTAAACTGGTAATGAGTGTGTGGTTGTGTGTGGTTGGGAGGTCAGTAACCAATCATCTCTTAGGTTGCTCTTGTATCCACAACATTTCAATGTTATTGTCTAGTGTGTATTTGTGAATTGAATTTATCCTGAGCAATTTTTTGGCATATTGGTACAGTTTTGTAGAAAACATTTCTTTATAGAAATAAATCTTTGTAATGAAGTTTCTTGGGTTTCAAGTTTTTGAAGGGTTACACCAGCAAGTTTCTGTACAAGGGCATCTTTAATTATTTACACTCCTTAGCTTTTGGAATTTAATTATAAATAATGCTTCGAGTCCTTTATTTGTTGGTTTTATCTCCACTTTAACATTCATTAAATATTAGCGACCTTCAGATGTAGGATATTAAGTTATTTCAATTCTGAAATTAGTACGGCTCCACCTGGGAATGTCCCTTGGTACTCAAAGCAGTAGGGACAACTCAGTTTTATCCTGACAGTTTATGGTGAGAGACAGGTACTGAAGTGAGCCAAATCGGGCCAGGCTGTATGTTGACAACATACAATGTGAAAATACATAAAATGCTGGTAAATCTATTATATTTGCGTGCAAGCTGACCCTTTTAATAAAATTTTTTGTCCAGCATTTTTTGGACCCTGGCGAAAAACCTGGTTTTGTTGATAGAATGTTGTTTGAAATTGCTGTTAGTATCACTTTATCGCTTGAAAAGTTTTATGAATTATTAGCATAAACAATACTTGCTGTTTTGTTGGTCGTACCCAACTACCCATAACTGTGGAATTCTTCAGAATTATCTCTATCTGACTCTTTATTACTGAAAATCACATGCCAAAATATTTGTCTTTGTTCATTAACTCATTCCCGCCCAAATTGTTTTTCCGAAAATATGTAAATTGATAGTACACACGGTAGAACGACAACAGCACTACAAGGGTTACAGTTAAGTATCATAAAATATATATTTTCTAAATCAGCAGACTTCTGGCTCTAAAATATATATCTTATTGTGAACAAAAGCTTATTTATATAGCGCCCTTCTCTTGCTAAATGATGGCTATTGCAGTCCTCATAGAGCTTACAGTCACAGTGTCTTTATATCTGCCAGTCTCTAAATTTTTATACTTTGGACAAACACCGCACCTATGTGTGACATGTAAGTTTGATGAAAAATTGCTTGCCAAGTAGCCTAGCTAGCTGGGTATGGAAGGTGTAGGCCTATGTAATAAAACCTGGTGCAACTGCAACGTCAGGTCGGTTTTGATGCTGTGCAATCACCTTGGCACTGAGCCTACGTAAGGTACAGTCTGAAAACCTTGTCATCTGTCCCTGGTAAATATAATATCCTTTCTGGCAATGCTTTTACCAGTTCCATTGATTATCATAGCTGCTGTTCTTTGGTTCAGTGATGTTTTGCTGAGATGATCATCTAGACGTTGACCTTGACCATGACTTGGACGGCGAATAATTCCACCAGTGACGCTGACTTCGACTAGTATGAATCTTCAGCACACGCAGAATTTGCTCTCCATCAAGCACATGCCTTATTACATACACTGTGTTCACCGCCGACCTCCAATAGGTCAATAATTTCCCCGATAGAAGACGAAAACTAATCTTTTGTATTGTCAAAAATGCGCCTCCAAACCGCCGATATCTAAATGCATTTTTTCATCACTTTAAAGTCTTTTTCCCCTAAAAAAAAATCAAAATCCAACAAAAAAATTAAAGCCAAAATGTAAACAAATCTTCCATAGACATCTCTGGTGCAATTTTTAGGTATGATTTCTTTGTACTATAATTAATTTGTAGTCTAATTCAATGCCTCCCATATCGGGTTGCTAGCGACTCGATTGGGCGGGAATGAGTTACGGACACATTATGCATTTGTAAATTGCAACAGATCACCAACTTTCAGGTCTAATATCTCCACTGTTCTACCACATGTTTATATATAACCAATGAGAGAATTTTAGTTTATAGCTCTAATTGACGGTTAACTTATTTACGTAGGACAAGCGTTGATTCCTTAACTTGCAACCGATTTAGCAAGTGCACTGCACCTGTAATGTCGCAATTTTGTGCCAATGGTCTGTGCAGAAAGTTTTGCCATATCGCGATTTTTAAACCAGTGGCACACAAGGAGTTAAGTGGTTTATGTAAGAATTTCATGCCTTGCATGAGTACATCCTTGTTGTGCCGGCGTGCACATTTAGGAGCCTGGTGAGTCATCCGTGGAACCCTTGGAAGCGAACAACGACCCATCACCAAATGTGGCTGCTGCTGCTGCAAATGCTCTCGATGTCCTGCTGGCTGATGGTGGTGGAAACTTGCAGTCTCTTCTTGACATCCCTCCAGATGCAGATGATGAAACCATGGTACAACTGGCCATAGCACTTAGTCTACAAGATCAGGTCCATTTACTTCTCATTGGCTTATTGATGTGATTAGTGTCGACTTTAGCATCCACTGAATAAGTTTTATCAGTAATATGGTTTTAATTAGTTTTCATGGGTATTTTTCACTTGGTTTACTTCAATGAGTTTACCAGTATTTCTCTGCATATTCATTTTTAGTTACTGCACTGTAACACCTAGTACTTTGCTGCTAATTGCTCCAGTAAAATGTCATTTGTGTTTGCATAATTTTTCTTAAGGCTTAAGTTTTATTGCGTATATTCTTTTTGGCTTTCTTCTCAACAAACAGTCAGTTAAGTTGGTTCGTGTCTGTTTCTTTTATTTTTTATATTGCTGAATGTGGGTGGTTTGAGAATAGAGTGTGACTTGGATGTGAATGAATAATTGAAGAAAATTGTCAGCTCCATATCGTTCATCAACTGCGTAACACCGACATTATCGGACAAGTCCTGTTTAGCATCTATCTTAATATTAGAACATACAGAAGTGGATTTTGATAATTTGCATAGTTCACTCGTTTTGTATTGTGCTCCTTTGCTACAAGCACAGTGCTCAGAAGCCTGGTTCTGCAGTTGGTTGATGTCGTGAGTGAAGCACAGGTGATAATAGAAGTGCAACATTACCATGTTTTCTTATGGGTTACCTGGCTCCACAAAAAATTGTCGATTTCACATGGTTCACTTGAATCTGAGTTGCAGCCTGGGTAATTGAATTTTGAGCTAGTAAACAACATAATGTTTGGTAAACCTCAGTGCAGGTACTTTTGGTAGACCTCAGAGTAGTTACTCTGAATCTATTTATGGGCTATTTGGATGTGGGTTACTTACTGTTGTTAAACAGGCCTCGTTTCGCATTACTTTTTCTGTTAGCTGTCATTTCATCAATTTTTCTGTCCATGAATATGTGAAATATTTGTGAATGCGATGCATTACTGTCTAGGATGTGGCCATTGTTAAAATGTTTTTGATCTGATGTTGGCTTAAGGATGTAGTAGCTATGCATGATCTTAACAGAAAAACTGAAAGTTGCTTGTCACCATAGACATTTTTTACTTTACCATTACACTGGCTGTCTTGGCTTGACGTCTTCAGGGTTCATCCTGGCATAGAATCTGACCCAGCAACTTCACTTTGCTGATTTGATTTGAATTAGCTCTGGTGAATTAGCTGGTGTGCCTAGAAATGTTTTTGTGTATTGCTCAGAAGTTTGATTGATTATCTTATATTTGTGACAATGCAGATTAGGTGTTATTTTTATGTTAGGAATTTTTTATTTATTATTAATATGATTTTTATTATTATTATTAAGGTAATTCAGTATAATGTATGCCATATGCTGATATTATTGGAACATGTTAATTTTTGTTATTTTCCAATCTAATTTTTTTTAAATTGAAATTTATTTCTCTAAAACAATATTACTGTGCTTACTGGTTTTTCGGACAGTTTTGCTTGGTTGATACAGGGCTTAGCAGACTATTCAGCACAAAAGTCTTTTGTCTTTACTATTGGCTTGTATTGGTTGGTTGCTAGTACCAGGTAGAAAACTATGGTGTTACAGTTGATATTTTTACTGCCTTTTTCTTTATATTGGAATTTTCTTGAAGTCTACTCCTGCTTTGACAAATACTGGATTTTTATGGAGAAAGTTTAAATTGTCTATACAAGTTCTGTATGAAAGGCAGTTTTCAACATAGGTTGCTTATGCCTACTTCATCTGTCCCAGTCTACAGAGTTGCAGATAGTTATAGTTGGAGGAAGATGCAATTGTTGCATCAGCAGCATTATGTTGTCTTGAGTGCTTGTAAACATTTTCATATATGAACATGAACTGATTTAATGGGCTAAGTATTTGCCAGGTTTTAAAGCTGTTAAAGTGTTTAATATTTCCTTCAGAAAAATCTTCATACTGATTGTTTACAGCTGTTGTCCCTATGTATGTTGTGCTTGTTGTGGCATATAGTCTTGTTTCTTTGTATCAATATATAGAGTGGAGTATGATGTTTAACAATAATTCACTGCTGTCCAGAAAAAAGAACTTAATAGAAATGGCACATAAATGCAAATTTACAGTGTACAATTATGTCAGATGCTGTGGTTCAAAAGAGTAGAATTTGTCAGTAACTGTTTTTAAAGCATAGAAATTAGAAGAGCACATTAACTACTTGTTTTTATGTATCGCATATTTCTTCTTCAAGTCCACTGTGTATTGGTATTGATCACTTGTCTCCTTTTGGTTCTGTGCCTGTCCTTGTAAATTAATTACCTGCTAACTAATTGTTAAGAGTAAATCTGAAAAGCTGCACTCTTTGGATATCATGTTCTTTAATCTGACTGAAAGATCAAACTGGTTTTATAACATTAAAATTCTCTATGTGCCTATTGCTTCTGAAAGTTTCAGACCAGTGTGATATCCTATACTGGTACCACACTCTTTTGTATATAATTATTTAGTGGCCAAAATGCTTGTTGGACTCACCAGTTTACTTCTGCTAACTTCTGCTAGTGTCTGGTATGATGATGACATTTCACATACCGTGGTATGTTTATTCACCAGGTCAGACAGACCTTCAAAGACTCTACTAGGCTTCAGTATGATGCTGGTAAACAGATCACTGTAGGCCTGAAGCAATCAGTATATTATTAAGGAACGATATGAATAGCAGTGTATGGAATGATATCATGCAAGTTTTTAAATTATTTGAATGGTTATGTTTTAGCCTGGAGGATCAGGTGGAGCTGGATCCAGTGACAGATTTCAAGGCCTGCAGGCACAGCTACAGGTATTATGTGTATGCATAGTGTCTGTGCTGATTTGGTAAACTGTGGTATTTCCTCTGGTCCACTGCAATATTTCACTGGAAATTAATCTGATTTTTGCCTTGGTGCTTTGAATCTTTGTGCTTATAAGTTTTTGCACTCATTAAGTGTTCAGTCTGATTTAATGTGGACACTTCTTCATGGCTATTTTAACACGCAGGGCATGGAATATATATTGAAAATGCTTTTCATAGTCATAATCTGTTGGACAGAACAATAAGCTTGATAACCAATGTGGGAGAGAGGAGCTCGAGCTGAAGCCTTGCTATGCCCAGGAAGACAGATTGGTAGAAGCTACCCTGGTAGAAGCTACCCTATGCTGAAACAAGCTCTGCTCTTAGGTTAGTTGTTTATATGTGGTTTATAGTGTGTATTTGTGTGGTTTATTTTTCTGTGTATGGTTTATGGTGTTTGATTATGTTTGTGTAGTTTGGTTTGGTTTATTGTATGTGGTTTATGGTATGTGTTTGTGTAGGCTGGTTCACTGGAAGCTGGGCATGTACAGGACACATCAGCCCCTGTCAGTGATGATGAGGTTGCAAGTACAGCTGCAACAGAGGGCTCTGCCATGTTTCCACTTCCAGCAGACCAAAGGGCTGGAAGTGGTGCCGGATCTGAGAGTGGTGGCAGCAATGTTGACTCGGTTTCTGGTTAGTAGAAGCACACTAGTAGCCTCAGATATTTCCATGGAGTAAATGCTAGAATTCATGTAGTATTTGTCATACAAGTGTTTCTTGTTGCACAAGCATTTGAAAACAGTGAACTGTAGTTTATATTGGTTATCTTTTCTGATTCCCTCTCATTAGTGCAGTGAGTATTTAAGTTTGTTAATACAACTGCTTTTCATGTATGTGATGCTTACAGTAAGCGGTCGTAGTAGTGCTTATGAAGATGTTCCTGGTGAAGCAACAGTCAATGACACTCGCTTGGATCTGTCGGAGCAGCAGCGACTGTCTCTTCCGCGTGATTTCAGTGGACTGGAGCACAGCGAGACTGACATTGAGTCAAGTAACCATCAGCTCCACAGTCTGCGCATTCGGATCCTGGAACAGCTGATCAGCTACCTGCCTCGATTGCGCACCATCAGTGGAGTCCGTGCAATACCATTTATGCAGGTGAGCCCTTACCATTAGTCTATTATTTAGAGGTATAATTCCACACTCTTAATGATTTATAAAAATCCATCGTAGGCTTGCACTGATTGTGGACTAACTTTTCTGTCACTGTTTGTTCTTATCAGTAACTGCTTGTTCTTATCAGTACCTGCTTGTTTTTATCAGTAACTGCTTGTTCTTATCAGTGACTGCTTGTTCTTATCAGTCACTGCTTATTCTTATCAGTCACTGCTTGTTCTTGTGAGACAAATGAAACTCTGCTTTCTAAAAACTATATCATAATCAACATTAGTGTTCATGTTTAGGATAATAATAATAATAATAATAATAATCTGTTCTTTAATTAAGCGCCTGCAAACGCACTGCACTGTACAGTGAACATACGTATAAACGGCAACCACGCTGGACACCTTACATACATGTATACAGTAGAAGCACATGACAACAGTTTTACAGGAGTCGAATATAACTGTTTTTAAGCGGCAGCCACACGGCACCAATCATGGCCTACAATTTATTTAACCACCACTGCCACCTAGCGAGTGGAAGGCTGAATAAGCTTTACGGGGTCTACGGGGTTCGATCTTGGTACCTTCAGCTCTTCACGCCAGTGTGTTATCCATTACTCTACGGGATACTAAAAGATTTGTAGTCTTTACTACATCAAATTGACATATACTTTCCAGGTGTTAAAGCAGCTTGTCAAAGATTTGTTTAGTATGAGAAATTGCAACTCTGGCACTAAATAATTTCTTTACGCAACAGTGTTTCTTAAAGATATTTTGTTAAGAGAAGTTACAAAGAAACTTTAGTGTTTTAATGAGCTTTATGATTGTTTCAAAAGTGATTGTTTATTTATTCTTATAGCTTGTGCTGTCTTTGACTTACGAACTGAACAGTGAAGGTCAGAAAGATAAAGCGATATTGGATTTGTTACTTTCAACCTTGCTGTCTGAATTGCACATTAATCGTTCTGATGTGTCTGACATGGCAACACGCACAGAGGCTCACGAAGTCCAGCTGGTCATTTTGCGCCTGCTTAGTGTTCTCATGTCACGCACCAAAGTGGCTGGTTCTAAAGGATCATCCGAGGTCAGCATTAGAAACTAACCATTCAAAATTATCACATATTCTAGTATTTTCACTGATTCTAGATTGAAGAGATGTAGAAAAAGCCATAACTCATATGTTAAGCATGAAAAAGAAAGACAAGGCATTATTCACTGTTTACTGGCAATAAGTTTGCATGCTGGACTTGTTATCGTTTCTGCTGTGGATTTTGTACATTTTGATGTTGCTATTTGCTTCTTGTCCAACCTTACTTGACCGCATGAGGAAGGATGGGCATGCATTTCGGGTGTGCAGAGCGACGCAGGACTTAGGAGTGACCTTGATCATCAACTGGCAGATGATAAATATTTGCCTATGCAACATGCACCTGGTGGCTCAATGTATATATAGCCAGACATGTGCCATCTTCTACTAGTAAGGGATTGCTTGGTGGTGTTATCATGGGTTGTGGATGCTGCTCTCTGTCATCACGACATAGTATCAATGCAACTTTGGACGGGAATTCGGTGGTTGGGCTCCATATGTGTGCATGGGCCTGCCATTGATGAATCTTCTAGTTTTCTGACATGTACTGTTTTGCTTGCTAATGATATTTCTGTCTTTCATATTTAACATCAATTAGTGACTCTGATTAAATTACCTTAATAAATAAATACTATAAATGAAGTGCCATTATGTGTTAGATGTGTTAGATTGGACGTCTAGTGCTTTTTCGTGGCATGAAGGTACTTGGTAGATGTTTGATAATCTTGAATTTATTCTTTATCGTATGAAGTTTTTCCTATACTATATAAAGTCGCCTACATTATGCCTTGTCTTAAGAAGCTGACGCTCTCACGTGATGATCCCTCTAGCTATCGACCAGTCTTGAATCTTCCGACTATCGAAGCTACTTGAGCAGGTGGTGAGCGGTCAACTCATGGGTCACTTGATGGCGACATTTGGCAGATGGTTGGCTGATGCTTCCGTTTGAAGCATCAGCTGTGGTCTGTTTCGTTGTCTCACAGGTCGACCACTTAACAGTTTGCTAGCCAATGCGCCGAAATATCTTCTGGGCAGGCTACAATTGGTGCTGAATGCAGCTGCATGACTTATGGTGACTGTCTGCAACAGGCGTAGATTCTATCATGTTGCGCCACTCCTACGTGATGTGTTGCACTGGCTTCCAATGCCACGTCGCGTTCAATTAAAACTTTGCCTACCGGTACTCGTCTTCAAGGCATTACATGGAATGACTACTGATTACTTTAGGATGTACTGCGTAGACATGCCATCATTGGCGGCTGGGCTTCGGCTGAGATCATTGTGAAAGGTGACCTTTACATTTGTAGGTTGAATACGTATTTCAGGGACCATGCTTTTTCAACTGCCGGTTATAAGTGTTGGAACAGTCTTCCTCCTTCGATTTGCTCTGCTGACTCAGTTGAGTCTTTCAAGACTAAACTTAGAACTTTTCTGTACACTAGGGCTTGTGTCAATGATTTTGTTGCTACAGCGCCATTGTAACAGCATGGCTGTGTTATTGCGCCTTAGAAATTGTCGATGTTATTATTACTTGTTGCCTTTATGGTTTGTTGTGTGATGTCTAACTGAAAGTGCACTTGAAGTAGGTCTGCATATGTGGGTGAGTGAAGCTTATTAACGGATATAGTTAGACACCTAGTCAGTGGTTTTCATTAGCTGAGCTGTTTAGTTTTGATATAGCTTTGAGAATTTGTTAAGGAAAGAGGAAGAATGTTTGCAAATACTTCTTTCAGATTGTCTAGTATTTGTGATATTACTTTCAATTGATCTCCTAGGTTTCAACATTTGTGAGCAACAGCACTGGTACAATGCTGCTTCAGAATGGCGGATTGGACTATTGTTTCTTAATCTTAAAGACATTGCTGGATGTCTCCAAAAAGACACCATTCCAGGAGGTAGGTGTATATATAGATATGTATTTCTTGACTTCTTCCAATCACTGTCAGAAGATTTGCCTTAAGGCATATGCCAAAGTTATTTGGAATGTTAATGTATATCCAGTATGTATTTTGACCCATGTGGGACATACATGGACCTAACACTTGCTCATTGCAAATAATAAGTAAAAGTTATATAAACAGCATTGTCTTTAATAGGTAAGTTGAGTAATAATTATAAGTAATACCTTTCATTTTAGGCTGAAGGAGCTGGTCTGCCTGGGCATCTGTTGCGCCCCCGACCGGTTGGCATTCCACCGGACATGTCACCATTCTTTCTGCGCCAGTACGTGAAGAGCCACGCAAATGACGTCTTTGAAGATTACCCACAGCTGCTGATTGAAATTGCACTGCGTCTGCCATATCAGGTCATTACACTGGGCTAGATACAAAAAATTATGCTTGATTAGATTAATTCTTTGTGGGCTGTTTCATGATTTAAACAGGTGACTTGGAGCTATCAATTTATATCATATTTCACGATACATTAAAAAAAATACTAGGTCACAAGTGGCCAGATGGTAGCTTGCAGCAAGCTAAATTGTGACCTGTGGAAGAACATCAGAAAATTCATTTTTAAAATTGCAGTATAATTGAATTTGTCTTTAGTAGGTATATTTGATGCGTTTCACCTTTGCCGGTCCATTGTCTATGTGCTACCTTTTGTGCATCACCTGTAATTCTATAGAATCTTTGGTATTGTTGGTGGATGTACTCGATGAGTGGTGCCCCACACATCAGCAGGCATCTCATTTGGTCAGTTAACAGGAAAACCAATTAGACGTGATAATAATCGGGGTGTGGTCTAAGCTGTTGGAACTCTTATGGCCGAAGTTAACAAAATTTCAACTCTACAGGTAGATGTAGCAGTTCAGTGAAAGGCAGATTTTCAAAACAGTATATGATGGATTATGATACCTGTTTCTTACTGTTTGTTGAATGCAGTTTGCTCATTTTTCAAGTAGAATTGTAAACATAGGTCTTTCTAAATGTGATGGTGATTAATAAGAAATAAAAATTTGAATTTTGAAGTTGCATTTATGCATTGATGACAGACACATTTCTCAATGCCTCAAAAAACACACAAAGCAAGTACCAGTAACTAAAATGTATGTCGCTTAGCGGATCTAGGACCTTCCCAGGGACATTTCCCCATAGGGCAAATCCCCCTGTTCTCTCAGATGCATGATTGCATGTGTTATATATTGCCGTATTTTACGAGTAGTAACAGTGAAAAAAGTACACATGAACAGGATTACCATTAGTTGGTTAGTACTTTATCCTGTACTGCTAATAAAAACACTCTTCTGAAAGTTTTTGTACTAAGTCAGTAGTAAAGGTAATGTAACAAATATATTCTGCTTGCATTTTGTAACTGTAGGTCACATGTGTGACAAAATAGAAATAAGAGCAGGGAGACTAATAGGGGAATGACTGGGGAAATGTTTTGGTGTGATGTTCGGATTCTTTAACCTATTACATGGTACAACCTCGAGATACTGTATTGCATATTTAAATTTGTTACCGAAATCAAAATATCCTGCAAGAATACCGGGCCAGAAACTGAGGGAGCTTCTTCGTTAGGCCATACTGAATAGCAGAGATACTGGGAAAAACTTCCAGGGATGTTATTGTCAAGCGATATCTAAATCTTACCTGCATGGCTTACTTCAGCGGTGCGCAACCTGCGGCCGTACGGCTGCATGCGGCCGTGAGAGGGAGAATTGGCGGCCGTGGACAGTTGAGCTAATGATAATGTTTTGGTGGCCGTGTGCAGATTAATTAATAAATAGGAATTGTGGAATTCTATTCCATGAAGAATATAAATTGTTCATTAAGCGACAGTAACTTCCTCACCTCTATGCTATTATAGCCCTACTCTTAAATAACTGTACCGGTCTCTTAAATAACAGTACCGGTAGCAGATATCTTGGCGGCCGCGTACTGGCGGCGATCTTGTATGACAGGTGGGGGGGACACGGGACACTTTTGAACTGATCTGGTCAAAAAAGAGGTGAAAATTTTTTCGCGCTCACGCGCAAAAAAAGTATTAACCTTTTTGGTGTTTCTTCAACATTTGAGGAACAACTGTACAGTGTGTCCCTCCACTGTTAAAGGTACGAGTCTTATCCACCTCGACCCCCCGGGATCGCCGCCCATGCGGCCGTGACGAGAATTTGAACCTGTAATGCGGCCGAAATTAACGGGAAGGTTGCGCACCCCTGGCTTACTTGATAATTGTAAATATTCTATCAGTCAATCAAAATCGAACTATTAACTATTTTTAACTATCAAATAATTATTTGTGGTGCCTGAAGTCTGTATTATTTTACAGTGATTTCACTGATTGGGTTGGGAGCACCATTGATGGGTTTATTTTTGAAGTGGCACTTTATAAATGTCAGATTGCAATTACAATGTGGCTTTTGAATGTTTGATAATCAATAAACGCTCCATAAATTGCCCTAAGGAAATGACTGAGGGAAATGTGATGTCAAAATTTAAGACTCTGTGAGGTCAATCTCTTTCAACATGCATTCCCACCGTAGCTTGCTTCTGGTTTCCCTGATGTATTAGATTTAATTCTGGCTTCTCTAATGGATTATGATTTTTTATCGCAATTTTTCTCGAAGCAATCTTCAATTGATGCCTTGGAATTATGGTAATGGTGCTATAGAAGTCACTAGATTATATCAGTTTGGGATTTGCTAGAATTTTCTGGTGATATTTCAGGTTAGAAAGATAGCTGAAAGTCTTGCAACTGTAGAAACACCTGCTTTTGATGCATCATGGTACAGAGTTCTGGCTGAGGTAAATAAATTCATCTGCATGTCAAATTCAGTTTGTTCATTTCACATAATGGGTAATTGAAACAGTTTGAATTTTACTAGGCAGTGATCGACTTGTTATTTCATAATTTTGAGTTGGCATGAAAATTTTCTCTATGGATATCTTAAGACTGAGCTGGTACTTGATTACTTGTCGCCCCATCATTGCATAATAATTGTCCAATGAGCCACTTGTGAGTTGTGCTTTCAAGTTATTTGAGTTTCACCGTACTCTCGAGACTGTGATATCTCTATCAGTCCACCAATGTGTACAACAGTGCAATTCCTAATCACTCCTAGAGGGTAAAGAAATTTTTTATTCTGTGTGGGTCACTGCTTAGCAACTGTTGACTGTTACCCAATACCTTCTACCCAAAGACTTTACAGGTAACCGATAACTGAGCATTATTAAACTGTGATTAATCCAGCTAGTTGCTTAAAATAATTAATAATAGCTTCTTTGGCAACTGGGTTTTGTGTATATAAGTTCATGGCCCCAGCAGGTGCCTGTTGCCTGGAGGCCTGTCGTACATGTTGTGGACTAGTGGACTGATCAATATCACAGCCTCATCGGTAGGATAATCTCGTTAGGAAATTCGTGAATTGTGAAAATGGTTTAAAGAAATTTCTAGCTCTATTTACATGCATACTACTAACACTGAGGTTGTATTGTAATTTTTAGTATATGATGACTCAGCAGGTGCCTTTTGTCAAGCGACAAGTCCGAAAGGTAAAAGTTTTAGTATATTAGTTGTGACAGCAATAGTTTTTTCTAAAGTTGACTTTTGCCATTTAGTTTTAATATATAAGTTGCCTTGTTTTGTCATATTTTAAGGCAGTTGTTGTTGAAAAAGGAACCAAAGTGATTTTGGCAGCATGCATACAATAGACAGAACTATTTGATGCTTGTTTTGAATGAATCATTTAAATTTTAAAGTTCAGAGGATATCGGTTAAGACAAAAGGTAGGGAACCAGAGTTAAAATTTCATCTTAACTGAATTTCGTATTGACCGTTATGCAACAGTAAATGCAGCATGACAGCCAGAAACACATTCTGGCTGCTTATCTTGCCAGCTACAAGTGATGCATGCACACATATGTATAAAAGTATTATGATTGCAATAGGCTGCTGACTGGAATTAATATTTTTTTAAGTTTATTCCACTTAAAAACAGTCATCACTGACTTTAAATAGAATAAAATTTACAATTTTATATGTGACAGGCCATAGGTAGGACTTGACCAAAAGTTGCGTTTTAAAGAAAGCAGGCTTGCCACAGTTTGTTCGAGTTCGTGGTTATTTGTCACATATTCAAAAATGAATGTTCATAATTACTTGTATAATTAAAATATACCACACAGTAGAGCTACAAATTAGTAGTTGTCTAACCTCTTGTGTTTTTGCACTGTCCCTTAGATTTTTCTTTTTGATAAAATGTTCCATTTCATCTAGCAGTTATAATTATAGCTGCAAAATTCTAATTATTGTTGTAGCCTGTTTGTAATTTAAATTTTCATAAAGGATTTGTCTAAAATTAGTATTTGAGTTTAATGAAATGTTTCTAATTAGAAGAAGCCAATGACGTTTCAATACTCTCTTTGGAGAAACTGGCTGATCAAATAACTGAATAAACATCTACTTCCTATACATAGGCTGCATTGTGGCAATTACATGTATGATACATAGATGGCTTCATGCACAATCACATTGTGACATTAGTTATGGAAAACGATGGTTGCCTTGTGTTTGCTTTTGTGACTTCTCCGTGTTTCCCTGGAAAAGTTTGCTGAAGAGTAGAGTACCTTTCTAAAGGCTGATGAATTTGATGTAATTGTAATTAGTAATTTCTATTGCACCAGTGTCTAATGCACAAGGCATTAACCGATGGCACACCAATACCAAGCCATAATCAGGTCAATATCCAGAAGATGAGTCCTTAGGACAGATGCACAGATGTTTAAACTTTTCCATCCAATAATAAACGTACGTAGGCCTAAGCTATCTCACTAATTGACTGGAGACAGTTACCAGACCGACGATGTCAATCAACAGTAGGCATATGTGAAGAGCAAAGACGAAACCTTACCTCAACCTGTGCGGCTGTTGGGTGTTGTTCAGTGTTTCATCTTGTCTGTAGGACTTTGCATTGAGTTATATTCACAGGACAGAAATTCATTTTCGTAATAACCAATGTTTCGTCTTATTAATTTTGTCTAAAGTGAATAATTTAATCAATCAATCAATCAACTGAGCATTTATATAGCGCCCCTTCAAGGAAACCATTTAGAGGTGCTCCCAGCCCAATCCCTAGCAAAAGAGGGGAGTCTTTAGAGCAGAGAAGCAAGCGGTGGATGAGTCTCTAGGAAGAGACCACAGCTCAGGAGGAAGCCCATTCCAAATTGTGGGTCTAATGACTGAGAAAGCGTGCTGCTGCATAGTAGCGGTGCATGCGAAAGTAACAGAGAGGTCACCATGGTTGGCAGAGCGAAGAGAGTGGTGGCCAGGTGGAACAGAGGCACGAGAACAGAGCTCATGCAGATAGGAGGGAGCATGGCCAAACTGACATTACCAGATGATTGAGGCAACCTGTTAATCAATGCGTTGAAATGCTTTGACATGGAACGGACCAAACTTCCATTTCGCATTAAACGATATTTCTTCCTGTCCGTTTTGCAGTGTAAATTGTATGTTGCTCATGCTTCTTTTCTATGCATAACATGAGAACTACTTTCCAAAACAGAACACAGCATAAGTAACTCTGTGGATTGCATCCATTTGATTAAAATTTAATGCTTTGAATAGCCAGTGTAAAAGTACATGCATGTTAGACTAGTTAGGTGGGTAAAAGAAGCACATCTTTGTTACAGCCAGTGATAAACTTAATATCAGAAACAGATTTTTTGGAAGTTAATATCAATTTAGCAGCTACAACTGTTATCAGTTGCCATGACAGATTTATATTTAGGGAGTCTGTTTTTTACTTATAGCTCCTTCTCTATGCCTGTGGTTCAAAAGAAAAGTATCGCCAGCTACGTGACATGCATTTCTTGGAGAAACACATGTCTGGTGTCCGGACTATTTGTGAACAGCGAGGTCTTGATGTTTCAAAACAAGATTCGAACCTCATCATATTAACCTATGACATGTTGATCAATGTGGTATGTCTTTTAAAGCTAGGTATTTTTGCAATTTGAAACTGTGTCTTCTGTAGATTGATATGGAATATTTGAAAGGTAATTTGTTTAGAAAGCAACCTCATTTCCCATGCAGTTTAAACGAGGACATCGATTTTTATTAAGACTGGGGTAGTTGGTTTTTGTCATTAATCTTTATGTGGATTTGTGACAGAGCTTTTGCTGCCAATGTGTCATTGAAAATATCTGAAAATGAGACTTTAGGGAAAGTTTTTGGTTAAAGGGGGTTTCAACTGACTGAAACTATGAAATTTGATCAATTTGGGTGAATGCTTAACCTCTAAAGGAAAGATCTGTGTACAGGCCCAACTGTTGTTGGTTTTAATGCCTATTTTAAAAACATATGAAATATTTGACTTTACAGGGTAATTTCTGGTTTGGCAACAGAGTTTGCCAGTTTAACATATGACCCCTTAAATAAATTTGTTCTGGTGACTGCTCTGTTTATGGCAGATTTATTTTATAAATGGAGAAGCATGTTTAGAAAACACGGTGTGCTTATACTTTGCTTATTTTATTTAATTGGTTTGAATCACTTGTGTTTTCTTGTGTTGTAGATTGAACATTTGAAGTCATGTTTGGATGTAGCAACAACCAGGACTGTTAATTGGCAGAAGTACTGTCAGAAGGATGAAAGTGAGGAAACACATTTAGTCCACAACTGTAGTTGAAGATTTGTGTTGACTGTGCTGTCCATAATGAGATAACTAAATATTTCTGAGCTGTATCCTTATCAATGCCACATTATGAATTTTAAGATTGCAGCTTCCTCAACCAAAGTCTCCGTGCATGTATATCATGCAACAGTTTTGATTCATGCTTCTCAGAACCTGTGATGGAATTGCAGGACAACCTCAGGGCTGGCTTTACTGCTTCCTGCACGGACAAACAATGATGGTGACAACATAGACATAGACACCATTTAGTAGCATCTAGTAGAAGTACAGAAGTGGATTGTGGCACCTGTAGTGAATGGACGCGCTGTTGTGGGACCTTGGACCTCCTTCCCTGTGCACTCCAACAGGTTCAAATAGTGCTTGGAAATTACACGGAAATGCGTCTTAGTTCCCACTTTGAAGTAGCGCTGCTCTTGTCTAGTATGAGAACTTACCTAAGTTTTTGTGCTTTTACCAGATCTTCCAGATGGCTACTAATAGGCTCCGAAGATGCTATATCAGCTATGCCCAAGTGGACACTTGCAGCTTCCCTTAAGGTCTTTGAACTTGCTAGGGTTCTGTTTGATCAAGATCTTTACTTTCGGGGCCCAAGACTCAATCAGGCACTTCATCGATTCACTTTGGCACTCCAAAAGTTCAGTTTGGTACCCTAAGATAGAGCTAATTCCTGATGATTTGACTGCTGCGCTACAAGTGAGCTTAATATTGTTTCTTGATTTACCTAGCGCTCCATAAATGTTTCAAAGTGAATTAGCCCATGGTCAGAGTGATTAGCTTGTAGTTAACGTAGCTGAGCTAAGAGGTAGTCCGATAAATCTCGCTAGTAATGTGGCTGAAATATGAGACAATCTATTGGAATTAAGAGATCATCAGACAGAACTCCTAGGTCGTCTAGAGAGGCTTGAAGAGACCTCATCTGTTGAATCCATAAACCACAAACAAGACTCAGACCATCTACCTCGTATGGTTGCTAAACCAGTTTTAGCCGCTGCTTTACCACTCGTGCCAAAAATTACTCAGGAGATGCTGGAACTGCTCGGAGTACGGTCCGATCAGGGATCCTCTACAAATTCATCTTCGTTAAGAAGAAGCGAATGACTGATGATGAAAAGTCGTCTAGAGTATAGAGTTAGGGAACTGCTGGGTTCGAACCCCTGCTGGTCTTGTAGAAGACTGTCAGTCGATCCACAACTCTAAAAATAGTTTCTTCGATGGGCTTACGAGTACAACATGAGTCTGCCCTATTTCAACAGTCTGACTAGCATCCAGGTCTGGGGTAGGCGGCGACATATCAGTATGCGATGAAATTTCATTACTTGTAAGTTTATATTTGCTTCTGTGGGGCAAAACCATCATTACAGAGATCAGAAGTTCATGACCTAGCATGTTTTCTTGTATTCTTTGGTGAAATGTTGACAATTTGTGCAAATAATACGAGGCTGCACTTCCTTATGCTGACCAATAACACATGACATTGTCAGCTGGAAAGTCCCATTGCCTACTGTTGCATATCATTCAGATTGACAAAGTGTTGTGATAATAAAGTCACAACTTTGCACTGTTTAAATTTAGTCTAATAGAATGTACTATGATGATTTTTGTTGCTTCATTTGTTGTGACAAGTTACAGAAAAGAAAACTGACTATAGTGCATATTATATTTTTGCATAGATTATTCTATCCCTTTGTATTCCAGTTTACTTTATTGATTGTGTAATTTGTGACAGCTATGTTGCCATTTCTGATACTGGCAAGTATTAGTCTGGATGATGGAGTGGCACCTTTGATCCTGCAGCTTCTTCAGTATGTGCTGTGTGGCATCAAAAGTGGTGCAGAGCATGGCAGTAGCAAGTCTAATGCTTCAGCGGCAACCTCTTCTCCAGCTAAACAGAAAAAGGACAAGAAGGATGAGAAATCGGACGCCACTGATGGATCCAAAAAGAGAGAAGGTTGTCAGAGCTGGTTTCACAGAGCTTCTCTGCCTTGAATTGTTTGCTTTGTTCAGTATATTCATTTCCTATATTTTATGTCAATGCAGTTGAAAAATACACTTGAATATCTTAAATATCTTTCTGTTTTAAGACAAGATTTTATAAATTGGCCTTCTTCTTTTTGCCTGCTTAAAGTTCTTTGCCCTTGGGCAGGTTCAAATGTCCAATTATGTCACTCCTCTCAGTCTTCCATTCACCATCATCCAATCCAGCAGTATCTGTTAAAAGCCTCCAACCTTTTGATGTCCTCCATTGTGATGATCCAAGTTTCTGATCCATACAGCACCACATTCTATATCATTGTTTAACCATTCTTTTCTTTAGGTTGCTATTCAGTCCTACTCTCATTGCTCCTTTCTTTTCCAAAAAGTGTCTTGGTTATCATAACCTGTGTCTTGTTGTTTTATTTTCTCCATATTCTATTGAAATCAAATTTAGATGATTAATCATTCTGTGGGGCCTTAGGTAACCTAAAACAGTGAGTCCCAAACTTCTCTGGGTCGCGACCCACTTGTGAATATCTTGGCAGTCTCGGGACCCACTGCGTAAATTTAAGCATTGTGTACTGTAGTTTGCTTCGTAAACTGGCATCGAATTATGCGGATTTGTATTCAGCGTTTAAAAATTGGCTTATTTAAAGCATTAAATTTGTGATATTTAAATTAAAGTAGTTTATTTTAGTAGCAGAAGTTTTTAATAATCTCGCGTTGCTAAATGTCGTGGTCATTGTTTTCTGTTCATATATACACGCACAATTACGACAGCTAGTTATTGTCCAATCATTGTAAAATATTGTTCCAAAAAATAAATGTTTCTCGAAAGCATTTGGTGACCCACATGTCAGAGCTTCGCGACCCACTTTTGGGTCGCGACCCATAGTTTGGGAAACTCTGACCTAAAAGACTTAATTTTTTCCTGTACTAATGGATTCTATATGGTGTAGTTTGCTATTCTAAACTTCAGCAAATTTCAGTAATAAAACTTAATAATGTCTTAAACTAAATTAATTAAACTGGCTTTGGGTGAATATCGTGAAAATGAATATGTTAGGTAAATGTTATTACTAAGTCTGAATTTTAAACAACGTTTGTACAGATTCTGAAGAGCCAAACAGATATGATGAGGCTATGTGCATTGCATTAGTACAGCAAGTCTGCAAGACTGTCAGTCGAGAGCTGCTAATTCGTTTCATTGTCTGCTTCTTGCTGGAGTCTAACTCAACTTCAGTACGGTGGCAGGCACACGCACTCGTTCTACACATATACAGGTTGTTAGCAAGATTGAATTTCTTCAGATAGCTATTTGGATTTTGCTGGTTCATTGTAGTTTGATAAACAGTTTAGGATTCTTCTAAAGTTGGAATTACGTGTATTGGGCTGTGTTTGATTGCTAACAATCAGTGAAGTGTATAGAATAACAAATCTCTTTAGTCTCTAACAGTTAATAAAATTATTGTGCTGCTGTATTTGCACGGATCTTTACAAAGAGCAGATTTTGATTTGTATGGTCACATCTTCATCAAGCAAATATAGAGTGATTACTGATTATGTTCCAAGAAATGATCCAAAGTATAATAAGCCGTTCAAGATCCTCCCGTTTATTCAGAACTGAGCTATAAATTTGCCGAGAGCTACACATTGCATCAGAACATTTTTGTCGACGAAAACGTGGTTCGTTTCAAAGGGTAGATCTACTGTGAAGCAATATTTCCCAATGAAGCCTATCAAGAGGGGTTTCAAGTTTTGGTGCACGTCATGCACCTGCTGTGGGATTTGATTGAATTTTCAAATATGACAGAAACATGGTTTGGCTCACCATGTTGTTTTCAATTTGGTCTTTCCTAGGTTTGCAACAAAAACTGTCATTTGCATGGGCAGCTTCTTTACATTGCTTACATTGTTCAGAGAGCTGGAGGGGAGGAATTATGGGATGCAAAACATATTGAAGCAATCATGCAGGCTTCCCTCGTGAATTAGCACAATGTTAAGGGGGTTAATGCTTTCGTTAGACCGAGATTTGAATCTGTGGCACAGACTTGTTAATGTGTATCTTATGTCTAGCATTACTAATAGGCTTGATGAGGTGGTCAACTGAACAAGGAAGCGTGCATAGCAGATTTATATAAACCTGAGTATATGTTGGAGTGTGTTGTTGATGTGCAGAAGTTCACCACTGAGTCAGAGGGAAGCATTGCTGGATCTGATGTGGAATGTTTGGCCTGATCTACCCAATTACGGATGCAAAGCTGCTCAGTTTGTTGATCTCTTGGGATATTTCACCATTAAAACACCTCAGCCTTCTGACAAGAAGGTAAGATTATTACACATGATGGACATTGTGACATACTATAACATGTAAATTTATGTAGTTGTGTGCTATTCAACACTGTGGACTCCATTGCTGTAAGTTTGAAATGGTTGTGTTCTTTGATTTCTTTAATTTTGACTTCACTTTCAGGTTAGAACATTGATATTTATCAAATACTAATATTCATAACTGCAACTGTGCTTTGCTTTTCAGATGAAGCAGTATGTAGAGAAAGCCTTGGCACTGATGAGAGTTGAAAACAAGAAATTGGCAAACCATCCAAGTGGATCCATTTACAAGTATGTATAAAGATTTTAAGGAAGACTTGCATCTTAAAGTAAGGTTGGTTGAACATCATTGACTTCCTAGTGACCAGATAATTTGTTACCTGTACATTTATCATGCCTTTTGAGTACTTTGCAAGGAGTGCCTGTGCTAACCTAAATAATGTTAGATATCATTAAGAATCAGTGATGCACATGCCTGGAGCCCAACCAATGAATTCTTTTCCAGATGACACAATGTTCAGAGTTCCTAGACCAAGTTAAATAGACTGTGGAGCGAAAGCAGCCTAAACAGTGATAGGTTCAGACTAAAAATGAGTAATAGGTCTAAGAAGGGACCATTCCATTAAACACAGACATACTTTCAGCTTTCATGCACAGTTATCTGGCACTCATGTTGTCAGCAGCCATGCTGGATGTTGACAGTCGTCTGTGTCAGGCCCTTGGCCAGAAATACAGAGTTGCCCATTAAGAAACATTCAAAGTTGTGACCGCCCTACGCCGTGAGCATACGAAGTTGCGACCGCCCGAAGTTCTGCCGCCGTACGAGTCTGGCTGGCTAAGGACCTGGTCTCTGTCATTTTGGCAGACTATTTTGTCTTTAAATGAAAATTTTGCTTGATGAATCTTGCAAGTTTGGAAACTTACTGTTGCCGAGTCGACATGCTGGAGTTATTTCTTGTTTCACTGTGGGTATACTGTGTTTGGGGCCATTTTGGTTGCACGTTTCGTAGCCTTTGCTTGACTGGAATGATATACCTACAGCTCGAGGGGGACAGGTTTTAGCTGACAGTCAAGTCTCAGACCAATTGACGTGCTTAGACCATCTGCGTCGGGCAACTTTTGACCCAGAGGAGCAGGGGCCGAGCAAGTCTTTGGAGTGGTACCAGTTGTCCATAACGGAATGTCTACACTATCAACCATTTGACGTTCAACCCCCATACCTGTTCTACATGTAGGACTATCTGGTGGTGGTTTGATAGATTTCCAAAAGCCGTGTCATCATTTATCCATGAGGGACCACTGGAAGATGAGACAACCATGAGCCACTGGTGGCAGATTGCACTGCCTAAATTGTCATTCCTCATTTTAGATTTTGCATGCTTCAGAAACTCTGAACTTGCTGCCATCTGTCAACTCTAGTTGGGAAGCTATTGGTTGGGTCAGAGTATCTGCACAAGCCTACCACTGGAGACTCTTCTGGTTATCTGAGCTATGTTTTGATAACAGAAATATGTTCTGTTCTTAATGACATTTGACATCATATAGATTAGCACAGATTGCCTCTGATTTGTTTTGTACTTTGAGTGTTGCTCTGTGAATTTTCAATTACAATTAAAATCAGAATACTTAAATAATATAATCAGAATAGTAAGAGTGTTCACTGACTCTGGTTACATGTTTCTATCTTCTGGTTTTTTCTTTTTGAAAGTTACTTTCTTGAGAGTGAACTGGTTTACATTGTTATACAGAGCAACAATGGTCATATAGGAAATGTGGCAACTGAATAAAGACTTTGTTGTAAAATTTTAAGGAAACTTAGTTTTCTTTGTTGTCTGACCTGCATAGCATAAATATTGGTTTACCCCGGTAGATACTTGATTTCTTTTCAGTTTTAATAGTGGTTTGTGGGCGATTAAGACAGTCTGTTTTTGTAGTATTCTGCAAGGTCTGGTTGATTTTGATGGATATTATCTGGAACGAGATCCCTGCCTTGTCTGCAACAATCCAGAAGTGCCATTTGCAGTATGTTTTGGTTCTTATCTCTCTTACAATCTAATCTATTCTAAAATTCTATTTAAATATTGCTGTTGTCATAATATGCAGTAGTTATGTTCCTATGCTGTTGACAACTAGCATACAGGCAGCGTAACGTCTAGTTTTGAACACGTTTAATTGAAACTAACAGAAAACCCTGCAGTACAAGAATATGGATCCTGCTGACATGGATGAAATACAAGTGCATTTACAATACAATTTAATGCCACTGAAATTTGATGATGCCCTGTTTAAAGTTCAAGTGCACAGTGCATTTCTATGTTGTAAAGTCATAAATATCTTGTGTCTTTCTGCTGTTGAATTAACACTCTTGAACATAAATTTTCTAGCATCTTAATTTGGTTTCACTGTTATTTTAAGAGTGTTAAGCTGTCGTCCATCAAAGTGGACTCAAGGTTCACAACAACAACACAAATCGTGAAGCTAGCTGGAAGTCAGACTATATCAAAAATCTTTGTGAAAATTGGTGACATCAAACGAACAAAAATGGTGAGCAGTGTAATCTTTTGTCTTTGTGTGGTGTTTATCTTTTTTTTGATCAGCATGTGTTGATGTAACCAGTTCTTGCAGTGTATCATGTGCTATTCGTTCAAAGCTTTTACGGCAGAAAATCTGCATTTTTAGTTGAATTAATGCATTATTAGATTATATTCTTGTTGTTCTACATACGTTTAATTTCTCATGTCATGTGCTAATTTCTTGCTCGAGTTTTTCATACATTCTACCTGATTATGGTTCGAAACTGAGCACTGAATCTCATAGCTAAATGTGTTCCATTGCATTCTGTTTTGTAATTCGACAGGTGCGAACACTGATTGTCTACTACAACAACCGACAAGTGCAGGCTGTTGTTGAGCTTAAGAACAAGTAAGATTAAAATCTGCTATAGCTAGCTTGAGTTATATAGATCTGCTATTTTAAATCTACTGACTGTTCCCAGCATGACAGAAGGATGTTTCAGGATTTCTTTTTTTGCCAGTGAGTTTTTATTCTACACTGTAGAATGTAATATCAGATAACTATGGAAAGGGATGACCTGCATCATAAGTTGGCATAAAGGACTGATCGTCATTGAGCTGCAACATATTGGTTAAATTAAACTAGCCTGAAAATGGCTGCTAATAAGACTTGTCACATAGTTGCTTACTAGTTTCAATTGTTGAATCGATTGTTCTGTCCATAGATTATAGATTGCTCTAGCTTTAATGAGAATTAATTAATGAGATTAATTGCATAAAAATTGTTGAATTGACTACATTTACTTAGAATTATACCTGTTTGCTAAGTGAATGTTACTCTGAGTTTAAATTTGGTTTGCATATTTTTTAGGAATTGTAAATTGCTGTTATTTGCAGACTTGGACTTTGGCACAAGGCAAAGAAGGTGGTGTTGTCTGCTGGGCAGACGGAGGTGAAAATAGAATTTCCTCTGCCGATTGTTGCTTGTAATTTGATGATTGAGTACGCTGACTTCTATGACAATCTGCAGGCTTCGGCTGAAACGCTGCAGTGCCCTCGTTGCAGTGCCTCGGTTCCTGCAAACCCTGGTGTTTGTGGCAATTGTGGAGAGAATGTGTTTCAGTGTCACAAGTGCAGGTGGGTTTGCTTTGATGTAGTATGTAATTCTTAGTCACAGAGCTCATGTCTTAGGGTCCTAGACAACCTATTCCAGAAAGACCAAGGAGCTCATGTCTTAGGGTCCTAGACAACTATCCCCTCTTTCTATCCATCCGTCAAGTTTTTAAAAAATAAATTTTAGAGTACCCAAAATTTCCAAAAACTTAACTCTCCAAAATTCTAAATTTTTTATGTTCAAGACAGTCTACACAAAAATTTTCAGTGACAACATATGTTATTTGAGCATGAAAATTTACAGAAATTGTTTCCAGACAGAACGAAAAAGAAATTTTCTAATTATCTCAATGAATGAAGGAGATGCAAATATTTTGTATCAGAGTTCAGCCCAGTTTCTAAGCTCGCAAAAGTGGATGCGATCTTCGTCTTAATAATCCATATCAGTGTTCACCTAATACGCCCACTATTGGACTCCTGTGATTCAATTGACATGTACTGTTCATCTCTTTTTGCCAGACAAAATAAAAAAGAAATTTTCTAAATATCTCAATAAATGAAGTCTATGCAAATCTTTTTGTATCGGATTCCTACCCAGTGTCTAAGCACACAAACGTGGATGTGCTAGTCCTCTTACTCTGACTCGTAGTCCACAAATAAATCCACTATCGGACTTTTGTGATTTAATTAACGTGATTTCTTCATCATAAGGATTGATATTTTCATTGGCTGACATAAATTTGGCCACAAATCGGCGAATTTTATCCATTAGTGAACAGTGCCTTGCCATCTTTGCTTATTTAAATGTCCATTTATAGGTAGGCATGGCGTGATTTAAATGTCCATTTTGATTGACTGTTTTTAATAATATGAGGTGTTTTCAGGGGATCCCAAGGGATCCCCAATGCTCTTTGGGGGGCCCGATAGCGCATTGGATAACATCTGGCGTAGAGTGCGAGAGGTACAGAGATCGAGTCCCATAGGCAGACATGCTTTGTAGGCTGCAATTTGCGCCGTGTATTGCAGGCTGTCTGTTCTGTTAGTAGTTAAGGTTTATCGCATAACATGTACATGTACAGCGCAGTGCGTTTGCAGGCGCTTAACTAAAGAATAAATATTATTATTATTATTATTTAGCTTGAAATTATACATAGGATCCTAAGTTACTTAGTATTCATAAATTATATCGACCATAAAGCCATATGAGGCCATATATGACAAGACTTACACCAACTATGGGTTACTACCATGTGGTCATATGCCAAGTACTATGAGTTACCACTATGTGGTCGATAAAGGGTTAAGCTTTGATTTGAATCTACAGTGTATCTTTACACTATATATATTCATTTGCGTAAAAATACTCTGTCTTAAAGAAGCATAATTGAGGTCATTTTTTGGAGTAATAATTTTTTTCAATTATTAGTGTTTAGTAAATTAGGTGTGTGTGCTGGGTCAGTATGTTTTTGTTTTAGGTGTTTTACAAAGTTTGAACAAGGTTGGAGCCCCCGCAATGATGGCTACTCTGATGCCATTCTCATGTCTCAAGACTAAGATATTAATGTGAATTGTCTTTTGTTGGGTTTTCAGAGCCATCAACTATGATGAAAAAGATCCTTTCTTGTGCAATGCTTGTGGATTTTGCAAATATGCCAAATTTGACTTTACTTTAACAACAAAACCTTGTTGTGCTGTTGATCCAATTGAAAATGATGAAGACAGAAAAAAGGTTAGTAGTTTTTTCTTTTGCTTGAATTTGCATATTGGTTTTTTTATTTGACTCTGCACTTGGATAAGGCATGAGCCTTCAAAACTGTGTTACCTTTTCTTTTGTTACTTAGAACTTTGTTGAGATAAGGTAATTCTTTATTTTTTACTATAATATGTCCTAGTGATTGGCTTAAGATGCAAACTGAGTTCTGTGTAGGGTGCTGGTATGGTTCATTGGCTCTGTGTTATGTTTTTAGCACTCCAGGTTTTGCTTGAGCTGAGATAATATGACAAGTCATGTGATGCTAAATTGTTACATACTACTTTTTAAAACTTGTCTAGTACTCTAAGCATGATATTCATTCGATTTCTTGTTCTGCTTTCTTATTTGTTCAAACCAGTCTTGTTGTCCTCGAGACCAAGGTCTCTCGCACTCGAGTTCGTTTTTAAAGGTCTTGGTCTTGAGGTTCAAGGTCTTGGTCTTGGTCTTGGTCTTGAGGTTCAAGGTCTTGGTCTTGGTCTTGAGGTTCAAAGTCTTGGTCTCGCAAGACCAAGACCAAGACCGGCTGTTAATATGAACAGTCATTTAACAGAACTCAAGAATTCTGTATCAAGCCTGCTTGCATCATGCGACCAATATCTATGGATGGGTACAAGTCATGTTGATCAGGAAAACCCATTGGCAGCAGCAACAGTTATTCTGTATCAGACGGTATGATTAACCATGGGAAGATTTCAAAAGGACTCACTCACTATCTGTACATTTACATCCAGTGCTTGAAAAGCTACTCTGTGTGTGTCAGCGACTTCAGCACCTGTAGACAGTGTGTCTGATTTGAAAACAGTAGGCGGGTTGAAAATCGATCGCGCTGGATCGAGTAGGCGAGCGATATGCGGTGGACCTCGGGAGCTCTTGTGTACAGCGTAGCTTTATTTTGTGTATTTAGGCCCTATTTACGTATTCGTAATTTTTCGTATCGCTGCATATAGTAGGCCTACTCATCTAGTAGGCCTATCTCACTTCAGTTCCGTTATCTGAGTAGGTATCTTGAAGAGGCGCTATAAAAATTCTCTGAATGAATGAATGAATGAACATTCACAAGAAACATAGCCTACCACTGACGTAAGATGGTGTGACGGCTGATTTCACAACGTTGGTTGAGCCTTCGGCATACGTTGAACACTTATTTTTAGCTTGACCTTTCAGACGGCAATCCGTTCGAATTTTATCGGCGTGATTTCGGCAGGACTTGCAGTAAATTTTGTTCACAGTTCGACGGTTTTCTATCTCGACTATATCGACATCGAAAGAGTCGCTTAATTTCCATGACAGATACGTGCTCAACTGTACATTATTATTCGACTTGCTCATCTTCGCCGCCATTGTTGTTTAAAATAATATCCGAAATTGGTGATGTTACGGATGATGTCACGCGGCGTGAGGTGCCGGTCATGTTGTTATGGCCAATCACATTGCACGAAATTGGAGTCATCAGTCAGCGGTAATTAGGTCAGGTCACGTCACACATTCACCGCTAAGTAAATTAAAGTAATCTCGATTACGTAAATAAAATAATGGTCTGGCTCCAGGTTCGTCTATCGTCTTGGAGTCAAACTCAGCGAGCGACGACCGACTGTCACCGACGGTGAGAAGCCTTCGGCTAGGCGAGCGGTAAATCGCTCGCCGGTACCTTTGCTAGGCGAGCGACCAAGGAGAGCGATCGATCGATCGCCTTAAATCAAACGCACTGCCTGTAGAACGTATTTTTTCACATGGCGGAATTTTTATGAGGCCCACCAGGCACGTCTTGGTCAGAAAATTCTGAGCGAATTGGTTTTTATAAAATACAAAAGGAATTTGGAATAATAGTTTGCATGAAGGACTTTTGAATACAAAAACAGATTTCTCTGCAGTTTGCATTTAAAGTTAATTTGCTGGAATAAAATAAAAAGACTCATGTTTTCATTAAAATAGCGAATATTCCGACTTGACAATTTTTAGAAGTCTTGACCTGATTGCGATTTTTTGGGTCTTGGTCTTGGTCTTGGTCTCGAGGTTCAAAGTCTTGGTCTTGGTCTTGGTCTCGAGGTTCAAAGTCTTGGTCTTGGTCTTGGTCTCAAGGTTCAAGGTCTTGGTCTTGGTCTTGAGGTTCAAGGTCTTGACAACAAGACTGGTTCAAACGTTAAGTGTATAAATTGTTTAATAAGTTGATAAATTAGAAATAAAAATTTATGGAGGAATGCAGTACACACTTTAATATGAATTATTATACATATTCAGCAGTTTCTCCAATGACTGTGTCATGCAGTGATGTGTTTGGATTAGATCATATACTATTTCAAAATTTAACTGTGTTAGGCTGTCACAACAATCAATACACTGTTGGAGCGAGCAGATCACCAGTACAAGCAACTGCAGCTGTACAAGTCTTCGCTGGAGGCACTTTTGGTTAAGGTTAGTGAACACACCGTGGAGAAAGTGGAAGAGCCTTCTACGTCTACTACAACTTCAACCAGTACCAATGCTGCGTCAAGTGCCATCAATAAGACGATTCAGCAGTTGGCACAAAAGTACTGTGGAGATTGTCGTACTGCATTTGAAGATCTTGGCAAAATCATTCAGGTGAGTGAGCTTTAGCATTGCATACATTTTCCCTTTGAAGTTTTGCACTGCTTTGAATGTGCAGTTTAACATGTCACTTAACTAAAACCTAACTAAATTGCAATAATTTGTTGTAAGTTTGTTCAATTTCAACACTTCAGCTGAAAGATTAAAGTTGAATTAAAACTAAATGAGGGGCAAGGGACTTTATTGCCCTTGGATCCTGTGTTGATCAATCTTCAACTGCAGACTATATTAGCATTCATTATATTGTACTTCCAGGTAAGCAAGGGCACACAAAGTTATTTTCAGGCATTGTGTTCTTTCGTATATATGAATGTGCGTGAGTAAAAACCCGGAATAAATTGGACAAATGCAAAATGGGTTTAATATTGCATTGGATTAGGCTGGAAGTACTGAATTATTTGGTGAAAACTACATCTTTTATTACAAATACAAAAGCAAGTTATGGTTTAATATGTACATCGTCATGCAAATACTTTTAAATGTTGGTGTAATTTAGCTTTACTTTGTTTTTACATGCAAAATTGGTTACACAGTCTGAAGTTTAAGTTGGGAACTAATGAGTAACACGTTTTGTTATTACCAGGGTAATTAACTATTAATTGTAATTTCTTTTATGCCATTGTCTAACGCACAAGGCATCGACCAATTGCATACTAAAATTAAGCTGTAATCAGGTCAATATATCCAGAAGAGCAGTCCAGTAAGACAGAGGCAGTTTATGGTAGATAAGAAATTTGGAAAAGGTAAGTCTTAAACCAAGAATGGACTGAGCAGAGCGAACAGCTACAGAGTTCTGAAATCTAGGTCTAGCAATCAAAAAGGCTTGTTCACCAAGAAGAGTTATAGTTGTTTGTATAACTAAAGAAAGTTAATCAGGTTACCTCATTGATAATGTGAAGTGCAGAGAATGAGGTCTGCCTTTGAATTCTGTGGTCGGCCAGCATTCAATGTTTTGTAAACTATGAACCCAATTTGAAAGAGATTCTTTGTTGAACAGGAAGCCAGTGCAAAGATTTAAACACAAAGGTTATATGTTCATATGTATATGTCAATCAATCAGTTTTATTAAACACCAATAACAATCAATCACTCAAAGAAAGCATCTTTGAAAGGCTACTAAGTCTTTCAAAGATGAGACCAGAAAGGATAACTAGTCCTGCTAACAGGGTCGCCTAGTTTCTTAGAACAGAATTCATGATGGCATTTTTAATAGTGTCACAATTCATCAGGTTTTATTAACTTTATGCATGTAATGTTATTTTAAATATTTTCCCAAAAAGCACAGTTAATACTTTGAATGTCATTACATTGTTCAAATCTTTTTATAAGTGCATCAGAAAAGAAAAGAAAATGGATTGAAAAACATACATATGCTTTGATTCAATGGTGTCATATGTACAGATCAAAGTTGTAGCCCTAGCCATAGAGTTCTGAACTCTGCTATTTCATCATGTTAAACTTTGTTTCATAGGTTAATTCTGTAAGATACTATGAATATATGTTAAGGTTTAAATTTGGTTTTCATTTGTGACCTCTGAGTTACAGTCTTATCCCATGTTGACAGATGAGTTGTAGGAAAGGGCATCTACTAATAAATCTTGGAGTCCTTGAGAGGTTCACTGTGTTTACGAATGCTTCATATTAATTTTGCAGAAAGTTCTGGCATCTCGTAAGGAATTGATCGAGTATGACAGACAGCAGCAGGATGCTGCCCAGGTTGCTACCATACCTGGATCTGCTCTGAGTACACCTGTCATCAGTCCAAAGGCTTCTGAGCTCTTCGCTTCAGTTAAGGAACAGGATGTACGCCTGGCAAAGCCAAAGGAGAAGTGAGTGACTAATTTTACTACTCGTGTGTAGCCAGTCTTTTCTTTGTGCTTATGCTTTGTTGTAGGCATCAAAAATGTTTTAACCAGAAGGAAGAGATGGGTATGCTGAGGAAGTTAGAGATGATAAAATTAAAAGAAGTAGAAAAAAACTAGTTAGATAATGAAAAGAACTGCCTAAGTAATATAAAGTGAATTAACTTGAGAATGGCCTGAAGTAGATGTTTTTGGGATTCATGATTGGATGTTACATTGATTTGTCTTTAATCTTTGTGGTTTAATGTTAAAATGTGTCTGTATTAGTTAACTCTTTGGCAGCTATGTTGTTTTTGATCAATTTCACCATAATTCTTTATATGAATACAAACACTTGAAATCTGTAGTAACCTAGACATGTCCCCTATCATTTTGTTTGTATTGTACTCCTCAACAATATTCTGTCTTTAAAAAGTTGACTAATTAATCTGTTTGCCTCGAAGTTTATAATTCTATGAAAATATTTAAAAAAAATTATCACATAAATTAATAAAAAATCTGTGAACAGAATTAGATGCAATGAAAACACTATTAAATGTGGCCACTTGTATGGAAAACTTGTATCAACGGGTGAAGGTCTTAAAAATTAGTGAATTTAATCCAAAAATTAACATTTTTTTCCACTCAAATGATGTGACATCAGCCCTCACAACGGTTATTTTCACGACAGCACCGTCTTTCAATCCTATATTTCGAGAACCTTTACAAAATTGCTTGACTGATAAATTTTATTTTTTGGAGTTAGCTGATAAATAAACAAAATTTCAGCTACAGTGAAGTGACCAAAATGAGCTTACCTTTTTTATAATCAGTGATGAGATCGGCCTGCATCGTCTTCACCACTGATCACTGTCATCAAATCTCGAAACCTTTGCCTCGTCAAAAATATTTTTGTAGAGCCTGTATATCATTTATTGAATTATATGATTTATTTGTTTAGACTTAGCTGACGAAAAACATTAGATTACAGAAAAACGGCCAGTGACGTAAAAGGGCACATGGCTATTTAAATGCCTGTGTACAATATTTCCTTTGTATAGCATGTATAAATAGAACTCTAAATATAGCTAATTATATGCAAAGGACACAGGATTTGTGATGCAGTCGTTATCGACCGCATTCGCTGCAGAAGAGTTAACCAAGGGACTGTAAAACAATGTTTTATGAGGAGGTAATATTTGGTGGTGAGGAAGTCATGTGTAATGTGTGGCTGTTGTTTCTTTGTAGGCGTTCTCATTGTTATGGTTGTGCAAGTGCAACTGTGGAACACTGCATCACTCTTCTACGAGCAATGGCAACAAATCCTGTCCTGAAAAACTTCCTTTGTGGTCAGGTGTGTTACACAATGCCCTGAACTTTCACGTGATTTTAGCTCTTGAAGCTGTTAAAAATGGTTCTTCTCCATGGCCTTCAGGGCAAAGTCTGCCTTGGACCAATTTTGGGCCCTTGCCATTTTAATCATGCGAAGAAACCCTGGCCTACAAAATGCAGCAATAGGTGAATTAATTTATTTTAGGCATATCCGGCACATAATAAAAAATAATATGAATTATAATAACAATATTAATAACTTTAATAAATCAAATAGAATTGTGGAAGATACAATCTGTAGCTGACCTAAAAAGTCTGTCACATGACCATGTTAGCTATCAAAGAATACAATTTGTGTACACAGAGAATCCAATAGAAATATTTAGTGAACCGATTAGGAGACATCATTGTCAATGGTAGTTTAAGGATCTCTTTGGGAGTTTGCTTATTTAGAATATTTGTGTATTGATGTATAATTAATTCCTTTCTGTCCTAGGGACCCTGAGTGCTTAAACCAGAGGGGACCATGTGCCATGTCATATGGGCACAATGGCCAGTTTGCCACTGCTTCAGGGATATAAGGCTTTTTCATGCAAGCATTTGTTTTGTATGTATACGGAACTGCTGGTTGTGAGCTTCGCAAGTGATGTGGAGTCAGCAAGATGTTGAATAACATAACATTTTACAATATTACACGTGACAGGCTGTAAATTGAGCTTGAATTTAAAGTAGCATTTTGTAGGAAAAGAGACAAATTTACCACAGCTTGTTCAAGGTCTAAGTTATCTAGCACATATTTGGAAATAAAAGTTTATAATTACATGTATCATATAAGGTACCACACAGCACAGCTACAAACTAATAGGCCGAATTCTACTTTGCATAAAATATTCATTGTATTTCTTTGCACTGTCCCTGTTTTCTGTTCAATGAAATGTTCCATTTCACCTACCAGTTATACATTTGATCCCCATCTGGTGGTTGCTTAACAAACTTCTGCAAACTTTCAGTGTATTATTATATTGTTGTAGCCTACATATTATTTAATTTCATGAAGAATGTGCATAGAATTTGACTGAAATGGCTTAGACAACTAAACTTAGAAACTTAACTTTGTTCTACATTCCATCCAATTGTGAACTATATATGCAGAGCTAAAAGCCCGACACACTGGGTACCAGCTTATTCGCACGAGCTGTGTCGTGTCAGAGGCATTGTCCAGGGATGCCAAATGAAGATCCAAGTCCAAGATCCTGGATGAGAAGGATGAATGCAGAGAACCGCTAAGGCAGGTTTCATTTAGGAAGAAAGGCATCGGAATGCAGAGAAGGGGATGAATGAGGGTAGGAATTCGTGAAGAGGTGAGCTTTGATTTGGAGTGGAAAGCCTGAGGAGTTGATAGTTAGAGGAGCTAAAGGCAGATGATGGTGGATGGGAGACAATATTGTGAAGGAACTGAGAATTTGTGGGATTTAGAAGAATTTTCATGTTGCTCTTGTTTCCAGCATTCTGTATTTAAATGCTATAGAAAGTATCAATTTATGCTATTGATATGCTTTAAAAAAATTTACAAGCCAGTAAGTAAGGTCAATATGTGAGATGGTAAGGATTGCAGATCATTTTCTTTTTTGTGCTCCTGTTCTCGTATGTTGAGCAACATGAATTGTTTCAGTGGTGTAGTTCAGCATATTGTCCAGTCAGTGCTTTGGTATGGGTTTGAGCATCCTTCAGGGAGCACGTTTTGGTTACAGGGATCGATAAGAGAGCTCGTAGACTACAACCTGAGGCGTGGACCTCCATCTCTTCGTGCTGAGGTGCGCCATTTGCTCTGCCTGATGTCCAACAACAACCCAGCAGCCACGGAAGAGCTGAGCGAGTTACTGACCAAGAACATCACCTTGGCCATACAAGGACATCTATCTAATCCAGATTTTGTGAGTGCAGTGGTGTAATAATAGTCTTTGAATCATTCATTCTCTTAAGTTACTGTCATGTTTTAACTCATTGAGCTAAATGCTAGGCATTACTCTAGTGCCTTTAGACTTCTAAAAAGTGCTATTATAATGTTCAGTTAGTTATCTACATGTAGATCTGAGTTATGTGCAGCCTTTGGTAGAAAATCCTATTGTTTGTGACATTCTGTTTCTGAAATTTGTGATAAAAGTGTAACTTCTTTGTTTTCACTCTGTGGTATACCACAACTTTAACTTTTAAAATCAGGAGAAGCCGTATGTCTGTAAATCAAATAGGCCTATGTAAATGGAACCAGCATTTATTGTGTACATCTGACATGGCTACATTACGTCATTGTTAGTTATGTGCAGGTGATTTTGTGTATATTTTTAACAAAGCTTTTCGTGATTCCAGATGATTTTGGTTTCAAGTTCGTTGAATGGCCTTTTTTGCAGTTGAAACATTTCTTAAGAGATTGGTTTAAGTGTATTTCCCATATCTGGTTTGTGCTGTTGTTACTGCAGGCATCTGCTGTGAGACATGAAATGTTTCTGTTGAGTAACTTGCTGCAGCTGGAGGATCATCTCTGGGAACAGCGCATCAGATGTGGTTTGTGTTATTTCATGCCTTTGATTTGAACTGTTTTAGCCAGATTGATGATATGTTGCAACATTGTTTGGCACTGGATGCTGAGTTGAAGTAGAAGCTCAACTGTATAAGCTGTATAGCTGAACCTCTTAAAAGTATGCTGATTTATTTTAAAACTTCTAGGAACAGGGGACATCAATGGTTTAAAACTAGCTATTTGGGATTCCAGTCTGTTTAAGTCGATATCACATGTTGCAAACAGTGTGACTTACTGATACATGTGATTGATAGCCTTGAACGATATCACACGGTTCAAAATTATCACATAGTAAGTGAAATCCAGTCTGTATACAGTGTCAAACATTTGCTAGACGTACGTTTTACATTATTAAAAAAAGCAGTTTTTATATCTAATGAAAGACTTTTTCCAAAAAATATTCAGCTTACAGCCCAAACTTATAAAATAAGTGATTTAGCCTCAGAAGTGTTAATGTTTTAAGCCCTTTGAAGTGACTGGGTTTGCTGAGTGCATATCACAGACAAGAGATTTTGTCTGCTGCCTTTACAAGAGCTATTAGCTGTAAATCAATTCCTTCTTTCACATAATTCTGTAAATACTGTGTAGCTACTTTAGATACTGTGTACTAGTTTTGGTCATTTTATAATTGCAGTGATGAGACTGTTCATGCAAAGTATGCATATCGAAAGCCCAGCTGTGATTGAGTGTATATCTCTGCCCTGTCTTCGCATTCTGCAGCACATCATTAGACCTGCCGCACCAACCAGTAAAAAGAACAAGGTAATTCAACCGAGGTTGATGATGATTTTGCTGAATTGGAACACTGTTCAAATATGAAAACAGTTTAATTTCTTTGGTTGCAGATTTTTTCCTGTAATTGTATAGAATGAATGAATTGTGATGCTTGTCTTTTTTATGTTAGATATTGTATAGAATGAATGAATTGTGATGCTTGTCTTTTTTATGTTGGTGCCACCTTTGCAAATAATTTGATATGGTGATAGCTTAGCTTAAATGTTGTTCATTTCTGTCAGACATCAGAACTAGCTGTTATAAGGAAGCCATTAAGCAACAATGATCAGTATGACTTCTGTTTGCTTAATAAAATTGTCATTGCATTTTATGCTGTGGAATAATTGCTGTATGTTGACTGGGTTCAAATCTGGCTTATGATTGACTAGATAATCAAAAAATACATAAAAGTTGATTGCATCATCTTATGCAGGAATGGTACAAGTTATAAGTAGGGTTTTCCAAACTTCTCTGGGTCGAGACCCATTTGTGAACATCTTGGCAGTCTTGGTACCCACTGTGTAAAATTGAGCATTGTGTACTAAAATTTGTTTCGTAAATTGGCATTGAAATATGCGGATTTACATACAACTTTTAGAAATTGGAATATTTAAAGCATTAAAAGGAAACTTAGGTAAAAACAGTTTACAATTTGTTGCAAACAGCATCAGTGTGATGGATGAGCCTGCATGTTACTCATAAGTAAGTCAATGCATAGGTTGACGCAAGTCGGACAAGTCTCATGTCGTCTTCTGTGCTCAGCCTATTCCTGTACTTAGTTTTCATTGCCATCAGTACTGAAAATCCAGCCAGGCATGTGGTTGAAAATAGCAACAACAGGAGCTGTTATTATTATTATTATTATTATTATTATTATTATTATTATTATTATTATTATTATTATTATTATTATTAATAATTAGTAACTTCTGTAGCATGATGCACAGACTTAATGCTAAAGCTTGTTTGTTTTATAGGAAGAATTAGTTGTTTATGAGCTTACGAATTATTATTGATTCCCAAAATTTAATGTAAATATGTCAACAGTTATTATATTTTCTGTTACTTGTGTGGCGAGTTCATAACCGTAATCGTAAACTTCAAATTTCTAAGGCACTACTCTAAAAGCTAAGATATTCATGAGCACTGTGTCATATCAGATGGATTGTCCAGAGATCGATGTCCATTGGGGGTCTGAGTCCGGAGAGAGGCAGAGCAGATGTTATGGCAGGCTTAGTTGAGGATGAGGAAGGTTGGAAGGCAGAGGATCGAATGGATTAGGGTAGGAATTCTTGAAGAGGTGAAACTTCAATTTGGAGTGGAAAACCTGTCGGGTGATTAGTAGAAGAGCCTGAGTTAGCTGACTTGAGTGAGTGACGGTATTGGTGGAGTAACTGAGAATATGCGGAATTCTGGAGGAAGTTCGTTTCAGAATTGAGGTGCAGTGTGTGATATGGATCGGTTGGAGAACTTGAAGAGAGTAGTGACTGGGGGTGGAAGAGGGTGAGATATGAGGATGAACGAGTAGACCAGGGTGGCTGGATGGTGAAGAGGTTGTGAAGGTACTTTGGCTGGGAGTATTGTAGTGAGTTGTAGGTTAGTGATAAGACTTTGAAGTAGATGTGCTCAGGGATTCAGTTTAGACCACAAAAGAAGACCCTGACTGTGTTTGATTATGAAGTATCATTGGGTAAAAGGGTATGCATTCAAGTATGACCTCCTTAAGGTCCATGTTGTCCAGCAAACTGGGGTAGGATTGACTTGATTTAGTAGTAAGTTATTCAGCATACAATGTGGTGCGTGTTTATGCATTGAGTTTATCAAAACAGTGTTTTGCCTTGCAGGATAAGCCACTGGAGGCTTTGTGTAGTGTGAGGCCATCCTCAGAGTTGCATGTCAACTTGCATGCTTGGCTGTCTGGAGAAGCCAATGCTTCATTTCAGTCATGGAGACAATCGATGCCCAGCAGTAAGCGTAAGTAATTCATGAAGATAGACCATTGCAGAACCTGCAACAATTCTTTAGACAAGTGGTACTCAAAGGTTTTTGCCCAGGGACCAGTTTACTGGAGTCAGACTTGCAGCAGACCACCTATACCTATAGCCCAATGATTCTTATCAGAAATTAAGAAATATTGCTGTCAAGGTAAAAACGTTTCAACTCTGACATGAATAGTGATTTCTCCAAAACTATAGAATAGTATTAGGAAAATGTATTTGAAATGAAAAAAAACATATTTAGGGTACTGCAACAACACACTGTTATGTTGTATACAAGGAAGGATGTAGGAGTATTGAGTAACTTACCATCTGGCTCATGCTCGCAGGCCACACATTAAGAACCACTGCTGGACACTGTGAAGTCTTGGCAGGACGAAAAGATTGAACAAGTGAATTCCAAAACAGAATCTAAATGTTCATTTCACAACGGTTGTTTACAAGGAAGGAACTTTAGTTTTTTGTGTGATACTGAATGCATTTGCAATAGACTTGTCACATTTCTGTTTTAAGTCATACGATCCTTTTTAAATTATATATATTTGATGAGCATTTTGTTTTGTATTTGATGAAGAATATTAGATTTCATAGAATTTATCGTCTGTGTAGCTTCAGATGGATCACAAAGGAAAAAGAAAGAGGAGAAACCAAGAGAAAAGGAATTGGAAAAGCGTGTCATACGAGTTCGCTATCTCATGGAAAAGTATGGAGCAAAGTGGAGAAACAAAGTAGTACAATGTAAGTAATTTCTTTTTCGAAATGACTCGGCTTAGTTCTCACTTGGAAATTTGTCGACTCTGTAATGTATTTCTGATGCTGTCTCAAATTGTAAGGTTCAGCTTAGTTATTAGAAACAGTGAAGTGCAATAAAGAAAAAGACTTTTATATATAGTTATTATGTGAAGCTATAAAGACGCTAACAGATGCGTATGATTTGTGGTGCTGACCTTTGGCAGATCATGAAATTATTGGAATGTGGATATATGAAATATTGCACTTAAAGTCAAATTAGGAAGTTATTATTTATCAACCATTTGCATGCCAGAGCTTTTCCCCTTCTTCTGGCCTAGCCGGATTTTGTTTGTTTTGGTTCATTACAAGCCTAAAGAGTAAAACGTTATATCTCGCGTCAACCATTGAATATAGAGTTAAAGTGTAAACATAAACTTGTTTAGAAATGAATTTTGAACAAGCTTATGTCATATAATTATTTGTATATGCTTGTACTTAAAGATATGACATGAAATTCAATGGTGTGGCATACGTATCCATCACATTGTCTTTCTACATTCTGCCAATGTTTTAAATAAATTTTTTGCTTATTAATATGAATAAATATGTTACTAATAAATATAATATAAAGATATATGCATGTATGTTACTAACAGTGTTACATCAGTCATTATGGAGCCACATTTCAGACTATTGAGTCTTCTTCTTTAAGTTCTCTGCCCTTCGGCAGGTTTCCACTTCCAATGACGCCATTCTTCTCTTCGCTGTGCTTTTCTCTTCAATCCGCTGTATCCTTCAGTCATCATCCATCCCAGCATCATCTGTCGCGGTCTTCCTCTCCTTCTCCTTCCCTCCAATCTCCCCTCTATGATTTCTCTCAAGAGGGAGTCTCCTCTTAATATGTGTCCAATCCATTTCTTTTGTCTTTCTCTTAACGTTGTCATCAGTGATCTTTTTTCTTCTACTCTTTGCAACACCTCTTCATTTGTCATTCGCTCCGTCCAGCTCACCTTTTCCATTTTTCTCCATATCCACATCTCAAAGGCCTCCAATCTCTTGAAATCCTCTTTCCTGATGGTCCACGTCTCCGACCCATACAGTACCACACTCCATACCAGTGCCTTGACAAGTCTCTTCTTTAGGTCTTTGCTCAGTCCTCCTCTCATCAATTCTCCTCTTTTCGTGAACGCGTCTTTTCCCAATACTATCCTTCGTTTAATATCACTATGGCATCTTGCATCTGTTGTTATCACACTTCCCAAGTAACAAAAGCTCTTGACCTGTTCCACCTCCTCTCCATTTATTGTTATTTTCATTTCGATCTCCTCCTCCCCTGCACTTATCCTCATAATCTTTGTCTTTCCGATATTTATCTTCATGTTGTATTTTATTGAGGTCCTGTTTAGTTGATCCATCAATTTCTGCAGTCCCTCCTGTGTAGTTGCCAGCATTGCTTGGTCGTCAGCAAATCTTAGGGCTCTTATGAGTCTTCCACCCACTTTTATACCCTCTCCTGTCTGTCTATTGAGTCTGGCAATTAAATGTCTTTGCCAATTGCTGATTTGGTGTGTAAAACCATTGTTTCCAAATGAACCATAGCTTCTTTCAACACTCACTTCACAGTTTATGGTAGTAGGAAGATCTCCAATGGTTTATTGATATTAGGTAGGAATGCTTGAACTTTCCATACTGTGATGTTTGGAACATGCAGAAGGCAAAGAAGGGAATTGCCATTTAGATGAAAAGACTTTAAAAATTATATCCAATTTTTTTTACCGGACTTGATAGGTCTTGAGCCAAGAATCTCTAGGCTAAATGATCCAGTAGTTAATGTGGAGGCATTTTTATGATTCATAGAGCAGAAGAAAGTCATAACTCTGTGTGATGCCACTTTTTTACAACTGGGCATTGCTAGCATAGTGCTTGGAGTGATGCCTTCGCAGCTTGATCTTTAGTGTGACTGTGAAGTTAGTGACAATCTGAGACTGTGATTGTTGTTGTAAACCTATGAAAAAATATAAGACTCCGATGAATCTGTCATATCGGCAAGTGTGCCGACCCTTTTAGTAAAATATTTCAACCAGCCTTTATCAGAGGCAGCAAAAAGTATGACCTCCTTAAGGTCCATCTTTATTGCTTTAAAAGTTCTGTTCATCATTAGTATGAACGTTACTTACAGTACTATAAGTGTGTGGAATTCTTCCAAACTAGCTGGTTTACCCGGCGTTGCCCGGGGTTATAAGTTTCAATCCCTGTAGCACCACCACCACGCCCGGTTTAGTTGAGTGAAAGTTTCAATCCCTCTAGCGAATCCGTACCTGTAGCACCACCACCACCACGCCCGGTTTAGTTGAGTGAATGTTTCAATCCCTCTAGCGAATCCGTACCTGTAGCACCACCATCACCACAGGAAAAGTTAATGTGAAGTGAAATCCCTACGGCGCACCTTTAGAAATGCATGCCGGTGAAACAGAATTAGCGATGAAAGACAGAGAATCTTCTCGGGTGGCGCCATCTGGGGAATGAAAATAGGTCGACTGGAATTTGTTTGGTGGGGGTTAGGGAGAGGTTTTCGCCCGTTTTCACCATGGAAGCGGTGAAAACGGGGGACGCGAAGCCTCACACTGGGTGTGTAATGCCCACCCCGAGACAGTAGTGAAGGTTTCGAGTGAAAAGGTCGAAAACTGTAGAAATGCATTCCGGTCAAAGATCGCGGTGCTACAGACAGAGTTTCTTCTTTATATACATAGATTAATGCTTCATCCTTCTCTGAATTACGAGAAAACTTAAACCGTATTTCGTCTTCATTCACAGTTGTGGTCTTAAACAGGATCATAAAACAAAACACATTACCAACTCTCGTTTGTACCTCGGCAACTATCCATAGGATAGTTGCCGAGGTACAAAACATGTGTAGAGGTCATCACTTTTGTAATAAGTCTGTAATGGAGCACTTTTCAAAGATTAAAGATGAATTTTCATTTGTAGGCAGAATTTGTGTTAAACACATTGCAAATGGCTGTGGTGTAAATGACCACACCCAGACATTGTGTACCATAGCTTATGATCTCTGAGTGCAATGTAGCAGTCTGTTTTTTATTCTGTTGAGCAGCATTGAATCGTGGAATGCCTTTGAAGTTGATGGACAGGACTTGGCTGAGAAAATCTATGTTTTCGGCTTCCTCTTCTGCAATCAGGCAGACCGAGTGCAACATCATTGAAGCTCTCTGTGTCGTTCCCAGTCGTAAACAGGACATTCTGGATATGTTGTCTAGGTAATGCAATGATAATCTTTCTTACAGAATGACAAATTTGATGCAGTTTTGCTTAGATGCTGCTTAGATGTCCCTTTAACCGACCCTGAGAGGCAATCATAGTTAGAATGTTTTTTAACCTCAGTTTCGTATCTTCGGTGTTCATGGATTGATGGTCATTCCTTTATTGTGCCTTGTAATTCTCTCAGCAACAGTTTGCAGGTGATGTATTTGTTTCAGAGCGGTAATGGTAAGTCCAGTACTTGACAACAAGTAATAACTTAAAATTGAACGTCTGTTGTAAGATTTCAGTGTGGGTCTGAAGGTGTCAGCTGGCTTGGAGATGTGCCTGCTTACAGCAGTTTTGTCGGACTTTCTTGGGTATGGCTGGCCAACAGTCGTCTTAATCCATGTCTGGGATGAATTGGTTGTTCCCATTGCACACACTTCTGAGCTGCAATATAAGGCATTCTTGGTGGTTGGGACAGTCCCTTGGAACAAAGTTCCTCTAGATCTGCATAGACTTCTAAGGAGGTGTTATAAGATTTCCTGACTAAATAAATTTGACAGCCATTTAATTTCATGGCTACTTGTTAATTACATAATTTGTTTCCTTCTTGCATTTGTTAAGCTTTTGATGACCATTGCTAGGCTAGTACATGTACACTGTTATCCTTGTTTTGAAATTGTTGAAAATTATTTTTGGAGCAGTTGTCTCGATGAAGTTGGTTGCAGTGGTGAAGCATCAGCAGAGTTTTTGGCACTCTACAAGAGACTTGTTGCAAATGGACACTGGAAGTATTACCTTAGCCTTAAGGGAGTCCTTGGAAAGATTGCTAATCTCATCAACAAGGTAACAGACATTTGTTCATGACCACTTACTTCTAGAATACATTCCTTTCATGTTTTACTTTCATAAACTCACTGATTTGTGAATGTTGTACAGGGTTTACGTAATGCCTTGTTTTTTTCAAACTGAGAAGCGAGAGACCCTGAAGCAAGGGTCACTGAACTGTGGACCATGGTCCAGATTCGGACTGCCTCACCTGTCCTTGTAGACCATTTGAAAGTCTTGGAAATGGGAAAATTTTCCATTCTTATTACTGCCCAACTCTCGACATTGTGCTGAAAAGCTTGCTAATCTGTTTAATTTCTTATGTTGTTGGTTGGAAAACACGAGCTGAAGTTAAGTTTTCTGTTATGCTGGCAGCTACTTAACTGGGGAGGGTGATAGATGAAGATTTTGGCCTGAAGAGCATTAGATCTCGAAAAGTCGCGGTTTGATACCCATACCCGTCTAGGTCAACTCAGCCTTCCACTCCCTAGAGGGCAGTAGTAATATGAGTGGGCACCTTACAGGCTGCCAAAAAGTGTGTTAATTTTTTTTACAGTATTAAAAATATTTGTACAGTTTTAAAATTAATTCACTATTGTTGAGAACCAGTACTCGATCAGTTGTTGATTGGCTTCAGGAAATTGAAGAACTATGCTGCTTAGAAGAGACAAGTCTGGGCTCAGATCTTTCTCAAGGATATGCACTCAAGGCTCTTACAGGTGAATAAAGTTAACTTACCTCTGTGGTGTAGTATTCTTCCCTGGTGGCTTTGTTGTCAAATCGAAATATATTTTCGCTTTGTTAGAATGTAATTTAGGTGTATGTAGTGTGTAGTTTACAAAACAGATAATATATTTTAAAAGAAACTTGGAAATTTTAAAATTATTTTACTCATAACTTTGTTTTTGTAACAGTGTATGTAGTTCTTTTAGTGGAAATTATTGTTTTGTCTTTTCATATTTATATTGTAATTCTTGAGTTAAATTTTGCATGTATAAACTGATGATGGTTTCTGTTGAAGACTTGCTGGCAACATTTCTTGAGGTGGATAATATCAAACAGCATTACAAAAGTCGTCTGGTGGGGTCTGTGTTGAATGGCTATCTGTCCCTACGGAAGTTGGTGATCCAGCGATCAAAAATGATCGATGATACACAGGACAAGCTACTGGAACTGCTTGAGGAAATGACTACAGGTGAAGTGAAAAGGACCAACTATAATGTTACTTTGTTTTCAAACAGAATGTTGTTCTTGCTTCTTCCCATTTCCTGAATGTTGTAAGTATTAACATTAATTGTATGTTACAAAGGTACTTTATAGGGTACATGATAGTCTAGTGGTTAGCTTGCTGGTCTGTCAGTCGAGATGTCAGGAGTTAAATTCTCCAGAAGGGCAGAATGAGGTTTTGAAATTTCTGTTTCACTTGCTCCCCCTAGCGGACTCGGCCATGAGAAGACTTTACTGATCCTACTGTCAGTGGAAAGATCAGGAGATGAGGAGGATGCTGGCCAAATGCTTTTATGTGCATCCAAGGCTAAAGAAATTGCCTTTTCAAAAACCAAATCACTAACACACTTCATACCCAAGGCTGTCTCTTTGGGTTAGCATCCCCAAAGAGACTGCTTTTTTACATTAAATAATGAGTGTCTCGATTGGTTTAACACAACCGCTGTTTGGACAGATGGTCATAAAGTTGGCTAGATGTTTGGCACATGAAAGGTTGAGTTTATTTGAGTCATTAACCTCGTTAACTCATGTCTTTGTGTATTTTTGTTAGGTACTGAATCTGAAACAAAAGAGTTCATGGCAGTCTGTGTTGAAACTGTTAATAAATATCCCTTAAATGATTTCATCTCTCCTGTCTTCATCTTTGAAAGGCTGTGCAGCATCATTTATCCAGTAAGCAAAACATTTTCTTGATGAGTGTTGTCAAGTATTTCTAATTTGCAGATGGGTTCTAGTTTTTATTGTCAGTAAGAGTTCATCTAGTATATCAATTTATTTGTGCCTTCAGATTCTTTTCTGAATGAGCAGTTGTAGTTTTATAAATTTTCTGAATCTCATGAAACATCTTTCATGGTTCTCTTGTTTTTTTCTTTTCACTTTTTACTACTGAAGCACTTGTAGGCACTTGTATTTATGTTGCACTTTAGGTGCAACTTAAATACAGTGTTTTACAAGTTTACCTGTAATTCCACATGGGCAAAGTGGTGTCTTGCCCCAAAGCTATCAATAGCATTCTGTCTTAGTTAGTGCTGGTACAAAGAACTGCAGAGTAATGCTAAGTATCTAAGTTTAGGAAATAGGTTTTATTTAGATTACAGGAACATGCTGCCATATTATGTTTACCTTTTATCATCATTTTTATTCGACATATTGTGCTTGGTTATGCTACATATATTTAGATGTTTTCAGTATGCCTTTATTGCCCTATCTTATAAACGCAGTCAGGCATCAGTGTTCATATGTTACATAGGGATACTTGCTGCTATAGATCAGGTACATCATCATCCCATTTATATGCAGCCTGGTTTACACAAGGCGTTTACACAAGGCTTTAATGAGCTTGTCCCCAGTGACTTCGTAAACGAGTCCACTCTATCTGCTCATGTGGTTTCTGTTTGAAAAGGAGGCTAATGATGCGGCTGAATTCTTTATGTCGCTGGAGAAGGAGCCTCAACAAGAAGACTTCTTACAGGGTCGAATGCTTGGTAATCCATACAGCTCTACTGAACCTGGACTTGGGCCTCTTATGAGAGATGTCAAAAACAAGATTTGTCAAGGTTAGTATTTTTTTGCTTTAGTGCATCCTGTATGAATTTTCGACTCTTCTTTGGGCATTTACTTACTGCCGCTTTTGGTATAAAATAAATATGTTATAGTTTTTGAATGCAATAGTTACTAGGGGCTGCTAAAGGTGCTTTTTGCATAACAATGTAGTATTAGTATATTGTAGTCCTTACTGAATATGTTTAGAATGTTTTATTTGACTTAGGAATGATGTGGGTTTTTTGGCAGCTTCGTGTTTGGTTGACTGCTTCTATTTGTTTTTTAGACTGTGAGTTAGTAGCACTGTTAGAGGATGATACAGGAATGGAACTTTTGGTCTGCAACAAGATAATCAGCCTCGATCTGGCTGTCAAGGATGTCCACCGCAAGATTTGGTTGCCTGAACATTCTGAGGTAAGTCTGTGTAGGGGGTTACTGACATTAGCTTGTAGCCCAGGCTGCACTGTGGTATTTGGAAAGAAGGGGGAGAATGCAGATTAAATACAGTTGGACTTTCATCTTTCCTCTGTGCCAAGAAGCACTTCATTACCTAGGGTAGTTCCTTTATGTTTTTGCTATGTTGTTGGCAAATTTGGAGTTTTAAGTGAGTCTTGAATACATATGTTATGATGTGTGGTTGGATAGTATACTAAAAATCTTTGTATGTATCTGGACTCTTATAAAGCACAGTTTAGGTAGCCCTCAAAAGCATCATGAACTTGGCTGTCTAAAGAATCTGAACAGTACATGATCATGTACTTCTTTAATCCCAGTAGTAAGAACAGATTTTCCTAGTGTTTGTTCAGTTTTCCAAGACTGATGGTTTGGTGAAAATCAACAAAATTAGCAATGCTGAAATGAGTTTAATATGTTACAGGGTGAACCAATGCGTATTGTGTATCGTATGAGAGGTCTTTTGGGTGATGCCACAGAGGACATGGTCAACACTTTAGAAACTGGAAAAGGTGTGCTTATCATCTTGTGTCACAAACTTGACATTTATCATTGAATTTTCATGTGTTCATTGCTCTAACATTTCTTCTATTAATTTTCTTAATTGGTGATTTCACTCAAAGAAAAAATGTGTTAATATCTGGTGGGAAACTTTCATCCTTAACTCTTCTGCAGCCATTGCGGTCGATAATGACCACACTATAAAAACATGTCCTTCTGGCCAATAATTAGCTATATGAACTACTATTTATATCAGTTAGATAGCAGAAGTATTGTATATTCAGAAAAATCCCTTACATGGGTTTTTCATTGGTTGGGTAAAGTTAGAAATGCAACTTTAGGTGAGAATAATAAATAATCCAGGCATTTAAATTTAAGTAGACACATCCCTTTCTTGGTCATGGGCTGTTTCTCTGTTATCTAATGTTTTTCATCAGCCAAGTCTCAACAAATAAATTATATCATTCAACAAATGTTGTAAAGGCTGTCAAACAAATATGTTTGATGAGGCAGAGGTTTCGAGATTTGAACAGTCCCCGATGGCAAGACATGCGGGCCGATCTCATCATTGATTCCAAAAAAAGCTCATTTTGGTCACTTCTCTGTAGTTTAATGTTTTTTATTCATCAGCAAAGTCAAAAAAATAAAATTTATTGGTCAGGCATTTTATAAAGGCACTCAAAATAAATAGGCTAGGTTGGACATTTCAGGATTTAAAGATGGCCGCATTATTGAACTAACAGTTGTGAGGGCCAATGTCCTATCATTGAGTGGAAGAAATATAAGCTAATTTTTGGACTAAATTCACTAATTTTTAGACCTTCACCCGTTGCTACAAGTTTGCCATACAAGTGGCTACATTTAGAAAGTGTTTTTATTACATTTTATTCTTTTCATAGATTTTTATGAATTTCTAGTGTTATAAGTTTTATTTTTTTTTAATATTTCATATATTTATAAACTTTGAGGCAAACACATTAATTAGTCAACTTTAAAAAAACCAGAATATTGTTGAGAAATAAGATACAAACAAAATGATATAGGATATGTCTATATTTCTACAGATTTTAAGTGTATTCATATGAACTAATTATTTTTTAAATTCATCAAAAACAACGTAGCTGCAGAAAGTTAGCAAAAATCTGTGAAATATATATTCTTGTAAGTAAAATTAGTGAAGATTGAGATAATGAAATAACTGTCTACAAAAGGTTTTGGAGGGATTCTTCAGGAGACTACTTCTTTTACATGTTCTTTAGATGAAGACATAGACAGTGAAGTTGTGTACAAAATGGCCAACGTGATGAGCCAATGTTCTGGACTAAAGGTTATGCTGCAGAGGTAAGTTTTGTGGATTTCACATTTTTGGATCCTCATAAATCAATACGAGTTTAGCTATGTTTTTTCTTTGCAGCTGCACATTCTATGCTACTCTATGCTACTATGCATAGGAGTTGGTAATGCATTACTTTACAGCTCAGCTTTTTTTCGCTTATAGATTTTGCAGACATGATTTTTTTTAAACTAAATCAAAAGGGAGATGACTGGAGATGGTTACTGTTCTTTTTTCTTGTATTTATTTGTAGATTGGCTGCGATTCGCAACCTTGTGACTGGAAGGCAACTGATGACTGTACTACTGAAGCTGTTTGGCTACTGTCTGAAGGTGAAGGCCAATCGACAGGAACTCGTTAAGCTGGAGATGAATTCCATCAGCATCATGTTGGGAGCACTCAACCTTGTGAGTGATCTGAATGTAGCTCTAGTTTTTCTAAAATCTTGAATGGAAGGGGAACTGTTTAGAATACTTGAATATAACATGGCCAGATGAATACATGCGGTACATATATTGCCTCGTTCTTGTTATGGCTGCTGTTCAGCCAAAACATTCACCAACCAAAGATTGTCACTGATGACAGTATGTGATTACATGCTTCTAATAATTTGTCTTTCTCTTAAACTATCTACTTCTAAATGGTCAGTCATCACAAGAATTTGCTGCAACTGAATTTTTGAGTGATGTAGTAAATATTTGTTTTGTTCTTGTTTGAAGGCTCTGCTGGCTGAACAAGAGAGTGGAACATCAACTAAAGGTCTGACTTTAACAGAGCAAATGCTTCAGATAATGGAAACTATCCTCCTGGAAGCAAGCAGCCAACCACCGGAAATGTACAAGGTATGCACTTGCCTATGTTTTATTTGAAACATAGCACCATGGAGACCATTTCAAGCAATATTCTGGCTCTTTATCTTTGGCTTCTTGACTAGGTGTTCTATTATGATATTGTAGGAGTTTTCCAAGCTTTGTGGAGACAAGGACCAATTAATGGTGTTACTGGATCGCATAAACAGTCCTTTCGTGCGAGCTAATGGTAATGTGCTCCAGGCTCTGATGCGTCTTATTCCATTCTTGGCATTTGGTGACCAGGAAAAGATGCTGGCTCTCGTCAATCACTTTAGACCATACCTTGATTTCAACAGGTAATTTTACACTTTTTAAAGATTTCTGCTTTGTGACATTTCAGACTGAACCTAAAGTTGTTTGTATTCCAAAGATTGAGCAACAAAAATGATTGTAGATTTACTGGTATTTGTAAATTTTTTACATGTTAAGCAACAGAATGCATGAAAGCTATAGAAAAGGAACTGATGTTACTTGCCATTGTAGGTTTAACTGTTGCATCAACTTGTGCATCTTAACATGAATATATCGCCCTATCACCTTGCTAATTGTAGGATATTGTGATGACTATTCCTTAGCAGTTTAACATTATCGTGGATTGAAGAAACCATCTAGTTTGGTATCTTGGTAGATGTTTCCGATGTTGTTGCTTTCTAGGTATGACTTTGACCATACCCAGGATGAGCAAGTTCATCTGGACTGCTTCTGTGTTATTGCACAAGGCATTGAGAAAAATGCCAATGGAAAGAAGCTGAAGGACTTGATATCAGAACATTCAATTGTTAGAGATACTCTGGAGTACATAGAAATGCATGCTCCTGTCATGAAATCTTACCAGCAGTAAGCAAATATCTACCTCTTACATGTATGTGTATCACAATCAGTCACAGATGTTGCAAGGCAAGCTGTCGTAACTGTGTGTAAATGGAATGCAAGCTAATGAATTATGCTGAAATACCTTAACATTTATGTAAATCGATATGCCATATATACGCGCCTACAAGTTGACATCATTTATATGCTGACCTCTAAATTTTCATCCTATTACTCATGTATAAGTCAATGTGTGTGTTTATTACATATATATCTGGACTGTTTATAGCACTTTTAAATGCTGACCAAAGTCATGCCCTAAGATTAGAACCATAGGCGTAGATTCTGGGGGGGCAGCCGGGCACATGCCCCCCAATAATTGAGATGGACTGTACATCTAATGCAACAAGTAAAGAAAGAATAACCAAATGCCCCCTCCCAATATTTTTGGCAAGTTTACACCAGTGATTAGAACACGTGTTGCACGAACACATGCTTTGACTGATTGAGTATTATCCAAGAAATTATCAGTAATGAAACACTTTCTAATCATATTTTCCTTAAAATTACCAGTTTGTGAGCTTTCTAAGTAAAGGTTGACAGCATGCAAGAAAACAGTTTTCACCACTTACTGGTGCCTTGCAAGTAATGGCTGACTCACTGTTTCCATTTTAAAAACTCGTGGTGGACATTATGGTTGTTGAGACAAAGAATCAGGTATATGGAGGAAGGAAAAATATAGCGCTGTAGTTGCCATTCTTGGATCATAATTAGGTGATTTGCGTTAGGCACATGCAGGTAGGTGCTTAAGAGAGTGCGAGCCAAATTGGGCATTGTTCTTGTGACCAATAGCAGACAGGGCATGGCATTTACCGGAAGTGTGGTGCTGTGGGGACTCTGGAAGAAATGAGGTTGTTGGGGAGTCAGTTTACCTCTCGTGGAGTTATTAGGTTCGAGCCTTGGGTCTGAATGGACGGAGAAGAGAGGCCAGTGTTACGTCTTGATGGACTGAGTATTTGTATCTTGATTTTGTTGTGAATAAAACTTCAAAAATGCCAGAGACTCATTATAGCTCGGCCAAAGAAACAAAAAATCCTCACTGGCCTATCTGTTGACTTTCTTTTCGACAGATATAAATTTAGGTTGTAAAGGGGCATAGATTACATGGTGTTGCATCAATCATGTAATGTGTTAGATGTCCACATGTAGTTGATGAACATTTAATAAAAACACTAAAGATACATTAAAGCATTACATATAAAACTTTTAAACAGGTAGAAATTTAAGCTAAAAGAGCCATTAACATTCATATTGCAGGAAATATTTTCTAGTTAGATTCAGACGAGTATAAGCGATTTTTATTGGCAAAGATTACATATGGAAAACATGTACCAATTTGAATGCCATGACTGGACTAACATGACTAACACATCACTGGAAGTTCACCGTTTGATGCAGTGGATGGAAGTAGAACTTTGTGATTCAAGTGGCTACAAAGTTGTTTTTTTTACATTAAAGTTGTGGGTGTATTACTAACTGATTCTGAAGTTCTGGGCTGTTTCTGTTTCAGAGGCAGTGATAGCGAGAGCTGGAAGGAGTTTATTAGCAAACCCTCACTACCTTATGTCTTGCGCATTCTAAGCGGACTCTGCAGGGGACACGATTCCACTCAGGTATTCTTTTTGGTTCACAAATTTATCTTTCTCAAGATCTTATTTATTCACTAATCTTTTCCTATGTTCAGTGGTATTGAATACAAGGATCTCGCTTCGCTTGTGCCTTACTCTTTGTCAGTCCACAGTCTTGGAACCATCTTCAATAAAAACCTTACTTTTGCCAACCATATTGCTTGGCTGTCTCGCACTTACATTGCAGTGTGCATATTCTTGACCTCTGCTAACTCTTCCAAACACTTCGTTATAAGACTGGTTGCACAATAGACACTTTACCACCATAGTTCACGCGTTTGTCTGCTCATGCTTGGACTACTGCAACTCGCTCCACATGGGTCTCCCTAAGCAGCATCTCTCTTCCCTTCAGTCTGTTCTAAATGCTTCTGCTAGGCTCATCGCTAGACTCCCCCGCTTTGCCCATATCTCTACTTATATGCTTGATGTCCTGAACTGGCTCCCTATTGCCACGCACATCCATTATAAGATCCTCCTCCTTGTCTCTAAATCTCAGCAGGTTACTGCCCCGAAATATCTCTCGAACTATCTGCGAAAGCCGCTATCTGCATCTTCTTCTCGCTCATTGCGCTGTGTGAATCGGCTTGATCTGTTTGTTCCCATGGCTAACACTGCCTTGGCCCAGCACCGGGCGTTTGCTGTAGCGGGTCCCACGATCTGGAATGATCTTCCCCTCTGCTCAGGGCCAAACTAATGACTGGCTTTTCCTCATCAGTCTTGCATTCCCTAAAGGCATTTCTGTTTCCCGGGGCTTCTGTGCTGAGAGCGCCTCTGAATAGTTATTCTGCGAGAGGCATTTTATAAATTTCTAGATACAATACAATGCAGTTGATTAGTGCCATTGATGTTCTGTTGAATGGTCATTGGTCGTGTGTGCACTTTTGAACTTTGGAAGGAGAGCAATGTCAAATACAGTTGAATTGTGTACTTTACTGTTTACTGTAAGACTGCCATATCAACTATTTTCGATGTAGCACCATGGTGCTCCCTGGCTTGACCACTGGCACTGAAACTGACCCAAAATGTGGCTCTTGCGGACTTGATGTGATGTGATGCTGGTGTATAAGCTGGCCTTTCTGATCTGGTTTTTGTGTGGTGCTGGGAAATTTCGGAGATTTATATTTTAAATTGTTATCACATTTACTATTGGGATGTGGACTGGTTTGTTTAAACTTGAATTGCTTCATGAAATTGATTTTGAAATTGATGTTGCTGAAATAATAAGTGTTTGAGTTGCTGCATTCTTGTTGTATTTAACTTGCTTTTGCCCAAAGAACTTGCAGCTGCAGCTGTATGCAGTATACTAGAACTGTGCAACCAGTAGAAATAATAACTGCGGTTGTTCTTATATTCAGTATTATGACCATCTTTTATAGTTACATCTTGAAATTTAAAAGTTCTGATTTCCAAGATTTTATTACTGTTTCTGAAGGTTTTGATTGGTGAGAAAATTTTGCCAATTCTACACAATCTGGAACAAATCTCATCTGATGAACACATTGGGTCTTTGGCTGAAAACTTGTTGGAAGCTTTGAAGGAAAATCCTCATGTTGCTGAAAAGGTAGCTGCTACATAAAACGCCAATTCATGGTTTCTTATTATTGTTGTGTGACTGAATTTGATTCTGCTTGGACTTACCTTTTAACATTAGTGAACTCTTGGATTCAGTAAAGTTTGCATTTCAAATTCAGTTTGAGGCAGCCTCGATATAGTTTTGTGTCTTGTTTGGTAGAAGAGAGTTTCTTTCCAGTTTTAATTGAAAATATTGTAAGAAATTTTCTGTAGCTCTTTGAATACAACTTTTTTTAAATAGTATTTTATTTATTCTCAGACAAGTATCATTTGTGTAGGCTTTGAATCCTGTCAGATTCATCAGGTTCAAGCTATTTAAAAGTGCTACCCAATCGGTCAATTTCTTTGTGTGATTTCAGCCGTCATTCCAGTTTCTGTTCATGTAGTCTTGAATAATTTTATGATGCACTTGATTATAGATAGAAGAAGTACGACAACAGACAAAGGCAGAAAAGAAGCGACTGGCTATGGCCATGAGAGAAAAGCAACTAGACCAGCTCGGAATGATGGTCAGTCAATAAAACTTTATCAACCAAGTTTACTTAAAATTTTAGATTCATTTTTTTAAAACCAACATCAAGAGTAGATACCACATTCAAAACATTATAAGTTTGACTGTCAATGTCATTGTTGAACAGGTCACCATAAAGGCACAAGTCCTGCTTCAAACTGGGCTGTTGCCTTTATCATTATCATTATTACAAACATTCTTGACGTGTGCAAGGTGACACATCAGTGCAAATCTGAGGTGCAGTTACTGTATTTTCCAGACTGTAAGTTGCGGTTTTTTACATGAACTTCGATGGTAGCGATATATGCAAAGGAGTGATAAATGTGCTGATATTAAAACAATTTTGGGCTACCCGGGTACGTTATCTGCAGTGCTAAAAGATGAATGAAAAAGGAAGGACGCTGCTTGGGGAGACCCGTAAGGAGCAAGTTGAAGTAGTCCAAGCGTGAGCAGACAAATAGCGTGAACTATGGTGGTAAAGACAGAAGGTGAGACCGAGCGTCTGATGGCCCTCAGACGCCTCAGTTGAAAGAAGCAGGAACGAGTCATATTGGAGATATGCTCTGTGAATGTGAGGGAGGAGAGTCAAGTGTGACACCCAAGTCACGAACGGTGGAAGAGTAAGTGTAAGCAGGAAATTTCTCAGCCAGCAATGGAAAGTTGAGTTTAGCAAGCTGCTGTCTAGTCCCAAACCAGATCAATTGAATCTTAGCAGTGTTTAGGCAGAGACGGTTAAGGTGGTTAAGCTGTGTTAGCTGTACAGCGCTGTATTTAGTGTCTTTGTTTCCCTTGAGTAGAATCATAAATCATAAGTTTTTTGTCCCTCTGTCAAAATAGAAGACGTTAAACTACAAGTGTTTGAAAACATTAGTTAAAAAAGTGCAAAAAGTTATATTTTAACAGAATTGACCTTGTAACAGTGTATCTAAGAATTACACAGGAGATTTTGCAGATACAGCAAGTATTTGCTGACAGTGGGTGTAGTTAGCACACACGCTTATGCGCATGTGAGCGGAAATTTGTGTATGCGACATATCATTCAAAGATCTATGTATTGATTTTACAGAACATGTTGCCTAGGGCAGTGTTTCCCAAACTGTGGGTCGCGACCCAAAAGTGGGTCGCGAAGCTCTGGCAAGTGGGTCGCCAATTTGTTTTCCAGAAGCATTTATTTTTTTAAAGCAACAACATTTGACTATGATTGGGATATAACTAGCTGGATTGCAATGAATTGTAAACTGTTTTTTAATCTACCTTTCCCTTTAATGCTTTAAATTTCTAAGCGCTCTATATAAATCTGTATATTTCGGTAACAATTTGCGAAGCAAATTTTAGCACACAATGCTTAATTTTACACAGTGGGTACCGAGACTGCCAAGATATTGACAAGTGGGTCGCGACCCCGAGAAGTTTGGGAACCGCTGGCCTAGGGTGATTCAAAAAAAAATTTTTTTGAAAGTTAATGTGCATAGTTGTTTATTTTGTTCCTTTTGGGTTCAGATTAAAGTCTGTATAGAAAAATTCAGTATCAAATACATTTTAGAGGTTGCTCAGTGAGCACAAAAGTTCCCATACAATCGTATTCTCAAGTGACATATTAAGATGATGGCTATATCGCACACAGAATAAAGTTGAATAGCATGAATAGTAGATTCATTAATAACTCAAAGTATCCATTAGAAAATAGAAATTCACAATATCTGTTAGCTAAAAATCTAACAATCAACCAGGAAGTGTTTATTAGTCAATCGTAAATCAGTGTTCCAGCTGTTAGCGCGAACTGCAGCCTTTCCAAGTAGATTTACCAGAATCTGGGACACGGCGTCAGTGATCTTCAACCACCTGCATGAATTTTTGCATCTCATTTTAATTCTTGGTTACAGACTCGTTGAAATGTGATATCAGAGCAATGGAGCACTCAGCAGCATCATTGACCACACACTAACCATGGCAGATTCGATCTGTTGAAATATCACAGATGAGCTCCAAGTTTCTGGATTATTAGACATGATAAGTCTGTATCAAAGCCAAGAGAACGCATGGTACAGACTGAAGATGGATTAAGAAGCTCATTCAGCTCTTCGTTGCATAGATCCATACAAAGGTCTATTTTAATGCCTCTGACTCTTCAGTTTTTGCCATGTTGACGCATGCCAGCAATAATGCTGCATTCAAGTCCAATGATGCTTTGTCAGAAAGAAAGCCAAAGGAGCCAGTTCAGGTCCTATTTACCACAGATGATTGTATTTTTTTGGCATCCTCAGACACAATTTTGTTAATTGATGTATACTGCCTGATCTGTTTGTACAACTGGAAGTCATTAATTGGTGCATCAGATGCCACCGAACAAGCTATCCATGCTCTCACATATAATAATATGACTTGGAAATAAACAGAATTCAATGGTATTTCTTTTCCAAGAGGGTCATGTGAAATTGATCTCTAAAAAGATAATTCTTGAAGCAATAACTAACCTTAGCCATCCATCTGACCATATGATATGCATCTGGCTGTCTGAAACGATGCATCCCAAGATTTTACCCCAATTTAATTAGATCATTGCATTCGAGGGTCTCATCAATGGCAAATACATTGCTTTCTCCATGGAGACCATATCTCGAATATGAGGTCGTTGAGCAACCAGTAAACATTGATAGATTACAGTAAAATTTTGCTGTATTGTTCAGAACAACCAAAGGAACAAAATAATCTACTATGTCAGCCAATCAGGAAAAAAATTTTTGTTCCCATGGCGGCGTGAATCACCCTAATGTTGCCGTTTTTGCATTGCTGCATATGTTGTCTGTTTTTGCATCACTGCGTAGTCTGGAAAATACTGTAGTCAGTCCCCAAGTGAAGAGCTGTTGGTTATCCAAATGTCTGAAGGCCAATGAGAAATTGAGTTTTATATTATAGGCATATTTCAGGTAGCTTTTGTACTAGATGAAGTATTTGTTCAAGTTATGACATAATTGTGATGAACAAGCAATCTAAAGCAGTAAATGTTTCAAGTACAAAAGTGCTAGACTAACAGTGTCTATTGAACAGGTAAATTGTGATGTTTCCAAGTCTTTTTAAATTTATTGAGGATTAATATCTTGGTAAAGTCAAATCGAAAACTATTCCATAATATTGGTCCTGGCTTTATAGTTTCAGAGAATAAACCTACTGGTGAAGTGGACTTGTGTCTATAAGAGGGACTGAGTATAAGATTGGTAGTTGGTAGTGTTTTGAAGGAATTGTGTTTTTTTTAAAAGACGAATGAAAAAGGTCAGGTGACTGTCAAAGGACTTGCATTAAAACACATGGAAGATCTGAAGGATGAAACAGGTTTAGTCTGTTGTATATGTCGAGAGGGATACAGATACCAGCCAGTCAAGGTAGGAAATGCTAAACTTAAAAATGAAATAATATTGTGCATTGCATTTAGCAGTCTTGTCATTATACATTGACATGTTTTAATCCTTGATACCTGTAAAGGTGAATCTCGCAAGTCAGAGGAGTTGCTGCAATTTGGAATTTTAGTAAAACTGATGTTGCAGTTTTGTTACGATGCAAATGTTTTAAACCACTATCATCATCCAATTGTAAGAAAGAAGTTTGAAGAAGGATCCATCAAGTTAGATTTATTAGATGTCAGAGTTTCAGTAGATAAGTTTTCAGAAAATTCTTGCCAGACCTCAGTAAGCAAACTCACCAGAGGTGTGTACTGTATCTTATTATTACATACTGTCGGAGCACTGAAAAGCACTAGGTCGACATTGGAGTTATACTCGGTGCAGTTCGGCATCATAATTATCTGCTGTTTATGACAAGCTAGCTCTAGCTTGCTCAATTTTGGCTAGTTTCTGTATTGGTGGTCAAAGATGGCTTCAGGTCATGTTAAAACTATAATGGGATAATTTTGCCAACAACAAATATATGGCTCTCTTTAAATCTTACTAGTGCTTTGTTATGATATTTCAGGTACTAGGAATTTATACTTTTACAAAACGAGTGAATGTTGACGACTTTGAGGCAAAACCTCGCAAGACCCAAGGCTACAGTACCGTGTCACACTTCAACATTGTTCATGTTGACTGTCATCTTGCTGCAGTCAGGTATGCAATGCATAATTTAACCAGTTCTGATCTGTTTCATGCCAGACATTCATTGCTTGATCTTTTCTCTCATGTGATAAATGTGAACAGTTCTCTTGCATACTGGTCTTAATTCATTTGTTACAAAATTCCTCTGTGTGTTGAGATGAGGAGGTGAAAATATCTTTTTAATTTAATTTTCAAGTTGTTTTCGTTGAATTACTGATTGAGTTTTATTTGCAGACATGCACGTGGCCGAGAAGAGTGGGACAGCGCTGCTTTGCAGAATGGCAACACCAAATGCAATGGACTGCTGCCCTTGTGGGGCCCAGAGGTGCCAGAATCAGCATATGCCAGTTGTCTAGCAAGGTGAGAATACTCAGATTATATAAGTCTATGTCTGAGCAATTCTAGAGTATCTTTTAATACCTCTCACGCATGCTTCTTGCTAGCATAATTGAAGTTTAGTTAAAAAAAGATTATGCTGATATGGTTTGTATTTCAAGGTTATCAGAAGTGAAAGAAAATTCATGTCCACATCAGTTTAGTTAAGATATTTGTTAAAGTATATAGTATTTTTAGGGCTCGTGCTGTTTAACTTCACTGCACTACTCAGAAGTGTTTTAACATCATGAATTGCCACCTTGTAAATCCCTCATTTTACTGTTAGTTTTGCGCATTTACATGTATTTACTAAATACAAGAAACCAAAATTAAGGGACAAAAGAACCATGGAGTTGAACCAATTACAACAACTTTGGATGAATTTTTGCAGATTACCTAAATAGCACATTAAGTGATTTTGTCTTTTGGCAGACACAACACTTACCTACAGGACTGTACTGGTGTTCGTGATGCTACCTATTCCTACACAATTCATGACTTGAAGCATCTGATGTTGAAGTTTGCTTTTGAGAAGTCATTCAGTGAGGACAGTGGTGGTGGAGGCCGTGAAAGCAACGTTCAGCTGCTGCCATACATCATGCATATGGCTCTCTACGTCATCAACACGTACGTCTCCTATTCATCTGAAAGCCTTTCTAAAACTGAATCCTTTTTTTATGACACTATATTGTTTTCAGAATATCCATCTTGCAATTATACATGTAAATTCCTTATTATTTGTTGTGAATGTATTTACTTGCAGAACACGATCAGTTGTGAGAGAAGAAAAGAACCTGACAAATTTTCTAAAGCTGTCGACTGATAAATGGGTGGAGAATTCCTATGAGGTGAATATGTTAAAAATGCCAGCAGATAGTGTATCATGTTTATGTGATAGCATGTGTGTTGTATAGTTTGTTGTTGCTATAGTCTTGTTGTATAGATTTGTTGGTAATGATGGGTTGTGAAAAATGGTGATTTAGAGACTGCAATCTGTCATGTTATGCTGAAATATGATTTGTTGAGCTTGATACCGCTAAGTGTGAAGCTACTTAGCTATGTTCAGTGGTTCACATGTTCAGTTGTTGAGTGGAGTTTGTAAGAAGGAGCTACAAGTTAATGAAGGATGGATTTAAAGAATTGTAGCAGAGGTTGAGCAATTGTTACATCTGTAGATTTGCAAAAGGAAAATATTTATCAAATTATTCCCAAATCTTTGACTATGAAACAGCTAATAATGTGTGATAAGTTTCTAAACTATAGAAATTCTTTCTCACTTAATTCAGTGTCATTTTCCGTATTATTTGGGTTTACCACTAGCTCTATGTTCTTTCTGGAAAGAACATTGCTAACATCAAAATTAAAATCGCAGCATGCGTCCGTGATATCCAATCCTGGTGTGCATCGAAGCATCTGAAGCTAAATGCCACCAAAACAGAGCTCATCTGGTTCGACCGTTGAAATAGTTCGGATGACGATAAACAAATGAAAACCCTTAAGCTCGACTCCAACTGTTCTGACGTGGTCTGCGACCCTGGCAGTGCCGTCTTAACAGCATTGTGGGCCCTGGGCAAAGCAGTGCACTGGGCCCCTGCCCACCCACAGGGATAAAATTAAACCTATAGATTTGTTGGTACTTTCAACATTCACTAAAGTTGTAACAAAATGAATGTTTAAACATAATGAAACATAGGGCCTACTGATAAGCGAAGATTAATCAACATAAACTTTTACAATATTATATGAGCCTTGTAAAGCACAAATATTTCAACATATAAATGATAATTAATTGGTACACCATACAGTATGATACAGACAGATATGGTACCGAATGAATTATTTATTATTAATCAACACAAACGTTTACGAAATTTCTTTGCGGAGAACCGATTTATAAATGGCTTGAAGTCATGGTGTGCAGGATGTCATTTTCTATGCACATGAGCGAAAGCCAGTTCAAACGCTGCTGCCCCATTGTCTGCGAAGCAGATTCTTTACAAGTTTCAATTTTGAAAATGAACGCTTCCCTGTACACTTGGTCACCATCATGCACATGAACACTGAGTGGAATTTCAACATTGGGAACACAGATTTCAAGTTGTCCGAAATTATTTTTCTGTACAACGCAGGTAGAGTCTCGCAATTTTTCATCAGGAACCATGTAGTGCTTGAGATGAATGCAATCATTTAGAAGGTCACCATAATCAAGTTCACATTAGCCAGATCTTCACACTTTTTGTTTAGCTCAGCAGAACCAATTGTTTTCAAATATTACACTCAATAAAGCTTGAATTAACGCTATAGGCCTATGCACTGGCGTAAACCTATCCAAAATATTGGTGCACATGGGGCATTTGGTTATTCATTCTACATTTGTTGCATTGGGTGTACAGTCCATCTCAATTATTGGGGAGGGGCACGTGCCCCGGCTGCCCCCCAGAGTCTATGCCTATCATGGCTATATGCATTGTAATTATTAAAGCAGACGACTGTCATTTGCTTCCATAGACGATATAAATAATAGAGTTATTCCTAAAAACCGTTTAATTGCCATCAATAGCTAAGAAGTTTCACTTCTGTTGCGCGTGGGGGTCATGTGTGCACGCACACATAAATTTTTTGTGGTCTTTGGGGCCCCCAGAAGCGTGGGGCCCCCGGGCGACTGCCCACATTGCCCATGCGTTAAGACGGCACTGGACCCTGGTGTAATGTTAGACTGCAGCCTTAACATGACTCCATTGCCAGAGCATGTTACTTCCACCTTCGCCAAATTCGAAAAAGTGAAACATTGCCTTAATGAAACCTGCCTCCGTATTCTTGTTCAAGCCCTCGTCATCTCTCGCCTCGACTACTGCAACTCTGTCCTATCCGGTCTTCCTTCGACACTACAACCTCTGTCATCTGTTCTTCACATGGCTGCTCGTCTAGTAAAAGGTCTTGGTACTAGAGATCACATCACACCATCCATGCAACAACTACACTGGCTTCCCATCTGTGCCCATATCGCCTTCAAAGTCTCCCTCCTCATGTACCATATCAACTCTGGAACCTACCCTCATACGTCACGCCATGTTCTGCTTCCAATTCCAGAAGACTCCGATCGGCCACACGAGGGGATTTTACCGTACTTCGCACAAACTAGAAGTTGGGTAGTCGTGCCTTCTCGGTCTCAGGACATATAGAATGGAACAGTCTTCCAGCTACAGTCCGTCAATGCACATCTGTTGTTCAATTTAAATCTAATTTAAAAACTCATCTATTCACATTGTACTATGACTAGGAATGCAGCGCAGCGCGTTTTTGTGCAAGACTTGTTTTGTTAAAGCACGCTATAAATCTTTAGTTGTATTGTATTGTATTGTATTGTACCTATCAGAAAAGTTATGAACAACATGTTGCTGCAGTGTTGCATATAAAAAATTCTTCTTTGATGGATGCAAACATTTTTTCATAAATAACTGGGTGAATTCTTTGGAAGTAAGTAAGAATATAATGGAGAATACTTTTAACACCAGAATTGATTTTTGTGAATTTCCTTTTTGAATTCCTTGATTTATTACTTTTATTAGTATTTTCAAGGATTGAAACAGATTAATACAGTTGTCTGATAGAGTTGGTACTTTATGGTCTCAGGTTGAAGGTCCGTTTTACTGGACAGTGATGGCGGTTCACATCTTTGATCATAACAATTGGAAGCAGCACAAACTGTCCTTCCTCAAGCGCCTGATAGTCCTTGGTCATGCACGCAGTGTCTCAGCAGATGGTATCACCAGGTAATGACTTCTCTTATTTGTTGAACTTTGCAGGACTTCTTCTTTAATCATTGTAATTGTAATCAAGAACTTATATTACACCACTCAAAGTGAGAGACGTTCCCATCTTGGTTCAGTGACCCTATTGCCTTGTCTTATTACTGTACGTTTCATTTTAGTTACTATTCAGTGGATGTCTTTTGGTAAATATGAATAGAAGAAGCTATGTGCCATAAATAAAATATCAATGCACAAATTTTGACAATTCATATTCTTTGAAACAACATAACTGTTGATTGTATAAGTGTGCAGTTTCTGTTTATTTGAGTGTGTACTAAATATAAATTAGTTCCAGTCATTTCTTGAAGAGAATTTAAATGGGTTTGGCTTTGATTGATGAAACACTTAACAAAGGAATTAGCACTTTTAAACATTCGATGCTTTATTTTGTTGTTGTTGTAGTTTGTCTGACAAGACTGTGAAAGACTATTCAGCATACAAGCCATACCTGATGTTCTTTGCACTGGCAGATGCATTGCCAAATATCTTCTTCAAGGTATTTTCATCTTGTCTGTGTTTTTGTGTCTTTTGAACAAACGTGAGGCAAGAGAGAAAGAGAGCTGACCAGTGTGTGCATGTGTTTAACTTTGTAATTGTCTTTGTGGCTTCAGTGTACATTTCCAGTCTCGTCTGCATAATTCTGGGCCAAAATAATTATCACGAGATTTCTTAACTCATTCCCGCCCGAATTGTTTTTCTTGAAAATTAGTAAATTGACAGTACAGATGGTAAAACGACAACAGTGCAACAACGCTTACAGTTAAGTGTAACAAAGTATATATTTTCTGATTCAGCAGACTGCTGGCTTTAAAATGTACATCTTTTCAGGAACAAAACATTTATGTAGCTGCCTTACAATGCCAAGTGCACAACAGTCACCGATGCACAGATGAATATCATGTTTCTCACAATTCACAGTCTTACATAGTGTTTTAGGTATAACAAAGTATACATTTTCTGAATGAGCAGAATGTTGGCTATAAAATGTACATCTTTTCAGGAACAAAACTTCATTTATGTGGCTGCCTTACAATGCCAAGTGCACAACAGTCACCGATGCACAGATGAATATGACTCTGTTGTCCCAGGTCCCGGTAGACGAACGTCACTCATTCTCAGGCTACTTGGAAAGCATTTTCCATCTAACTTGCATGTCAGGCAAAGGTGCAAAGTCTGTGCCAAGCCAAAAAGTCCACAGACTGGCAGATATAAGGACACCAAGACTGAAAATTAGTCCTCTGCGCTTTATATTGTGCTTTTATTTTTTTAATTCTACATCCTATTATTTTCAAAACTTTACTTGTTTTTAAAGTCACTTTTCTTTTGCAGAAGTGTAGTGTAGGAAGTGAAAGCACTTGGGCAGCATCCTTAGCCAACTACATACGCAACAATGACCAGGGACTTCAAGATCAGGCAAAGCGTGTCCTATCCAATTTCGAAGAGGAACTGATCCCATGCGAGTCCCTCGCCGAGTTTCTTGATGCAGCTGGTGAGTACTGTAACTAAACTGTTTGATGTTAGTTGTTATCATGACAGACATCTAAGGCCACGAGGTCTGATGACCAAGATCTATGACTGTGGCTTATGCATTTTTTCTTTTAATAGATTAGTTTATCTTATGCAGAATTTTCTGGATAATTATTGTATGTTAAAATGTCTTAGGCACCTTTCAGCTTTTGGTTACATGTCATGAAAGCCCAGCTGCAAGTATGAATTGGTCAACCTATTATTATTGTTATTACAAGCATTTTTAATGCTTGCAAAGTCACACAGAAATGCGAATCTTGGGCATGGTTAGTCAGTCACCAGCGACCCCAGGCGAAGAGAAGTTAGATAAGCAGATGTTTGAACGTCAATGAGAAATAGTAAGTTTTGAGGCATTTCTTGAAACAAGAAAAAGGAGTTCGAGCATTGAACAGAAACACAGAAGATTTTATTCCTTGGGAGCAGCAACACGGAATGCATGAGAGCCCATGACAGTGCTACATCGAGGTTCAACCAAGACTCGTCCGAAGATATCAGACTGCGGGAAGGGACGTACGGAGATAATTGTGGTTGGAAGTAGGTAGGAATGCTCGTTGTAAGGGTTTCATATGTCAGACAGGCCTGCCATTTTAAATCTTATTCTGAATTCAACAGTAAGCCATCTGAGTGAGCAGGGTTAAGGAGTTTGTACGAGCACAGACATATAGCACCACTCGAGCCAGGGCATTTTGGATGTTAACATGAAGATCTGAGATATCTGCAAAAAGGCATAGGAAGGTTGCTTGATGAGTTGTATTTTGTTAAATAACTGAATGCTGATGTGTTTTAGGCCTGCTGGAGGATGTTTCGGACCCAGACAGACTGATAACAGAAATCCTTTCGTCTCTGCCATAGATTCTGCCATCGACTTACTCTGCCATTTGCTTATTTTGCCTTTTTTGCGCTTTGGACTTTGAATGTTACGTAACCAGATTCACAGTGTGTGATTTTAATTGTAATTGTACTGCTTCAATGCTTTTTGCAGTGCTTGCATATTGTGTGTTTTGGACATTTTGGGATTTGTTCATTATTCAGATTTTTATTTAGAAGGTAAATGAAAGTTGAAATGTTGAACTTGTAATTGATAATCTTGTGGAATTTCAAAACCTGTACTGTCCGTGCTAAATTAATAGCTTGCAGGTTGGTGTGGTTATAACAGTGACAGCTTAATAAAGTTATATCCTGAAATAAGTCTGTCCAGTTTTTGGTTAAACACTCTTGCACTTTGCAGTAATGATACCTTATGTTTTTCGTAGTTTTACTGTCCTAGATGAACATTTTAAGCTGTTAATAAACTTTTCTCACTAAATATGCACACTCCAAACTGTGCACACTGTTCTAACCATTGGTTTGTCTTTTAAGGATTTTGAAAATGATAGTTCACAGATAATGCCTCAAAGTCCTAGATAAGTTTTGTTGTGGCAGCTTGGTCTGTGTTATCAGTGTTGAATTATTAATATTGTCCTTGCTTGTCTCATAGGATTATCCACCTCATTACCATTGCTGGGTAATGGGAAATGCACATATAAAATGTCAGACTGTCATTTTGTCTTTGCTACCCAACCATTAGTTGGTGCAGGTGCTGTTCTAGCCTGTCACAATTTTTTGCTTTTTGCCGGTACTGGTAACATTGACTCGTGATGCCTGAAGTGGTAGATTTTGCACCAAAACAGAGTAAAGTTATGGTTTAAGCTGTTAACCTTTTTACGTTTTCTGTAGTTATGATCACCATTATTTTTAGTTGTAAGCTTTAGTTATGGTTTGGAGTTGTCGGTATTCCTGAAGGCACTGAAATTTTTTTTGCTTTTAGTTTATAATGTTTGAAAATTAAATTTGGCCAGCTGTTTTACCGGTTATTAAAGTATTCCTATAACTCTTAGTTAATAGTGTTTTCTGTGATTTTTATAATGTGTGTAGCAGATTTGACTAAAGTTCAAGGTTACATTAGCAAAACAAAGATTGGAGAGGATGGCCTACATTTTTGGCAATTGACTGTGAGGGAAAGCTATATAAATAACATTGTGTCGCCAGGTCATAAGGGGCAAATCCTTGGTTTGAAGCCAAGGATGCTTATCCAATTTGTCTCTAGTCGTTCACATGACCACTTCCAATGGGGGACATTAAATAAAGAGTAACCGTTTTGACTTGCCCTTTAGCAAGGCACTCGTCTCCTAATGTAGGACAGGCCAATACCAGAATAAAGTATGTGGTCCCTTGTAACTCTGCGGACTTTGACAACATGTGGTCAGTTGTCGGGTTTGACTGTAAGGAAACCTAGATTTGTGCTTGTTATTGACAGATCCTTGAGAGTAAGAATTCCAGACAATTGCAGGTCTAGATACTCCATTTCATTTACAAGAAATGCAACCAAAATGCCATTGTAGTTGCATAGTACATATAGACAAGGTTTTATTACATGACCAGGGGAACCTAAGCAGCCGCATGTTTATAAGATTCACGCTGCTACGTGACTGTAGGCTAAAAAAAATCACATAGTAACGATAATGATGGCCAGTAACTGAAAGGATTGAAGTCCAGCAGGAGCAGATCTGGCTCCTAAAGCAAAGGGGCTGAGCAATCAGTTCTTTGCTATCTAGAATTGGCCCTGTGCTGAATTTTTTTCAACATCATTTCATCAGCAGGCAACAGTTGAGCAACAGAATGCAGACATGTACATTGTACAGTACTTTGTTATCTGCGAGTGACCTTCAAATGGCGGACAGTGCATATAAAATTTGTATATAGAAGGAAGAGGGGAGGGAGAGGGTTACCTCCACTTTTCCACCCTTGGTGCTAGGTAATCTGCCTGACTGATATAAATTGACCACAGACCAACAACTTCAAGACATTCAATGTGCCATGCATATATTAATATTTCTGGACTTGGCTTAATTGATTGCCATTTAAAATAATTTCACTGACTTCGTGAGCATTGCTTTTCTTCGTCCTTTTGAAACGAAGTCATAATCTCCAAATTTCTAGAGTGCCACTTGAAGGCTAAGCGCAGGGCATCAGCCTATTCACAAGCGCTGCGCAGGTTGAGAGTTGTAGAAAAATGACTGGGGTGGGGTAGACCTTGATTCATGTGGAGTTGGGGTGTGCAATGAAGGCTTGACTATGTGGACCTAAGAAAGACTAGGGGGGTTGAAACCCCCCGACAATTCTCACCCTGGCGCTGCGACAAATCAGAGGGGGTTTTCCAAAGGAAGTCTGGGTCCGGTTACCATGGGGGCAGAGCAGCTGTTCAGGCGGGTGTCGTTTAAGGCAAGAAGAATTGAAAGGCGGAGGATCAGATGAGTCAGAGTAGGAGTTCTTGAAAAGATGAGACTTCAGTTTTGAGTGGAAAACCCGTGGGTAATAGAGGAGCATGAGGAGGAGGATGTAGGACGGGTTGCAATGATGATGGAGGAACTGAAATTCTGCAGAACTCTGGAGATCATTCCAGTGGCATGGTGCTGTCACTGCTGTGTTGACTATGACCTGGTTGGAGAACTTGAGTAGTGACCGGGGGTCGGGAGAGACTGAGATAGGAGGACAAGCGGGTGGAGCAGGTTGCCTGGATGGTTAAGAGATCATGGAGATACTTGGGTTGAGAATATTGTAGGGAGTTGCAAAAACGTCATTTTACCTCCCTCCCACAAAAAGATCCCCCCTCCCAAATTTTTTCCCTCCTCAGAAAATTCCTGTGGATGCCCATGAGTGATACGATGATGAATGGGCGTTCTAGTGACCGCTCTGGCTAATGAGTTCAGGATAAGTTGCAGACGCTTAATTTTGATGAATTCAATGTTGGCGCTTAACTTAGGTGGATTCAATGTTGAAGAAGAGGGAATGCAATAATCAAGCTTTGAATGAGCAATGGAGGTAGTAATGGTGGAAGCATTTTTAAGGTCGAGCATGGGCCGGATGAGGCAGAGGTCAGAAATGTGAAGCAGGAGCGGTTGGAGATGTGGTTAGAGAAGGAGAGACGTGGATCAAAAGTATTATCAAGATTGCGGACGGGGAGTCGGAGAAGAATAACGCCGCAACAAATTGGTCAAGCTAATTGGCATCTGTAGAACAGCATTACTTCCAAGTGCACAGGTGTTGCTAAACTTAAATTTCCAAGCAGGATAGGGGCCATCCATATATTACGTACGCATGGAGGGGAGGGGTAACCGAAATGCATGTGCTTGCATACGCTTGCGAACGGGGGGTGGGGTCTACTGATAATGTACGTACGCAAATTGATTGGCCTTCAAGTGAGCTAGAGTTCAGTCTTTCCAGCTATCTGGTACTACCAGAGGAAGTAGGACTGTGGGAGAGGTGTCGCTTGTACGCCACCTTACCTCTGAACTATTAAACTATCACACAACTCAACAATGAGTCCATGGATTACTCATCCTTCAATCTGGCCTAAAGTGCAGACAGTCGCTGCCTGGACGTGTGTAACTGACTCATTCTGCAGCTGGTCTTGGGGGGGGTGCGTCAACTGTAAGTACGCAGGTGGGGGGTGGAAAAAGTACGCGTGCAAACAGGGAGGGGTCCAATTTTCCAGGATTTTTGCGTACGTAATATATGGATGGCCCCATATACAAATTTTCGCGACTTTCCATTGCTAAATATAGATTCCTAGGCTCAAAATGTCGGCGTCGGCGCGGCGTGCCCTATTCAGAAATATGAGTCACCATGGGCATCCGCAGGAATTTTTCCGGAGGGGGCCCAATTTTTCAAAGGGGCCAAATTTTTCCATGGAAAATTTATTCACAAATCCAGGGGGGCAAATCCCCCTTCCCCTCCTCCGGACGTCCATGTGAGTCACTATGAGAGTTGAACAGCCGTTGGTCCTGTGACCAGTCAAAGGGACAAGTTCTCTAAAGCCACTCCATCACACTGAAGCTCAACTACATATAAAGGGACTGAAAGAGAAGACATTTGCCTTACAAATATGAACATCCTTAATTACACTGCACATCTGTATAGGTATTAGCAAATTGTAATCAGATGAAGCAACATGCATTTGCATATTGCATGAATACACTGTCTTGCATATGCACTGATACAGTGTAGGCCTACACACCAGGTCACATGCCAGATGATGGATATTAAACAGCATCCTCCCAGTAAGAGAGGCTGCTGAAGCCATGAAGTGAAATGTAAATGTATACGTTTTCTTATGGTAATACACTGGCCGAGTGGCCTCACTCCTGTTTATTTTTCAATGAATTTACCAGGTGGTCTGCTGCCCGTTTGAATTGGTGCCCACGCCATTTAAAGTTTCCACATATAGACCATTGTTTGTATCAGACTAAACTGAAAAAGACCATTGTTGATACTATACATACTAAGTCAAAACCTGTGTCAACTGATACATACTGTTTACCTGAATAGATTCCAGCCAAAAGTATTAATCAATTATACCTTCCGTTCTGCATGAATTAGTTAAATGGCATATCTTGATATTAATAGCACTCATAAACTCCTCTAATCTTGCAGCATTAAGCCAAAAATTTACACCATTGTAATAAGACCACATACATCAAAGACAACAATCAATAAGTCACAGAAGCTATTCGACATGAAGGTAACGAACGAGGGAATAATGTAGCATTGTAGTACACATACAAAGACATGCATCGCATATTGCTTTTGTTGTCAAGGTACAGTCCATCAAATTTTGATGTTAAGACTGATTGCAGAAAAAGCAAAAAGAAAAAATAGGCTTGTATACAACTGCTTCGTGGACTTTCAAAAGGCATTTGATTCCATCAAGCATGATGCTACATGGGCAATACTGAAATCATATGGAGTAGGGAATAGATTGATTGGGATTCTTCAGAACATCGGAGAGAGATCAAAGGCTGCAGTGAAAGTGGGAAGGGAAACAGGAGGATGGTTTGTGACCACAATAGGAACAAGGCAAGGAGATCCAGTTTCACCGAATACATTCATTACTTACTTGGAGAGAGTCATGGATACGATCCAAGATAATGGAACTGGAATCTCGGTACAAGGAGAACAGATTAACAACTTACGATTTGCAGATGATATTGACCTATTAGAGAACAGCTGCGAGAAGTTGCAAGAAAGTGTTCATGGGTTGCACATATCGGCCAAACGTGCAGGGTTAACAATAAATGTGGACAAAACAAAAACAATGATATTTGGCAAAGAGACAATTGAAAAGGAAATAAGAGTGCAAGAGGAGGTTATTGAAAATGTAACCGAATTTGTGTACTTAGGCAGTCTGCTAACATGGAACAATGATTGCACAAGGGACATAAAAGCAAGAATAGCAAAGGCGAAGGGAGTCATGGCAGGACTAAATACCATATGGCAGTTACAAGACCAAATTAAATATCTTAAAAACATGTGTGTTTAGCACAGCTCTCTATGCCTGTGAATCATGGACAATTAAAAAGACGGACCAGGATAAAATATTGGCATTTGAAATGTACTGCTATAGGAGGATACTACACCTAAATTGGACAATGAAGGTGACAAATTTGGAAGTTCGGAGAAGACTGAATATAAAGACAGATCTAATGCAAACAGTAATAAAGAGAAAACTAAGTCTCTTTGGTCATATATGTAGAATGGACGACAAGAGAAAAATAAAAACTGTGATGATGGGAATTATGGATGGAAATGGACGGAGGGGCAGACCCAACAGAGAGTGGACAGACGACATTGAAGATTGGTGCAAACAAGATCTGCACAACTTAGGAATATTAGCACAAGACCGAGGACTTTGGAAAAAAATGATTAAATATGCATTGGACACCTACGGGCCTTCGGCCCATGGATCCTGATGATGATGATGATGATGTCAAGGTATTAAGGAAATGGCAACAGGAACAGGTGTATCAAAACAATGGTTACTTGTAACAAGCTATCGCTTTAAATGAATGTGTGTATCATGGCACAAAGACAAGATCATCAAAGTATAATGAAAACGAATTTAGTCAGGAAGACAATGCATTCTTGGTATCAAGATAAAGACCACAGACACTATAATCAGCTATGTTCACTCTTTATCTTCTTCATTAACACACGAGTTCCTACCAATCAAAGTGCCATTTCTGAGAATAGATTGCTTATCTTTGCAATATCATGCAAAACAAGAAAAATGCAACAATAACAATTAAGCATATCAAACTGGCATCGGCGGCGCGCCGACAGATTGGCAGCGGCGGCGGCGGTGCGCCGACAAACAAAAATCGGCGGCGGCGGCGCCCAGGAAATGGCGGCGGCGGCGGCGCGGCCGGCGCAGGGCTCTAGGTACAATAAACCTATGGGTGGCACAGATAACATCATAATGTAACAGGAAGATAAAATCAAAACCGTGCGTTATCTCATCCAAGGAATTTATATTTACAGGATGGAAATTCGTTTAGATCGTATATCCTGCTGCATCCATACCCACGTGCATCCTTACCAACTTCAATTGTTATGCCTAATATTAAATACAATGTTTTGAAGTAGTATTATACTATATATATAATTATTCGTCGATTTTCTTTCATAAGTACAATAAATTAATACTGTTATTTAAACAAGACGCGATAATTTTCTGTCCGCAAGAGGACAGTGCTCAAATTCAACGACGGTGCCTTTTACTCCTGTGGACAGTAGTCCTCATCCGGTATTGACGAACTGCCGTTGTATCTTAGTGGTTTGGAACAGAATTGCTGTTATTTGCGATAAATCATGGCGGCTTTTCGAGAATCTGGGGTTCAATATGTTCAGATGGACGGTTTGGTGCGTTCTGTTTACGTATTTGCAGTGTTATTGTCCTTTTGTATTAGTTTCGTAAGATATTGCATATGTCTTGCATGGCGCGTGGTGTGTGTGTGTCATATGGGTGCGTATTCAACCCGAATACCCGAATCCCCGAATACGCTGAAAATATACGAAAGCCCGATTTCCCGAAAACACTTTTTTAGAAAGCGGCCGAACTCCAGAAAACTATTCAGAGTTAAATTGTAAACTCTTATTCATTCATTCATTCATTTTAAAAATTTAATATAGCGCCCCTCAAGTTACCTACTCAGAAGCGCTCCCAGCCCAACCACGGCAATATAAACTGGACTTAAGTAACTTATAAAAAACAAGCGAACTATTCTTAGGCAACAGGCGTATCTGCAATGGGAGTTGATTCCAGATGGAGGGGCCAACCACAGAGAAAGCACGACGCTGCCTAGTTGCGGTGGTAGAACGAGGAACCAAGAGCTCACCCAAAGAAGAAGGGCTCGGCGGACAGTCACATGGGAGACAGGACAACAAAGCTCACGTAAGTAAACTGGGGCACAGCCAAGTAGGCATCGCCAGATCAATGCAGCTATTCTATAGTTGATGCGTTGCGAGATGGGAAACCAGTGTAGTGTGTCACGCATATATAGGCTGAGACAGAGGCATGTTTAGGAATGTGACCAATGAGACGCGCAGCAGATCGAAGAACCCGATCAAGACGAGCAGTCAGAGAAAGTGGCAGGCCTACCAGAATCGAGCAGCAATGGTCAAGTCGACTGGTGACAAAGGCAGCATCATGAGATAAGGAGAGAGAGATAACCCGCAGCTGGCACAGCTGATAGTAGCAGGTACGAGTAAGCTGATTTATGTGAGGGGAGAAACAGAGTTCACTATCAAGAATAATTCCCAAGTCTCGGACCGATTTTCAGAAGGTAACATGCGTGACATAGATCTAGCGTGGCCTTACATTCATCCGACTTCTACTTTAAGTTACATTTTTGTCACTAATCGATTTCGGGGATCCGGCCTAAATTCGATTCGGGATTCGGGCCAGACCCGCGTATCCCAAATCCCCTAAACGAATTTCGGCTGGATCCCCAAAATCGATTTTCAAAGTCGATGTTATATAAAAGAGTTCAAATTTCAACAATTCATTTTTAAACAGGGTGTTATATTTCAAACATTACAATTTAATTTTTTGAACATTTGAATAGTTTTCGGGATTTCGACTGCTTTCTATAAAACTTTTTTTGGGAAATCGGGCTGCTGTATATTTTCAGCATTTACGAGGAATTGGGTTTCGGGGATTCCGGACGACCCCGTGTCATACTGCGTAGACGCAAACTATTGATGTCTACTATGGACTATTCATGAATGAGGCATTGAAAATAAACTGCTGGGATATTATGGAGCCGATGATTCGTGATGTGTCGGCAGCTTGTAACACATTACCCACAGTCTTTACTTTTCTGCCGCTGGTGACTAATCGCTGTATAAACAATATGACCGACCCAGACGCGGATAGCATAGATCGCTGCGACCTCCCACAGCGGAAATCTCTGAAGTAAATGTATTAATTAATGAATTGATGCCACAGTTAAGTAAATTATAACTTTAAAAAAATCAATATATATTGAAAGTTTAATACAAGTCTAGCCCTAAAATTTTGTAGGCATATAACTGTATGATCACCTTACAAAAAACCAAATTCATTTTGCCAAGTAATGAGTAACGAGCACAATATTTACAAAAAATTCTACTAATCAGGGTAATCTATCATTTGTGTCAATCCGTGTGAAATCAACCAATTTTTTAACATTTTCCCACCTTCAACTTTAGATTTGGCTGAAAATTTGTCCATCTGTTTGGCCACCATTTTGAGGCACAAATACCAAATTTTATTCAAATATTCAAAAATTTGACCGAGATATACCATCTTAAAGTGAGGTGGGGTAGGCGAAAATTTGTATCCGATTTCGCGAAATGTTCTCTGAGGCCATATTCAACATGAAATAACTCAAGAAGTAGAGCAGATAGAGGCATGAGGTTTTCACTGCTGTATTCAGAAAGTTATTGGCAACATAATGAGCCTATTAAATTGACTGTGTCTTGATTAGAGACTTTACAGAACAGCTGCCAATATGCCATCTCAGAAAGCGCAAACTGAATTTTCTTGAATTTGCCAGACCAATATGAGGAAAAGCAGCAGCAACAACATTTTAATCTGTTCATATTTTGAAATAGCAAGTAATGGGCTCCTACTGGATGTACTTTACTGTGGTGTTTATTTGCAAATGAATTCATACTGACATGCTAAACTTGGTCAAACTGATGAACATGGGTCAACTTCACCAGCTGATATTGAGAAAATGGACAACTGGAATTTATCTGAATTTCATATTTCTGAAAAGTGCATGCCATAAGCTTTCTGGTGATATAAATTTCGTGTTGGTGCTCAGAAGCAATCAGGAGTTATGCTTTGTTGAATATTAGCTATTTTTCGATGTCGCAGAAGGGTCAGTCCATGTGAAATCACAGAGGGCCTGTATATGACCTATCTCAGATTTGGCTGTAATTTTGCTATTTTGTAGCTTGATATGTTTGTACATCATATTGAAATTTTCAGAAGCCTATCACCATGTATCTGCATTGTATGGCTGACGGTAATGGAGGGGGGTTTGAAGCACTCGCGACACGTTTTTGAACTTGGTGACATGTTCAAAGGCCAGTATCTCGGGAACAGATCCACTTAGGCCTGCAACATTTTGTGATTTTGTACAACTTTTTGTGTACTTTCTGATTCTGTAAATTATTCTGAATTGAAGCAAATAGTTTCCATCTAATATTGGTGTAAAAGTGACCAAAAACGCAGTTGCCAGTTTAAAACTGTAATATTCACGGCATCTTAGCAGTGAAGACAACAAAAGCTATTCCAAATATTTTACATTTCTGTTATCTGCATATAGTTCACTCTGTATGTAACAAATCTTAACCTTGTGACTCTTATGTCTTCATGGTGATGAGTCTTTAAAGTTGGTCTGTGAGGCAAACTCTCCATATTTGGCTGCAAGTATGCGCATGTGGGACAACAGATAGAACAATGGTGTTGACTTAGTGTTGTAGAGCTTGAACAGACCTTTCCAACGATATATGGTTTGTTTGGTGCTTCTGAGTCCTTCACTTTATTGTAAGTGGTCGAAATATGATATACTTGAATATTCGCTGTTTCAACAGGTGCAGGATGCTCTGATGTTGCATTTATTAAGTAACTTTAAACAGCCACTCGCAAATATTAAAAGCATTGTTCTATCTGTTGTCCCACATGCACATACTTGCAGCCGAAGATGGAGCAGTTTACCTGACAGACTATTATCACCATGGAGCCATAAAATAATAAGGTTAAGATTAAGAAATGTAAAATATTTGGAATAGCTTTTGTTGTCTTCACTGCTAAGATGCCATGAATATTACAGTTTTAAACTGGCAACTGCGTTTTTGGTCATTTATTTCATGTTGAATATGGCCGCAGAGAACATTTCGCGAAATCGGATACAAATTTTCGCCTACCCCACCTCACTTTAAGATGGTATATCTCGGTCAAATTTTGAAATATCCAAATAAAATTTTGAATTTGTGCCTCAAAATGGTGGCCAAACACATATAAAAATTTTCAGCCAAATCTAAGGTTGAAGGTGGGAGGGTCTGGTTGATCTCACATGGAATGACCCATTTTATATTTTCATGACCCTTTTGGGATTGTTTTTCTCTTTACTCCCTTGTCAGATTTGTTCAACTTTGACATCACTTTGCCAAGTAATTGTCCGTCACGTAGACAGTATACATATATAAAAATTGAATGCATTGTACCTGATACATATGGAGATATTGATCACTGAATATTGTAGAATTTAGATATAAAATTAACAATGAAGGCACCTTTGACATTTAATACAGCTGAAATTATAGGACACACAGTAATAATAACAATTATGTTTTTTAATCTATGTAAGAAACTGTGCAGCTGGTTATAAAATCATCTAATTTGGTGTAACAGCTCTAGAGATATAAATTCTCAAAAAGTGGACATCTCAAAGTTTCGCTAAATGCCTTCATCATAGGGTGGGAGTCACGGAATCCACAATATCTTGGAAAGTTGATTAACTATTGCACAAAGATTTTAGGCTTTTCTATCCAATACATGTTGTAGCATGTAGTTAAAATTTCGGCCATTTCATTGATTCATTCATTCAAAAACTTAATTTAGCAACCCCTGAAGGTACCTACTCAAAGGCACTGCCAGCCCAACCATGGCAGTATAATCTAGACTTCAGCAACTTGTGAAACATAACCGAAATATTCCTAGGCAGCAGGAAGTCCATTCCAGATGAAGGGGCTGATCACAGCACGATGCTGCCTAGTTGTGGTGGTGGCACGAGGAACCAAAAGCTCACCAGCAGAAGAAAAATGAGGTGTTTGGGTGAGAATCTTCCTCAGAATTGGTTGTGTTGAGCTGTCATCATAGTTGCAGCATCAGAACAATTAATTTAACTCTCTAAGGATGAATTCATGTGAGAACTGAAATGCTAGACAAATGTGATGTAAGAGAAGTAAAAAACTGAGGTGAATGCCAATCCAGTTCCAACACGCTTCTATGTCAACCGTGGTCATAGCTGGTTTACAGACTGCTTTGAGATGCTATCTGATTGAACCAATGCAAATCATGCAGGGTTTGTTGCATTTTGCTAAATGGAAGTTGCTGTTCTTAAAACGTTTCAAATTCAGTTTTAGTTGTTGAACAGAGTTTATGTTTCCATCAAGGGCCGACACTGCTTCATCAGCAACACTTGAACCGTAACCACAAGATGTAGAGTTGATGCTGTGTCTGCTGAGATGTTTAGTTGCATCACTGAATAGTCCAATATATTGATAACAGCTGCAAGAATTTCTTTGTTGCTTCAAGAAGAGCTTGTTTTTAAGAATATAGCCATTCATGACATTTCTAATCAAAACAATGTCTCTTTATTAAGTAAAATGCATTGGCCAGCCAACTTAACTTTTTTCCTCTCATCTTTGCTTACCCACTAAGCTTACAATAGCACACTTGCTCAGTTGATGCTCTGCCTCTTTTTGTGTCCCAAACCAAAACAGTAGTTTGTTCGGAGTCTCTGTCTCTCTCTCTGTCTCTCTCTCTGTCTCTCTCTGTCTCTGTCTCTGTCTGTCTCTGTCTGTCTCTGTCTCTCTGTCTGTCTCTGTCTCTGTCTCTCTGTCTCTGTCTCTGTCTGTCTCTGTCTGTCTCTCTCTCTCTGTCTGTCTGTCTGTCTCTCTCTCTCTCTCTCTCTCTCTCTCTCTCTCTCTCTCTCTCTCTCTCTCTCTCTCTCTCTCTCTCTGTTGCCAGCCCCCAGTTCTAGAATTTGTTACTGGTTTCTGCTCCATCTGCCTTCTGTGATGTCGCTTAATTGAGGACTGAAATCCTATTTCGAATAGCTTACCTCATCGGCTGTCTTCTGAACTCGGGCTCACAGATCTCGACTTCATGGCTCAGTTCAATGATTGTTATTTTGAAATGCAAGTGTGCTTAGAAATGACCATCGATTGTTGCATTGTGCATTACGATAACAGTGATAAGAATTTTTGGGATTAGGTTAGATCTGCAGTTTTCATACCGAATTTCGGTCTGAGACTGCTACATGTTACATATTCTTCTGTCTTCTAATTTTTCATACAATTATGTGTGGTACTATACAAAGCAAGACTATTGTTTATTTGTTCTTTTTTCATTAGGTTGTGCTAAAAATTATCAAACATTGCCAAGAGGAAGGTTCTGGAGCTGGTGAACTAGTGCAAGGAGTCTTGCTGGGTCTGGTGGAGAACAATCGCTTGGAAGTGACCAATTGCTTTCCATTTCCACGTCATACTGAAGAAGAGGACTTGGATGAAGGTTACTAAATATGAAGTTTATTGTATTGTATTTAAACATTTATAAACCATCTCTAGTAGGGTGAACCGTTCAGAGTAGTGATGTTTTAGTTTTGCCTCGAGGTTTAGTTTCAGTTATTATTAGTTTCCCGTGCTAGGTGTTTTAGTTATTATTAGTTTTTGTTTAGTTATAGTTAATAAAAACTTAAACCTAGTTTTAGTTGTTTTCGTTTTAGTTATTTGGTCACTGATAGTCTGATACTTAGCCATCGTGAATGTACATCAATTTATTACAAAAAGCAATCATTAGGTTTAGGCCTACAGCAAGGTGTTCAGTAGGGCCTATGGTATGCCATGCACATATACATGTTTAGCCTTTTAATGACTGTGAAATTTAGTTTCGACACACTGGAAAATTCTAACAGTTGAAGATAACGAGCTTCGATGGAAGTCATGTAGCCACACAAACTGCCGACTAAACAATCAGTAAATGACATGATTCTAAAGACTAACTGTAGCCGGTGTAGCGGGATGGACGTTTCACAGATCGAGTAATGACTTGCGGTGGTTCCGTGTTTCTTAATGACTCATCATTGCAAAAGATTTAACGATAATGAGTTGGGGCTACTGGCCTACTGCATCCGTTGGCAACTTGGGTTATAACTGATGCATTCAATTAGCACCAATTAGAAACGCTGGGAATGGGAACTTGGGAGCTTAGATGATCACTAGCGCTGGCCGCTGGGTTTATCTCATAAAGATTGGCATCACTGGTTAGTTGTCAGGAAATGTTAGCCTGTCGCCCAAGTGGCCCGACTGCGTCTGGATTAATTACTTCGGGAGGTGGTGGGCTGGTGGAGCTATGTTCAATAAATCATGAAATGATGAAAACCAATAATCGCGATGGTCCTACAGCTATAGGTTTTCGTTGGGTGTTTTAGTTTTGGTTTTCGTTATATGTTTTCGTTATAATTAGTTTTGACTGTTTCAGTTATCGTTTTTCGTGGGTTCCGCTAGTTTTAGTTTTTATTTCGTTATCGTTTTTGTATAAGTTTTCGTTTTAGTTATAGTTTTAGTTAACTAAAACCTTAAGTTTTCGTTAACGAAGGTTTTCGTTACCGTTAACGAAAACAACACTAATTCAGAGGCGCTCCCAGTGCGCAGGGCCAAGAGAAAAGAAATAAGTCTTGAGGAAAGCAAAAGAAGAAATTTGAGAGCGAGTAGAAGGAGACAGTGTATTCCAGAGAGAGGGACCAATTGAGGCAAAAGATCGGGACTGTGCCATAGCTGTTCTAGTATGAGGAACTGCAAGATCAAATCTGTTAGAGGAGCGAAGTGGACGATGCGAGGAGCAGAGGCGCATTTACAGAAAACGGGGCCCTAGGCGCAAAGATTTTTGGGGGCCCTTCTGAACTTGTAGACTGAAAGTCTGAGACTCTGGTGGTGTTAAACCTACATGTGCAAAAAAAAATGAAGTTGAACTTGAAGCCGTTTTTGCGAATGTTATTGACATTGTAATTACAATTAGTTATAGAAACTATTTCAAGGAATGTGAAGTTATTTGATTTAATGATTTTCGTAAACAACGCAATAATATTTATAAGTGTACAGTGTACAGTACTCGTTTGTCAATGCTATATTATATAATGTAAAAAATGCTTGAAACAAATCTTTGAAATTCAATCGCAGAATTGGTGTTACTTTTTAACAACTAGTCTAGTCATAAACAAATTAACACAAACACAAGAGAAAGTTTAAATTGCAAAAACTTGCGAATTTCTTATTCACAGTTGTCGATGTCATGTGATCAAAAGTAGAAACTCTAGTGACATAAATCTATTCTATGTTAGTTATGTGTTGACCCCTCCTCTCGACGTCATAATTACGGAGATACCAACATGACTGTAGCTGCTGAACACCACAATTTTTGAGTCTTCAAGGTGCAAAAGAAACCACAGTCACAATCATGGGGAACTGAAGGCATTCAACGAAAAGTTGCAACTGTGGATTAAGAATACAAGCAATTCACAGCTTGATTCTTTTCCAGGTATTGATGCTTCTCCACACAAGAGCAAAGGCTAATAATGGGGAAAATTAGGGAGACGCTGGAAAATTTCGCTTTAGCATTCGCCAAATACTTTCCTTCACTGGAAACAAAAGAGCATGAATGGGTCATCAATCCATTCGTAAATCACGAATGTACCGGTCTGACAATGGCTGAAGAAGAGAGTCGTAATCGTAATCTCCAATTTTCTAAAGCGCCACTGTAAAACTGAGCGCAAAGCACCAGGTTATTCACGAGCGCTGCGACGTATCCGAGGGGTTGTCCAGAGATCGATGTCCATTGGTGGTCCCAGTCCAATAGCCAGAGAGAGTCTCATCGATCTTAAGAACAATCTGGTTCACAGAAGCTCTTCTGCTGATCAAGAGCTGTCAGAATTTTGTATCTCAATTCTAAGCCCATATCCAGACTTGAGCACGAAAGCAATCAAGTGTTTGCTACCGTTTTGGATCTTCGTATCTCTGCGAATTTGGATTTTCTGTTCTAAGAGAAATTAAATCGAAAAAACGAGAGCGACTTCAGATGGTGGATGATGAAATGCGTGTCTGCTTGTCGGCTATCAAACCGCGTCTTCAGTTAATATGCTCTCATAAACAAGCTCATTCATCACATTTAGTGATGATTAGTCAATTAGAAATCTGCTTTAGTTTCGCTATTACTGGACTAATGTAACAAGCTTAAAATATGACAAACTGAAATTGTTGCTGTTAGTTTTGTAATTTTTATAATTTAAATTGGTGTGCCGCGATAGAAATGTGCTCTGCTGAGTGTGCCGGGAGTCAAAAAAGTTTGCGAGACACTGACCTAAGGCCTGACGACTAGCGATTTTACCATAAAATGACCTATAAAGTAAACAATTTTGAACTTTTGATATTTCAGTCAGTTCTTGACGTACAGACATAATGTAAACATAATTCTTTACCATTTTATCTCCTCTTTCCATCCATCCAGAGTTAGACAAAAAACATTTGGGGTACTCAAAGCTGTCCCAAAGCGTACCCCTGCCCAATTTTTTTACTTTTCTATGTTCAAGCCCCTATATCAAAATATTTTTAGTGACAACAAGTGTAATGTGAGCAGTGAAAATTTACAGAAATTAATACCAGACAAAATGCTATGAAATTGACTCCATTTTATATTTGCGAATGCAGGAAACAATGCAACAAATGAAATAAAACTATAGCATGAACAAGAAGGAACACCATCACCATTTTTGGTGCACTTACAGTGTCTGAGCTGCTCTTTCCAATGATGCAACTTGCATTGCTCCATGACCTATCCCACATGATGATCTTTGGCTTTGAAAATGGTCTTTGGAATACAATTTTCCATATTTGGAAGGCCATATGGTAGCAGACATGCATCAGAACTACAAAATTTCTGCATGATTTTTGTATAGAAAGTATATTAGCATTACGGCTGTACCGAATAGTCGATTATCCCTATTCGGCCGAATACGAATAATTGGACCAACTATTCGGCCGAATACAAATACGAATAGTGTACAAAATAGGTCTACCGACAACATTCAAAATTTCAAATGCACTCAAAAGTTTCAGATCAGTAAATTTAATATATAAACAGTACTATAAGTAAACAGTTAACTACATGTAATTTTTGCATCCTTCTGCCAGTCTGTGTAAACTAGGAATGGAACTAATTTAACTAAACTTAGAAATTGTCACTTAACGTTCACTCCACTGGCTATTGCAGCCGTATATGCAGAAACAGATGTCACGTGACCACTATTCGGCCGAATACCGAATAGCTATTTGGCCCACTATTCAGCCCCGAAGCGAATATGAACCGAATATTCGGTACAGCCCTAATTAGCATTATGAGTTGTTAACATTCTTGAATGCAACATCAATTTGACCACATTTGGGCTGCAAAGTATGATCATCAGACATGCACAAGTTTTTTTTACCATTTTCAGATGGGTCATAATATAACAGTTTTCAACACTCATCATTCTTTTCTTCAGCATGTAATCTAAACAACATAGACTACATATCCTGAAAATTTCATAAACTTATCTGCAATATTGATGGAGTTGTGAGCTTCTAAACATCAGTACAAATTTAGATGCGAGTTCAAAAATGGGGTCAGCCCATACCTGTTTGAAACTCAATATCTTTCAAACTACTTACCACCTGGATCTAAAATTTTGCATAATTTCCTCTAATACCATAATAAACGTTCTATGAAAATTTCATTGAGATCCGAGATGGTCGACCTGGAAAGTTCTGAAAAATTGGTTGAATTGAGATGGAATGATCCTTTTGATAGGTCAACAGACGTCATTATAATAGTACACGGCTAGCACACACTTTAGCACACACTTGTCACCCCTAGTAAACTCTAGTGCACACTCGTTATTATTGGTTAAAAGATCTCCACATTAGTTCAGGTAGCTGGACCATCATATGGAAAATTGTGTTTTTATAAAATTTTGCTTTATGCAATATCAGTTTATAACTGCCGGCTCACCAACTGCTTTTATGCCATATTTGAGACCATTCTGGAACCTGAAATAGCTGGAACTTCCAAACATGCTTGTTTTGCGTAAGAAGAATCGGCTTGGCTCTACCCGTTTTTGATTCAGCATCATTAAAAACATTGATACTCAGCCATATTCTGACGAGACTTGACTACTGCAACTGTGTACTCTATGGTCTCCCTGAATGCGCAGAATTTCCTTCAACTAGAATAATGCACCAGGCTGCAAGACTGTCTTGGAGCTCTCATACTGAGACCATATCACACTGACTTCCTATACGTGAGCATATCTGCTTCAAGCTGGAACTCCTCATGTACATGGCATGTGCAAATAATTTGCCATGCTACTTATCTTCCACGATTATGCCCTGTAGCAATGTTAACACTTAAATGATTTATGGAAAACTAATCCTTGTAGTTGTTAAAGGGTTATAGGCCGATCCTTTCTCCAATCAGCATCTACTGGAAAGTATGTTGTTCTTGTTTTTGGACCAGTGCTCATAATTTGCAAAACAACTTGTTGCCTTCCAACAGGTAGCACAGATCACACCCTAGATGTTTTGATAACTTGTTCTCAGTTGCTTCATTATATTACTCCTGTTGAATCATCTGTCTGGTAATATTGCCACTATTTCAAATCGTGGTGTAAACTTTAATTTAAATAAACTGAATTTAACTGATTTTCCTCTATGGTTATCTCCAGCACAATCATCTAATGCAGTGACTGTGCAGTTTCAGTCTACTTTAACTGAACTCCTTGATAGTGTCACAAACTTCCTATTTCAGCCTGATCTGGGCAACCAGGTTCAAACTCCTCATGCGTAGAATGCATGTCCGTTTTATATATGCAGCTGTATGTTTCACACATAACGACAAGCTGCATTGTTTTCCCAATCGCTTTTAGTACACTGTGATCATTATAGTGTTAAACTATTTCTTTGTTAATATAAAAATGATGGATCAACAATTTGGTTATTATTGTAAAATATTATTATTGTTATTATAGTAATATTGTATTTTTAATGTGGCTTTTATAGAGCACATATTAAGAACCACTCCAAAGCGACATTGGCATGATTTAAGTTTCTAATTAATAATAAACTGTTGGTAGCTGTTATTAGAACAGCCATGCCATGAAAACTGTGATACAAGAAATTTGATATGTAGAAATAGATTTCTAGTAAACTCTTTAGATATATTATATAGTGCAAGTTATTTTCCTGTAGTCATTCCGACACAGTCCAGTGGTTTTTAACTGAAGATTTCTATTGCACCCCTTAAGAGTCTCTCGGAGATGCTCGGTGCACAAGGCTATTGGTCTGATGTGTGAATCCCTTACCTTTTAGTCAGCCTAGCTCTGCTGAACAAAACAATTTACATAACAGTATATTTTTTCACTCTTCTTGTTTTGTTGCTTTTGCATATTATTCAATTACTGTTACAGTTGCGTATCAGCTGGAAATGATGAAGAACTTGCGTCATGTTAACATCGACCACCTGCATGTAGGATGGTACCAGAGCACGTACTTTGGAACATACTTAAACAAAGCATTGCTTGACTCACAGTTCAACTATCAGCACAGCATTGAGGAGTCAATTGTTCTCATTTACGGTCAGATTTGTTGCACATACTTTGCAGAATGATAACCAAACTCGTGCAATTGTAAACTTTCCTACATATCAATTTGACCTTCTTGCAAATGGAATCGAAATCTTGCTGATGTGTATGTAATCCATGTAATTTTTCTACCATATCAATTCTGTTTGTGGAAATCTTGCAAACAGTGTCATCCAAGTAACTTCCCTGCCATATCATTTCCTTCTTGCAGAGGGAGTAAAATTTTGTAGATAGTGCAATCCATTTAACTTCCCTGCCATGCCAATTCCTTCTTGCAGTTGGGTGTATAAAATTGCGTAATTGGACATTGTAAATATTCCTATGTAAATCTACCTGTGATCTGTTAGCTATGCAGAAATGTTTAAGGTCACAAAACCAATAAAATAACTAGTATAGGTTGGCCTATGATGAGAACACTGGTGTAAGTGATTCTGAAGACTCAAAACTTAATATCGTGAGGTCACATGTATTGTAGATATTAATGCTAATTATTTAAGGTAATAAAATAAATGTATAAAACCTTTTGATGACTGTAGCTTAAAGAAAGCCACGCATGTCCGAAATGTTTCTGATAACTGTTTAGATCCTCTGAGGACTTCCAAGGGTCATCTGGCTCTGAAGGCTCTTCGGTTAACTCCACAAATGATGACTATGTACAGGGATGGTGATTTTTCATCTGAAAAGTAAGTGGTTTGCTTTCTTTATTGTCTTGCTGTGTTGCATTCCATTTAGGTTTCTTGCTTTAAGTGAGTAAGTATCCTTTGTTCCAGTGGAACATCAATCATCTACCAACTATTCACGATCAAGTGCCTGTTATAAGCATGAGTGTCACAAGACTTGCCAATTTTCATGGGGCTTTCATACAGGAGTGCTGCAAAATAGTTAGATCTTGTTCTGCAAAAGGAGCTATGTATATTTGTTCATTTATTCATAGTTGTTGGACCATCTATCTGCAACTCTACTCCTCATGTTTGCAACTCGCCTACCAAAACTTTTTGTTCTCAACTTAAAACTAACTTCTTGTAGTCTGTTTATAGTTTTTACTGTTTCATATTGCATGGCTTCAGTGGGCACTTTGTGAACTATATCAGTATTGCATTATCAGCTTTCAGTTATGTTTTATAGTAAAAAAACACTTATTTGCCAATAATATAATCCACCACCAGTACAATATAATTGCTGATCTGTATGTAATCCATGTAATTTTTCTACCATATCAATTCTGTTAATCACAGAATCACTTAAGCAGCCTGTCTGTGGTGAAAATTTACCCAAATCATATAGACATGTCCTGAAGCTTGGTGTGCACTATTAGAGAAAACCACTTACTGGTTTGTACTAACGTAAGGATATTTGTTGTATAATGTAACATTGAATGTAGTTTAACATTTTGTTGATTTGTGTAAAATGAAAGTGTTCCATTGGAAAACCCATTGTTTTCAGTGTGAAGCAATCTGGACTGAGCTTTGAGGCAATGTTTGAAGAGGTGCCAATTATGATTAAGAACTCACATCTGACAAATGCTTTGCTCTGCGAACTTGATGAAGTGGCTCCCTCCGACAACAAATACAACTTTTTGGATTTATCCACAAGGTCAGCAATTGTAACTAAATTTTGTCCATACCTTAAGATTTATTCAACGTATCGATCTGAACCTTTATGATGTGTACAGATTATATGAAATACCGTATTGCAGTCTAAGCAGCCTAAACTATGTTTTCATAGTTTTCAGGTACCCATGAAATACCAGCATCATTACACTTCAGTAAACAAATTCTGCATTTGAAGCATTTAAGTTAATATACCTTTTTTATTTGGTTTTTTAACGCTTTCAAGGCTATATGATTTCTTTATAAGTTTGGGCTGTAGGCTGAATATTTTTTAGAAAAAGTCCATCATTAGATATCAAAACTGCTTTTTTTCTTTAATAATGTAAAACGTACGTCTAGCAAATGTTTGACAGTGTATGCAGACTGGATTTCACTCTATATGTGATAATTTTGAACCATGTGATATCGTTCAAGGCTATCAATCACATGTATCAGTAAGTCATACTGTTTGCAACATGTGTTGCATTCATAACACTGTATTTTCAGCCTGTTACTATAAATAGCACAGACCTGCTTGTATTGTATTGTATCTAGAAATTTATAAAGCGCATCTTGGGGAATAACTATTCAGAGGCGCTCTCAGCACAGAAGCCCCGAGGAAACAGAAATGCCTTTAGGGAACGCGAGGCCGATGTGGAAACGAAAGTTATGGTGCTTGCATTTCATATCCTCATACAGTGCAAATCGGTTAAGACGAAAGACAGGGTACCAGAGTAACAATTTTGTCTTAACCGAATTTCGTATAAACCGTTTGACAACAATAGACACAGCAAAACAAGAAACGAGTTATATGTGTAGTTCATGACATACATGTAGGCCTACGAGTGCATGCATTATGCTTATGGTATATGCGGCTATCTAATACAGAGATAAGTTTATTCTACTTAAAAATATCAGCAATGTCTTTTAAATAGAAGAATTTTTACAATATTACGTGTGACATGCAGAAGTTTCGGTTTTTAACCCACAGATATTACAGGGCTGTATGACTCAGCGTCGGTGAATCTGTCAAAGATATCGACAGCACCTGCCCTAAGGCTGGCCCTAGGGAAAGGTCAATATGTCGACTACCTAGAGCCTCATGCATACTAGATTAAGCTAGCCGGTTGAAGCCTCACCCTTTGGACCTGTAAGCTACAGCAGATGCAAATTTAGTTGTTGAAAGACAGATTTCTTCTGCTGTGTTAATGTCACATTGTGTTAATCCAAAAGGCAGACGAGGGGCAGTGGAATGGGAGAGAGTGGTCGGGCGTAGAGAAGAACACGACTGCTACAGACGGCAAGGACCACACAGCGACACACAGGCACGCATGCACAGCGTACAGATAATTATAATATTCGGCGTGTGGGCTTGCAGTGAGTGGGGATAGGCAGAGTGGGTCAGTTCATCTCCGGGTGGAAACTCGGTACGCCTGTCCCTCTTCACAGCTGGACCAGTTCACTGAAGAATTTACAGGCTATAGTGCCTGTCTATGATGAATTTGATGCTCATGTGTTTCGATCATTTCGTCCAATAATAAACATGTGGGCCTCAGCTATATCTGCACCGAATGGAGACATTTATCAAAGACCGACGATGTCAATTAATGGTAGACATATACAAGGTGCGGATGAAACCTTACCGCAACCTGTGCGGATGTTGTATATCAGTCAACCTTTCGTCTTATATTTACGGGACCGAAAATTATTTTCGTAATAACCGATTTTTTCGTCTTGTCAGTTTCGTAGTAAGAGAATAATTTAACGTTAAAACGCATTGACACGGGAACGGACCAAACTTTCGTTACGTACTAAGCGATATTTCGTTCTAAACGTTTTCGTCTTAAGTGTTCTGCACTGTATCTGACTGGAAAATGATGTTCAGTTATTGTTTGTGTGAACCACCAGTTGAAGAAGCTGAGGCAGGCATATCACTTCTGTATAAATTTCTACAGTGCTTGTGATTACAGTTCGAATTACAGTCTGTCACACATAATATTGGAAAATTGTGTTCCATTTAACATTCTTGCCAACAGTCTTCAAGTGGAGTAAACTTAACTGTAATATTAACTCCAGTTAGCAGCCCATAGCAGGGGCGGATCCAGGATTTCTGGTTAGGGGGGGCGTAAATACTACCAATCCAATCCCGTAAATATATATATATATATATATATATATATATGAAATTAGATCACGCAAAACTATAATGATCCTTTTTATAGAAAATGTTATGGAACTTTAAAAAAGTATATAGTTTCTCATATAAAACAACTGGTCTCCACTGAAGGTTAACAGTGAAACGATTATAAATCAGTTATCGGTTTTGATCATGCAACCCTTGATCCAAAAAGAAAATAATTAAGTGTCACATGCCAGTGGATTAAGCAGTGTCATTCTCCTTGGATGCTTTCTGGCGTAGGCATTGATAATGTCATCAATGTCTAACTTGATGTCCTTGTGGACAAACAATAAAATGAGTGCATTAAATCTGTCCTCGTTCATTGTACTTCGGAAACACGACTTCACAAATCGCAGACTAGAATTTGCTCGTTCAACACTGCAAGCCGTGACAGAAGTGAGCAGCAAAATGTGAATTATTGTGGTAATATTTGGATACATAATACGACAGGAGTGGCTGTCAGCGAGGGTGTCCGACAGGGTGCTTGGTGTGCAGTCAGCGTTTCTCCACATCTGCTGCCAAAGCTTTAACTCCTGATGAAACGAATCCGGCGAAGGCAGGTCATCGTGATAGTAATGAAGTATACCATCAGCAGTGAGTGCGTCGATGTTTGAAACATTAGATGGAATGAGACTTAGACCACGAATTGCTTGTTTCGCAAGATCTCCAAATCGTAGGCTAAACTGCTGAAGTAGACTGTCCAGAAATGGAAGATAAATGTTTCGTTTGAAATGTTCATCTGGCGTTGCAGCGGGTGTGTTGCTTCGGTGAATCTGTTTTGAGAATAGTCTTGGTGCAGTAATTGGTCCAGCGCCAGCTGTCTCTGCCATTTTAGTAGCTTTCTGGAAAACATGCTCCCATTCGCTGTCATCCTGTCGGGCATTTAGTGCTGCTCTAACACTCGTCACCATTTCATATCCTTGGATCACGTCTAAAGTTGAGCCTTGCAACTTTGCGCTGAGTCCTTTGACGTAGCCAAAGAAATGGCGAACGATATGAAAGCTTACGATAAATGCATGATCTGTAATGCTCTTCACTCAACATATTTTTAAATTGACCAATTTCTATTTGCGTAAATTTTGTCTGTACATGAACTTTGTGAATGACGTCACGGCAAAAGTCATTGGTCACGTGGGCAACGTCTGCTAGCAACTCAGGTAAGTAGGTAAGAGAACTCCGGTAAGAGAGCTCCATTCTGCCGGTCCAGCTACTTCAAACATCCTATTCCCAAATGGCAGTTATATTAGTTTTAGGTCAGTTTAGTTTGAGAACATTTGCTGCAGGTTTAGGGGGGGCGTACGCCGGCTCCGCCCCCCTCTAAATCCGCGCCTGCATAGCAATTTTAATACATGTGTGTACATATGTAGGGGTCATTCATTCAGAAATTTAATATATTCAGAAATGTTTGTTGTGTTATCTGTTTACAGTTCATATCTGGAGAAGAACAACCGCCTGCTGATGGACTGTGTCGATGATCTGACTCAAGAAACCAACAAGCTTTTCAATTACCAGCGACAGCTAGCAAAACAGCAACAAGCCAAGCAGCAGTTTCTTCAGAAGAGGGTTAGAAGACATTGTGCATTCTGTGTCTGTTGCTTCAGATTTCTGGTGAAAGGAATACGGTGCTCGGATTTTATCGAGAAGCTAGCCTTTACTAGACAGTTACTTATAAAGTTGATTGATTTGCATATCTTCACCACCTTATAGTCTGTCTTCTATAGTATAGTCTGTATGATGTAAACTTAAATGCCTGTAATTTTGGGCAGCTAGAAATAATGATTGAGTAAATGTTTGGAAAAGTTGAGGTAATAGTTATTGCTTGCCTGTAAACAACACTGCTAATTGGATACATGAGATTACAATGAATTGATAATTTCATACAGTGCACCGCAGGTGGGAAGGCTAGCTGCTCGATCATGCTATTCTGGTTTGGAGTGTCATAAAAACAATTAATGAAAGTGCTTGAGTAATTTCATTGATTACTGAAGTATGTTAATAATATTGTGGAGTTCATTGGAAATGAATTATGCAAGTTAAAATGAGGTAGACTAAAGTTACATAACTTCTGTTTTTTAAATGAGTGATTGATTTTCTTGCAGCAACAAGAGAACAAGGTCCGCCAGGAACGAGGTGAGGCACCTCTTCCAGAGGAAGATCTCAGCAAGATGTTCAAGTCACCGATGATTCCTTCACGTCTTGACAGCCTGTTGCTTGCTGGACAAGTTAGCACCTATGCAAACCAAATCAGCGAGTTTGCCTCACAGAGTTTTGGAAAACTGTTCATGGTCGACTCTTTACAGGATTCTGGTGCTCGTGATGCTGTTTAGGTTCAAGTGAACATTAGGAGACTGTCAGGCTTCTAATAGATCAAAACTGAAACTCCTAAAATGATGAAGTCAAAGTTAACATGTCTTCAGCTTTCATAGAAGTTCTTGGCATTTGAAAATCTCTTTGCATAAAGTTGGGCTGATCGTATATCTCTTTCAGTTGTTTCAGTTGAAGCCATGGTAAATTTGTTTCCTGGTATATCATTTTGTCGACAGTCATTAGCTGCTTTGTCAATAAAAGCTGCTTTGAGTTCTTGTCTGTTTTGTGAGTGCATTTATTTCTCAAAGAAGAATTTGCCTCTAACCTTTTGCCTTGGCGACTGAGAGTTGCTGTCATGGCATGCACTCAGTGTAGAGATTGGTGATTGTTCATAAAAAGTATCTGTAAAAATTGCCTGGTTTGGACCTCCTCACTTCCTTGTTCACATTTGGCATTACCCTCTACCCTCTTTGCAAATGTCTGCACTTAAGGGCTAACGGCAGGAAGGGGGGCGCTGGCAACGTGACGCGTCACTGACTAATAAATATGTACAACCAATATGTTGCCTGAAACAAGAGGCGGTCAGATTTTCAAAAGATCTGGGTGAGAATATGTAAAATGAACCTACAAATGCTGCTGAAACCAGGTCTTAATTAGGAGCAATTATGTTTATGGAATGCTTGCAAAGCAATGTAGGAGACTGGTTTTATTTGAAAGACAAGAAATGTTTAATTGACCAAAAACCACAATATAAAGTCTAATTGGTAGAGGATTTCTTTCAATATCACCGGCCAAAAGAAGCATGAGGAGCAGATACAAACACAACCCATTGTGTGTAGTCAAAGATATTCTACATGAAATTGCATTTAAGCCAGTCATATGAGAAATAGTTTGTAGTTTTATGTAAATTTAAGATTAACTTTATTATTTTGTAGCACCACCTTTGTACAGCAAACACTAAAAACAATTGACACTGCATTTAGTATCATCATCATGCGTTCTCCTGTTGACACTGGGATTTTGACATGGACACTCTTTCAGCTGGTGAAGTGTTGTGAGGATATCTTTCAAAGAAATCCAGATGCTGAAATACCAGCACCTTAAAAAACAAACATTCAGAGTTATTTCACTCTACTTTCAATGCAAGTTTTCAGAGCTGATAGCAAACTTGCTGTGTTTAATATTTAAGGATTCAGTGGCCAGACTCTGAACTTGGATGTCGCTTCAACAACCGAAGAATGTTGACATAAACTTGTATCTAAATTGCAACTTAGAATGAGACACATTGTAATTGTAATCGAGAATTTATATAGCGCCACTCATAATCAGAGGCGCTCCCGACCGGGTCAGTGTCTTCACTGACAAAGAGAAATGTTTTCAGGCACTTGCGACACTGGGCAGGAGAGAGAGCGAGGACAAGCCTAAAGCCTTGAGGGAAGCTGTTCCACCTGGAAGGCCCACAACCGCAAACGGGACTGGGCAGTACCATTAAGTAACCTATGTAACCGATTTAGAATAGACACGTTATGCAACCTACACCTTGGCTATAAACTTAGCTAGCACCAGAGTTAGACACTTATTATATCATGGAGAATGTAGCAACAAGTCAACTTAATTTACGAATATTTGCAGATTACATGTTCAAATCAATTAGAAAATAGAAGAAGAAAATATGGCTCTATTTTGCCACCTGCAGGAATTGAACGTTCTGGCAGAGTAAACCCATGCGCATCACACTTTAAACCACAATTTGTGTTAAGTTCCTAAATTTACACTCTGTATTTCAGGTAATTTTATAAACATAATGGGAGTTGAAACTACATTTCTTAAATTTCTAAACTAACATTACCTCGTTTCCCCAGCTTGTCCAATTTGGTAACAGTGATCTTGCAAACATTTCCAGACATTTTGCATTTGGGGGCAAGTATGATCGCAGAATTTCTGCACAAACAAAACAAAAATAACACTCGAAATCTACCAATGAATACTGTAATCTTCATACAATACATCACTAACACAAATTCTGATACAGTATGGTCAGGAACATGGATCTTAAAATGGATTCAACTTGGAAACTGATTTTATAATTATCCCCTAGTTATAATATGCTATTTGATATGAAATTTTGGTGTACCACTTCAGCATGTTAACTACTGGTAATATTTCTTCATCATATCATAAATATTATTTGTCCTAAAAATTTGTCTATAAAATCCTCTTTAGGTAATTTTGTTTTGACATTTGGGAACCACAAATTGTGCCTTTTAAGACAGTGTTACAAAGAGTTTCTAGTATATTTACAAATAACTAACCATTCAATGGTGGTTTCCTTGAGTGTATGCTGCATGGAACACTTGCAATAACATGATTTTGTGGGATTTTTTCAAAGGTGTTGCTAGATGATGTAGAACCCAGCAAAATGCATTCATAAGGTCGCTTGGAAGGCCCCATGGTGTTTAGATCATAAACAGGTTTCAGTAACTTTGTAACCTACCAAATTACCACAACACTCTTGAAAACAAATCTACCCAGTACATCTGCAAAATTGCTGTGCAACAAAATTTCTGAAAATAAATGTCACAAGTCAACATCAACTGTAATGAAGCTCATTTTTAATAGGCGCCCTTGTAGTGGTATGGCCGCATTACGGCGCCATAATATTCAGTTATATCTCCATAAAAGCTGGTTAAAATGATTGTTTACATGACTTTGTCATTTGCATAATAATTGTGCACAAGACCAAATAAGGGCACCAATAGGACATACTAAATTATTGGGGCATCATGATGAAACTAGAACAAAAATCCTGATTTCCTGTATGTAAAGAACATTCAGCTTTATAGCCAACACAACAAGGAATATAAATGAGCAAAGAACTCACTGTAACTCATTTTGTGTCTATTTGTCACACTAACTTCCAACTTAGACGCAGTCACAAATTTGTTATGATTAAAAGAGAAGATAGCAGAAGTCATCATGTTACCTTTAGCCAGTACCACTTTGTGAGATACTTAATATTCCACTTTGGAAATAAATGTTCTCTAACAAAATTCTGTTGGCGTTGCTTGTTGGTGACCCAAACTAAGACCAGAGTAGCTCTGCCACAGAGTTGCCCAACAGGTAGCTGAAGAAAATCCCGATCTGCCAATGTGGTGTACCTGTGATGGAAACAAATACACTTACTGATACTTACAATGACAGGTTCTTCACATTTGAAGAACCTGTCATTGTAAGTATCAGTAAGTGTGATAAACAGTCAGATGCACAGTACTAGTACGTAAACTTTGAAAACTACACAATAATAATTTAAAAAATTCTGAAATTCTGTCTACACTAGTTTAATTTACTGTCAAATATAAAATGGTCCCAAACTACAAAAATTGTACCACCAGCAAATGCTGATTCATTGACAGCACTTGACACTAAAAGTTACACAGCTCATTATTACAACAGAAAAACATTCAACAAATGTTACGTCTGGCCCCATCTAAACATACTATTCTCCCTAACAAACTGTTAAGTCCTAACTTTCATGCAAAACCTTGAATGTATAATGAATCAATAATATTGCAATCTTCTTCTTCTTTCTTCTCTTCCATCAGTTTCCCGACGATGAGGCTCTTATGAAGTTTCTCCATAGTGTTCTGTCTCTGACAGTTTCGCGCACCATGGTTAAGTCCGTGCCTTTGCTCTTCAAGTCTTCCTTGACATTGTCCATCCACGTTTTTCTTGGTCTCCCTCTACTTCTTTCTGCCTCGATCTGCCCATGTAGGGCTGCGACTGGTAATCTGCTGTTATCCATCCTTTCTACATGGCCAAACCACCTGAGTCTTCTTTTTGTATCTTTTCTACTACCGTTACCTCTGCGCCCAACTCCTTTCTTGTTGTTGTATTTCTGATTCTTTCCCTTCTACTTCTGCCCCTAATTCTCCTCAGCCAACTCATCTCTGCTACCAATAGTCTTCTTTCATCTTCTTTCTTCAAGCACCAACATTCTGATCCATATAGCAACACTGGTTCCACCAAGGCATGGTATAGTCTCATCTTGGTTCCGATGGAGATGTTTTTTGCCTTCCACATTTTGTTCAATCCTCCGAATGCTGCGCAGGCCAATCCACATCTTCTTTTGATGTCCTCTGTGCACTTGCCATCTTCCGTTATCGTTCCTCCTAGGTATACGAATTTCGTGACTTGTTCTAATGTTGTGTCTCCTATCTTTATATTTATCTCTTCGTGCTGTTTTCCAATTGTCATGGTCATGTCATCAATATTGCAATACCACCCCAATAAGAAGTAAGTTAACAGAAACCCAATTACTGATATTTATCTAGTAGAGTTTTTGCATGGTTCAATGTAACAAAATAGAACCAAGCCTATAATTTTTAAGGGTGAAACCTAAAAACTTCTATGCAACTACACATAGTGTTAGTCTTACGTTTTCTTTCTTTTCACCGACTTGTTTTCCCAAGGCGGATCGATCACGATGCAGTCATACCGAGTTTCATCTGAGACACAAAAAACTGGATCACATTTTTATCAGCATCTTCAAAACACTAAGTACTGCTGAAATGTAAATATTTCTTTAGTGTACTTAAAATTTAGGTTTTTAAATGGAGTTGAACATCAGTCTGCTATTCGAAAGCATCAAAGTCAAAGAACCGCTGATAGCATTCTTTAAACTGCAAATGACTTCTTCTCAGCAACTTCAATCTCAGTGTGCTGGTCAACAGCTTTCTCAAGTTTTTGCTGCAACTTTGTTAGTTTAGAATTTTGTCCTCCAGCAAGCCCAATTATGATAACCACTACCACTGGAATTTGATACCCACTTGTAGACCTTTGATGTACAGGCAATCAATAAACCCATAAGATGAATACATCTTCCTAGCCCATTCGAGGTCAGATACAACCACAATCAAACAGCCGTACATTTAAACAAAATGGCTAAATCAGAGGGCTCATCCTTCACATGAACCCAGACATCTCAGGCAAGTCGTCACAGGCTTTTGCCAGCCGTATATTAACTCAGAGTCACAAAGCTTGATGTCCAATCAACCATTGGCACTTACACATATACCAACTGATGTTTCCATAACTACATGTTCACAGCTAATGGGAAACGCTGTCTTCGGAGGTGCCAAGTTCACGACACCATAATGTTGCACAGAAGCCTGAATAAAGCTTATGAAACATGACAAGAGTTTTCAACAAGAAATAACATGATCCAGTCTTTTAGTAACTTAAAACTTTTAATAATAATAATTATAAATATACTAATGGAAAAGAATAATAAGAAATCCATCCATGAAACAAAAAGGTGCCTGCAAAAACTTCAAAGTTTGAATACCACCAGAGAGTCCTGTTTCTCTGTCTGTGACCGAGTGTCCTCTACTTTATCTGACCTCGGTCATGCGAGTGTCTCCTTGCACAGGCCACTATCCAGCTACCATCTGCGAATACTAGAGGGCACGCATGGCTCATGCACTGTTGTCACCATCTCTGGAGGTGTCCTGCTCTCTGGTCTGTTCACACCTCGATAATGCCAACTTGATTTTAACAAGTATCCCAGATCCTGAACTCGACAGACTTCAATGCATCCAAAATTCCTTGGCTCAAGTGATGCTGCATTTACCTTCTCATACAAAATCTCTAACCCTACTTGGTCAGCTTCAATGGCTTACTGTGGAATTCTGATTAAGATTTATACTGGCCTGTCTAACCCATAAATCTTTACAATGATTTACCCATCATCAACAACAAGTCTCTCCTTACATCCATCTCCACAGTCTGCGATCTTTTGGTTGAGCCACAATGCAGAACTGTCAAGGGCTCTCATGCATTCCATGTTGCTGCAACCAAGGAATGGAACCCCCACTACCAATGTTTCCTCAATATCTGAACTTTTTCTTCCCTAACGAAATGCTCAAAATTATTTCCAACTTGCCTTAAAACATCTGAATGTCTAACTGTTCTTCACCTGATGACTGACTAACCGCGCCTCAGATTCGAACTTGTGTGATTTTGCATATTTACAAACTGTTTGTAATAATAATAACTCTAAACATCAACATGTGCACACAATACACAGGCAAACAAGTCCACACTAAATAAAACTGCAGATTATATAGGTACTTACCCAGGAGAAGTGGTTCTAAACGACTGATGTCAGAAAGTAAAAATCTACAAAGAGGTGGAAGTATAAAACGAGATCCCATCAATGTTTGTGTCACAGCCATTTCTTGTGGCTGTTCAATGAGTGTGTTGCATAAATCTTCATCTGGCCTTAAGCAGTCTGGAAAAAACATTGTAAACACACCATAAATTGTGACACGGAAGCTAAATATTGCCAGACAATAAGGCTAGGTGAATTTATAAATCTGCCCATGATGGCTATCAAGTCAGATGAACTGGGTTTCTCAGGGTTCAGTTGGAGGCAGTTCAATAACAGCCAAGCAAGAATTCAGCCAATGTCTGAATTATTTTCTCCACTATGGAGATAGCCTCTGCTCATGACCTGCAACCTCCAAAGAAGAAAGGACTAATTTTAAATCAGCAGTGTACAAGATATAGAGTAGGAGTCCTAAGATGTAACCCTGTGGAAGACCAGTTGAGTCAGACTACGTGGAACCAAAACCCACAGCCATCTCCGAAACCAGCTGCTAAAGAATTACCTTATGACTTAATGATTTAGGAACTGACTTAACAACTTAATCAACTAAGTCACATGCTTATCAACTGACGAAGTTGCTTAGACTTGTCAACTGATTTACTGACTTGCAATATATCGAGTAGTATAATAATAATGAAGGCCTAATACAGTTTACCGCCCACTGTGTTGACAGACCGATGACTGTGAAATGTTAATTTATGAAAGTAATAAACACATGACTAAGTCCGAGGCTGCAATGCAGTGCTTGTTCGGCTGCAATCTATTCCGTATTGATTACCAACCTTTTTCAGAGCAAGGCACCCTTACTAAGTCATTCAGTCAATGGCACCTGGTCTTAATTTAATTTATTTTCTTCCAGTTAGTTTTTCATCTTAATGATGAGCAACTTTCTTGCATCAACCAGTGTTGAGAAGCACTGCATTAATCCAATTACCAATCAACAGAAGTTGAGCAGTTTCACAAGTTCACTACAAATAACTAGATAATAACTAGATAAACGTAAAAACTAACAGTAAAGAAACCAGTTTCCGATGACCCAGAGAGTTTAATATGCTGCAACCATGTGCTGCTGTTTATATTAAAGTACAGTTTATAGTTGAGAATCAATTGGCTCTATGAGGAGCACCGGTTGACCTCTTCCAGTTCAGTATATCAACACATGAAAACGTTTCTGTGACCTCATGCAATATAACAGACCCTACTCAGGCAGATATGAAGTAGAGTTACATGTCAGCTTGTGTCATTTTAGTTCAGGAAATCTTTTTAAGTCTAGTTTTTATTTAGCTTAGATCTTATCATTTTAGTTTAAGCTCTAATTTTACTTTTCCAATTGTAGTTAATTTAGTTTCAGTTCAATTTTTTTCAAAATCATTTTAATTTTATTTCTGCTGTAACAGTAATTTAGCTTTAGCTATAATTCTAGTTTCAGTTCTACATCTATTTGAAAACACTACAATTAAGTTTTAGAAATCCATGCATCTCTAATGATTTTAAAAGATACAAGCTTAAAGGCTAAAAACTGGAAAAAGCTTAAATCTATAAAAGAAGGAAGTATGATAACTAAAAAAGAATGAAATACCTAAGGTAACTAAATTTAGAAAGTTAGTCTCAGTTACAGACTCCAGTGTTTCGCAAAGTGTAATTACTGGCACTGAGGTCGAATCTGTTCCAATGGCTTAACAACATCCATCAGGGTCACCGCTGCCCTTGTAATGATTGGCCCTTTAATCATAGTAGTTCCAAAGGGTTAATAATCATGTTTAGTCTGGTGGCTTCTCGGTTACCATTACTATCATTTGCTGCAATAATTAACTGCACTAAGACATCTGCGGCAGCTGTCAGCAGCTGTTTCACGGTTGACAGAGATGTCTGCATGGCTTTTGATGTTGTGGCATCAGCATCTTTGAAATGAGACATCTTAACTGTTCACATGATTTCAGCAAATTGTCTTTATTGTTCTGATTTCTATTTCGTTCAACACCATCTCATTTTCGTTTTTACCTAGTTTTAGTTTAAAATTTCTTTTTTGTCTTCCATTTGGTTCTTGTAAATGAATAGCTAATTATTTTCATTTTTGTTTTCATTACAAAAATAACACTGATATCAGCATTAATGTGTACTAAAAGAGGGGAGGGAATTTGCCTCAAGATAATGCATAAGATGCATCGAGAATATTTCTCGACTATCTTTGATAAGAAAGATAAGTTGGAAATTGGTTGATAGTTTCCATGTCATTGATATTGTGACGAAACGGGGGTTAGACTCTATTCCACCAGGATGACTTAGTCCCTGTTCTTTGTTCGCTTGCAAGTCCGTAGGGCCCGGCTCCTCTCAGTCGAGCAGAAGACTTATAAAAAGACAACGACGTTCTTGATTCAACTCCGTTTTATTTCTAACAACAACTCTTAACTCGACCGACAGTGGCCAACAATGCAGAACGAATCTCGCTCCAAGTAAGCGTAGTTTGTAACGTCAATTCAACACGTAACTCCCTATCTATACGACTCTATTACCCTCACCGAATCTCCAATACTCTCTCTCTCTCTCTGAATCTACGGTCTATTACTCTCCTCCTCTCTGAATCTACCTTAACTACTGAACAGATCTAGCTTATATAGTGCGCCACTGCGCAACTGCGCTAATTGGCTGCGCAACTGCGCCGCATGTTAATAAGGTGCGCAACTGCGCCATATGTAAATAAGGTGCGTATACTGTATAACTGCGCCGTAGGCGCGCCATATGCAAATAAGGTGCGCAACTGCGCCGTAGGCGCGCCATATGCAAATGAGATGCGCAACCGCGCCGTAGGCGCGCCGTAGGCTAATGAGGTGCGCAACTGCGCCGTATGTTAATGAGGTGCGCAACTGCGCCGTAGGCGCGCCATATGCAAATGAGATGCGCAACTGCGCCATATGTAAATAAGGTGTGCAACTGCGCCGTATGCTAATAAGATGCGCAACTGTGCCGTAGGCGCGCCATATGCAAATGAGGTGCGCAACTAGGTCAAGTTGCGCCGTAGTTTATCCAGTTCCAAGGCGCAGAGCGTCACCACGACAAGGACGGCGAGGCAACGACGCCCCGAACCGCAGTCCAGCCACAGCCCAAGGAAATCCACCAAAGGATCATTCCGTCTCAATTCAACAAATTTTTCTGAACTTTCCAGGTCGACCATCTCGGATTTCAATGAAAATTTCACAGAATGTTTATTATGGTATTAGATGAAGTTGTGCAAAATTTTAGATCAATTTCGTAAGTAGTTTCGAAGATATTGAGCTTCAAAGAGGTATGGGGTGACCTCGTTTTTGCCGTTTTCGAACTCGCGTCTAAATTTGTAGTGACTTTCAGAAGCTCATAACTCCATTAATATCAAAGATAATTGTATGAAATTTTCAGGATATTTAGTCATCTTTGCTTAGATGAAATGCTGGAGAAAAGAATGATGAGTGTTGAAAACTGTTGTATTATAACTCATCTGAAAATGGTAAAAAAAAACTTGTGCATGTCTGATGATCATACTTTGCAGCCCCGATGTGCCCAAACTGAAGTTGTATTGAAGAATGTTTTAACAACTCATAATGCTAATGTACTTTCTCTACAAAAATATGTAGAAATTTTGTATTTCTGATGCATATGTGCTACCATATGGCCCTCCAAAAATGGAAAATTGCATTCCGAAGACCATTTTCAAAGCCAAAGATCATCATGTGGGACAGGTCATGGAGCAATGCAAGTTGCATCATTGGAAAGAGCAGCTCAGACACTGTAAGTGCACCAAAAATGGTGATGGTGTTCCTTCTTGTTCATTTTATACTTTTATTTCATTCGTGGCAGTGTTTCCTGCATTCGCGAGTTTATAATGGAGTCAATATCATAGCATTATATTGTGAAAAAAGCTCTGTAATAAGTCAGTTTACTCAGATTTCAATCTCATCTTCCTCAATAAAAGTATAAAATGAACAAGAAGGAACACCATCACCATTTTTGGTGCACTTACAGTGTCTGAGCTGCTCTTTTAAATGATGCAACTTGCATTGCTCCATGACCTGTCCCACATGATGATCTTTGGCTTTGAAAATGGTCTTCGGAATGCAATTTTCCATTTTTGGAGGGCCATATGGTAGCACATATGCATCAGAAATACAAAATTTCTACATATTTTTGTAGAGAAAGTACATTAGCATTATGAGTTGTTAAAACATTCTTCAATACAACTTCAGTTTGGGCACATCGGGGCTGCAAAGTATGATCATCAGACATGCACAAGTTTTTTTTTACCATTTTCAGATGGGTCATAATACAACAGTTTTCAACACTCATCATTCTTTTCTTCAGCATTTCATCTATGCAAAGATGACTAAATATCCTGAAAATTTCATACAATTATCTTTGATATTAATGGAGTTATGAGCTTCTGAAAGTCACTACAAATTTAGACGCGAGTTCGAAAACGGCAAAAACGAGGTCACCCCATACCTCTTTGAAGCTCAATATCTTCAAAACTACTTATCAAATTGATCTAAAATTTTGCACAACTTCATCTAATACCATAATAAACATTCTGTGAAAATTTCATTGAAATCCGAGATGGTCGACCTGGAGCCATTTGTTGAATTGAGATGGAATGACCCCAAAGTACTACAGAGGGAAACCCAAAACCGCAACAATATCAAGACCACAACAGAAAGGCAAAACAATAGCTTGCAGTGTGAGATGTGGGAAGCGACCCCCTGCTCAAAGCAGTAATACATAAGAAATGCAAAAATGGCTACATCCTATGACTATGGTACTGCATGATAATTATGTTGATTTACCCATTTAATAGCAAAAGAGAGTGTGCTGTGGCAGTAATTTTGTAATTTTTGCAAGTAATTTTTGCAAGTAATTCTGTTCAACGATAGTCTACAGCTGGTATTTTTCAAGTTATTTTCCTTGCATTTCATGCAAATCACAGATAATGCATTGAGCTTGTCTTTGTCATAAATGAATGCAATTTCATCTTATCATTCTACTTTAAAGTGTCTATTTTCTTCTAAGTGTTATTTTCATTTATTGTTAATCAAAATCATGCTTAGAAAGAATTAAATTCAAAATATTACTTTAAGAAGTAACATACAGACACAGGAACATTCTTCACCCCAGTTAAGGGGTAAAATATCAAACAGGCCTACACTAGACAAACACTAACTCTTTTGTACACTCTAGTAAACGAAATCCAGCAATCAATTTCCTGATGTTCTTCCATGAACTGCAGTTTTGCCAGATCCGCTAAATCATAACAGTTTGCATATTCATTCATTCATTTTGATTATTTATATAGCCCCTCTTCAATAAACCTACTCAGAGGTGCTCCCAGTCCAGCCACAGTTAAAAAGAGAAGACTTAAGGAGATGATAGAAAACAGGTGAATTTCCTCGTGAAAATAGGCGCAAAGAAGGTGGGAGCCCATTCCACGCATATATACTCAAGCATCACCTGATCGAGATGTCAGTGAAGTGTGTGATTTGATTCCACTTGCATTTAACAATCCCTCTATCTAATTGTTATCAAAACACAAAACAGACTGATTTAAAGTCAATTCTGTGTTTTGTGTGCCAGGATGAAAACAGTGGAAATATTATGCCAAGTAAATTTTATAGTGAGTAAAATGCCAAATAGATTAAGACTGAAGCTGAATTACTCACCAATGCTCTTTATTTCAACGAGTTCATCAGACTGAAAACTTAGGCTTGCAGCTTGCTGACAACACTGCACAAACAGATCACCAACACCACCAGCTGAGGCAGCTTGCCTTGCCGATATATTGTTATCATAGACAGCAACTGCTGCGTCATACCCAGAGTCTATCAAAAGGCTTCTTAACTGATCGAGAGCAGTGCTGAGCAACTGACAAATCTGCAAATAGCACAAATTAGGTTTAAATATTTGCTTTTTGGGAAATTTGCCTATAGAGAAAATTTTCAAAACTTTTACCGATGGTTACTTGAATCCCTCCACAATTGCCAGTTTATCTTAATGCTCTAACCCAGTAGTTTTCAACCTTTTTGTAGTGACGGAACCCTTCACAAATGCTCATAGGCTCACGGAACCCAGCGCGTTTCACCCATCGAATACTGCTAAAAATAAATGTCATTGTAACTACTAATGTTGGATAATATTTAGATTTTAGAATTTTGAACCCTTAATATCAGCTTTTGCACATAATTATGCTGCAGGCACAGGCTATAATATCACATTACAAGTAATACTATATGCTTTAGCAAGCAAGTGTATAACACAAAAACAATGCTAATGAACAACAGCATTTTTATTGTATTTCGCCAGCAACTACTTCCGACAGATGGATAGAATATAAAAAATTCTACAACAGTGTTATAGAAACGCTGTGCTACAAGCAACTTTCATCAAGTTTAGTGTAAAATTTGTGCCTAATGGCTTCAGCGTAACAGTTTAATTCTCGGATGAATCACAGACAACCCGTAGTAATTCATCCTCAACAGACAAGAGTCATTCTCGCTTTGTTTTTTTTGTAGTAGTCATGACAGAAGGTTGGCCTAACTGTCAAAAACTGATTAAAATTCACAAATCTTTCTGAGCAAGAGATGGATATTCCAATCCTGTTCGACCAACATTCAAAACGAATGCAAGTTGTGCACGTTGAGCATTCCATTAGTCGCGATCTCATTTCTTCTCTTTCAAAGTGAACTGATCCAAAGAAGAATTATTTCTGCCTGCATCCAATTTAAGGTCCTCATCCTTGTCTCTAAGGCTCAACTTGGTTTCGCTCCAAAATATTTATGTGACTTAATTCATCGCCCTCACTCTGCTGCTTCTCTTCGTCCTCTTCGTTCATCTGACCGTTTGGACCTCCTCGTTCCCCGTGTCAGGACTTCACTGGCTCAATCTAGGTCTTTTGCTTCCATTGGCCCTGCTCTTTGGAATGAGCTTCCTCCATTCGTTCGTTCTTCTATTCTCTCAGGTAACGTCTCTTCCTCTTTTACCTTTCTTAAAACTTGCTTTTTCTCTCGGGGTCTCTCGCACTGGCAGTGCTTCTGAATGGCCCTCCCGCTAGAAGCGCTTTATAAATATCCGAATACAATACAATACAATATTTCTACAAATGGGTTTCTATAACCCAGTCATAGGCCTACTCTTCAGTGCTCAACAGGTATTGAGGACAAATGGTTATTGAGACTTTTGGACAGAGAGTCCAAATGGTTCAAAATAAATGGTAAATATGTTGTCTGAATGCCATTTGGAAACTATCTAGAGAATTGCCTCTTCCAAATTATAAGTCATGAGTAGAGCTTATATGGGTATGTATGTAATATAACGACATCTAAAATGCAACATTCACACAATAGTATTACTTATTTAACATGCAATTATGTCAAGCAAGAATGACTGAAAGCTGTGAAGAATTCTGCTCACTGCTACTCCTTTTGTGAATTATTCAGTTGATGTTTTAAATTTTATTTTGAACTGCCGCGGAACCTCTGGCCGACGCCCACAGAACCCTTGGGTTCCGCGGAACCCCGGTTGAAAACCACTGCTCTAACCAAACGACCATTGTGCCACACTGTATCAGCACATTTGCTCTGTCTCTGACCTCTTTCTCCAGGCAACTTCCCACTCCACATGGACTAAAGCAAAGCTCTTTTAAAAACCTGATCCTGCTTCTGATCCACACTGCAAATCAATTTCAACCATTGAAATAAAGAAACAAACGCAACAAGTGCAGCAATCATAAATGTAATTCAATGATTTTATCATTTTACTACAAATGCATGTATGTATGTATGTACTGTATGTAACTGGGCTTTTATTAAGTGTAGTTTACGAACCTCTCAAAACAACACTATAACATAACAGATCAAGACTGACTGATCTGACAGAAAGCCTGAAAAGATTAATGATTAAAAAGCTGGATCTGACAGATAATCATATCTCAGAGTCCGAAATTGATCTGAAATAGACAGAGAACTTCCTTTGTATTGCAAAAGGAGTAAAGTAAATCACCTTCAAATGTTCCTCCAACGAAGCCACCTCCCCAACATTCAGCGGCTGCTTTCTTCGTTTTCGCTTGAACAATTTCAACAACATTTCATCATCAAGCCTCTGCACATATTTAACTCATCAAGGTTTAAACAAACTGGTTGGAACTGAGACCACAACAGTCCTTGACCTAAAATGATATGCACACAGAGGGTGGCTTGCTGCATGGACATGACACTAGGAAGCGCAGTGAAGTTGAGTATGGAAGTCAGGTCATCGGAGCACAATCAGCCTGTCATCCCTGAAGAGGTCAATAAACAAGTACTAATGCAAAGTAGGTGGCTTAAAACGATGTCCTGTTGTACGATTAGTAAATTCACCTTTATTCTAAAGATCGTTCAACCCCTCAACAAAACCTCTGACATGTAACAGGCACGTAAACAACACCTAAACAACAGATTCTTGTACAAGAGGCAATGTATCGTAGCTTCCAAGGGACTCGACTTGCAAATAATGGTTGCCATGGATGATGAGAGAGAGAAAGGAGTTAACACATCTACTTCAACGTACCTTGGAAGGGAGGATGTTTAGCCGAGTCACGAATAATGGTTGCCATGACGAGAGAGAGAAACCAGTGGACACATCTGTCGGTGCACCAAAGACTTTGACTATGTACCTCAGAAGAGAGAAGGGCAGTGACGACTGCGAACATCAAATAAAGGTTGCCATAGACGAGAAAGAGATAGAGAGAGAGAGAGGAGTGCTGCCAACAAAGCTGCCAACAAAGACTTTGTCGGTCTTGGGTGATGAAAGAAACAGAGCGACAGCAGTGTTAACCTAGTTGCCGATAAAGAAGTCCACTGCATTGATATTTGTTAAGGAATCCACGTTCGCAATGAAGAGGGGAGGTCAATAAAGGCTGTTGAGGCTGGTTTCCTCCTTTTCACCAGGACCCACGTGGGGGTGATGCAACAGTTTAGTGCAATAATCTTGATGTACTCGGCACTTTGTTCCTTGAGATGCTAAATCAGCATCTGTGCCACATTGTGAGCATCCGTATGTGAAATTCAGCGACGATTTTCAACAGCATGCTCATTGTCATCTGCCACTTTATTAGCGCTATCATATTCATTAAACTACCACATGTTAACAATGTCCATGTTAATCTCATGGCATTGGAAAGCATGGTTGCACTGCGCATAAACTGGACTCGCGTGTTAACGGTGTTTCACTGTATTCCAGACAAAATTGCTATTACCAACCTTTCTGTTGTAGCAGTTTTTTCCAACTTTCTTCTGCATGCTAAGTGGTATGTGCTGTTCATTATAACTGTCCGGGGAAGCCAATAGTGCAGCAGGGACTTTTTGTGAATTTTTCTCATGGTAAGCATGATATACCGTTGATGTTGACGACTCAAGTTCTGCAGAAGTTTCATTTCTCTCTAAAAAACAGTTTGTGTCTTTTTCTATTGTCTTGCCATTATAATAAAATACTGTATTCTGCATTTCCAAAGCTCGGTTAAAATGACTGTCCATTACGAAAGGCTGCCAAATTGCAAACAGATCTGGTTTACACCTGTAATTTGCCAAGTCAGGCTCCTTCCCAGACTGTGTCATTTCTCTTCGTTGTTGAAAAAATTCCCTTTCTTCTCTAGTTATAATGTCACCTTTGCTCCTGGTTACCTCTGTGCACTTATAGGTGTCATCAATGCTGAGCTGGTGATCAACAAACCATCCAAAATCTGATTCAGCAACAACAGCCATCGTTCCAGTGATTCCAAGAAATTCTTAACTATTTTCTTTTCTTTTGAAAGTTGTTGTAAATTGTTGACATACTATTCAGCTATGCCTGTTTAAAAACAGAAATTTACAAAATATTATTATTATTACAGAGGTCTTATATAGCGCCCCTTCAAGGTTATCTACTCAGGAGCGCTCCCAGTCCAACCCCGGTCAAAAAAGACAGTTTCAAGGCAATTATAGGAATTTATAGCATGAAACTATATTCTACAATATATATATATATATATATATAATATATATTACAAAATTTACTTTCACAGTATATACTATATATATACTGTGAGAGAATAAATTACTCAAACTGCAGCTCTCCTAAGGTGAAGTAGAATAAATATTTAATTTACCTATGACTTAAAGCAATCTATTAAAGTGGCACACTGGGTTAAACAGTACCAAAACTGGGTGTGTGGTTAGTAAGAAAATTGGATTTTGCTTGTTTAAGCCTGTACAATGTACATGCTTGTTTAAGCCTGTACAATGTACATGCTTGTTTAAGCCTGTACAATGTACATGCACTCTAAACAATTCTAGGGAATAAAAAATTTATCAAAATTAAGTACGGTAAGCAAAGTTTCCTGTTATGGCCAAACACAGATAAATAAGAAATGGCACCACAGGTTGAGTGTAGCTTATTATCTTCACAATCATTCTACTTACTTTCTTTTCTCAAGCGTGTAAATTCTACACACAGAGAATAAGATTTGCCAAAATGAATAATTCAATAGTTTATACTGATTTACCTCTTTTTGAGTATAACTAAGTTAACAAACAGTTGTGGTTGTAGGCACACTGGTATAAGCATAGTTATACACTGCTTAATTCTAATAAATTAAGAAAGAGGTCTGATTCTATAAATATCCCATATGTGAAGTTGAGCTAATCTGCATAATGCCTGCATATGGTTATAAAATGACATGTGATTGGTTGCCTTACACGATATCATCCAGTTCAAAAATGATTAAGTACAGAGCGACATCCAGTTCAATTGTTGCATACATTATCAAACATTCACTAGATGTGTGTTTTACATCTTCTTCCTCAAGTTCTCTACCACTGGGCATGTTCAAATGTCTAATGACGCCACTCCTCTTGATACCTAGCTATGCCACTGGATATAATGTATAATTTCAGCCCTAAGTGCAGCAATATGACTGTAAACCTTCAACCTAATTAATAATATTATGTCAAAGACCAGCTCATAATTATGTAAATAAATGCGTGTTTCCAATGACCAAACTATGATTTGCGTTCCGCTCACGGATATGTTTTATTATTGGGATGGAGGGCAGAAGGAACATGCGTTCTAACCTATCCCTATCATATTTGCTGGTATAACCCCACCACGCTGGAGAGGCGTACATAAGGTGAGAAACAGTAGTAGGCCTTGATACATCAAGCAGAGCCTGAGGGGACAGACCATGGTCTCTCAAAACCCTGAGTGTGTACAGGGAGGTGGAACTAGATGGCAAGACTTTGTCAATATGTCTAGACATGCTGAGATTGGAGCTAAGGGTTTATCTCCAGAACTTTAAGAGTATCGACTCTTTCTGCCCCCTTAGTGATGGGAGGTATGTTTGGCCCTTTCCGACACCTTCTGGAGAAGATTATCTCTCGGATTTTGGTTGGGTTTAACTTGTATTGTTTTTAGCCCATGTCGCAATGTGATCATATTCTTCAACCACTGTTCGAATGTGTGATGAACCTACTATTAAATAATTATCTGCATATATATCTAAACTATACGCTACAGCACAGTACGAGACAAATAATGGGAAAACTTGTGCTATCGGGGTCCATAATTGTGCAACCTGGCTATACATATTCGAAATTCAAGGTGGCTAATGGCTATGTATAACAAGAGGTCTTACCGTGACACTAATACGCCTAGTTTAATGAAACAAGTTATCAACAAATATTCATACACAGTTTATCCAACTCAAAAAAAGTACAAAATTTGTAACAGATTGATCTGGGTAACAATTCCCAGATTACTAGAGAAAAAGAAATATATAAACTTAAACAAATGCAGAATACAATACCTGGGCCAACGTACCCATAAGTCCAAAGTTCACGTCAAATCTGACAGGCCCAGGAGTAAACTGCCAATAATGCCACACTGAAAACGGAGTGCCTTTGAATATAAAGTAATAAAAAATCAATTTGGATAGTTGAGCTCAATTGGGAGGTCCAGAAGGGATTGGATCCCGCTTTACTTGTGCATCAATGACGCTAATAACGCTAGTTAAAAATTTAAGCTAAATTTAAAACTGAAATGTTCAAGTAAAATATTCAAAGGAAACTCAACTCATCCTTGCAAATCTTGTTCAACTCGAACAGGTTCTTGTTATGGTAAGGTGTAAAACAAAGCTGAACTGTTTTAAAACTGTGCATGTTTAGAGTCTATACGGCTGCCGTTGTGGCATAAACTAGCCTTATTAATGTCATTGGTGCTAACTAGTAAGTTTCATTATATTAGTGTTAATAGCATAGCAGGGAAGGTGTACACCAAAACTTACAACAGCGTCTAAAAAGATACGTGGAAGAGGCAATGAGTGAAGAGCAGGCAGGTTTTAGGAAGGGAAGAGGCACAATGGACCAGATATTTTTAATCAGACAACTCTCGGAAAAACACATAGAGCGGAATAAAACACTGTACAATAATTTCATAGACTACAAACAGGCATTTGACAGTGTGTGGCAAGAGGGACTGTGGAGATCAATGAGACACTGCGGAATACCGGAAGAGCTCGTACTGTTAATAGAAGACCTGTACAGCAAGTCTGTAAGTGCAGTGCGAGTAGACGGTGAATTGACACAATGGTTTAAAATCAAGGTAGGAGTGAGACAAGGATGCGGAATGTCATCAGATTTATTTAACCTGCTATTGGAGATGGTGATGAGACTTGCAAAGGGACGAGAAGAAGTAGGCATAAACATCAACGGACGGATAACAGACAATCTACGATTTGCTGATGATGTCGATTTAATAGCCAACACAAGCAAGAATCTACAGGAGCTCACAGATCGAGTAGACAGCAGCAGCAAGAGATTGGGACTTAGAATAAATGTAGAAAAAACAAAAACCATGACAATTGGAAAACAGCACGAGGAGATAAATATAAAGATAGGAGACGCAACATTAGAACAAGTCACGAAATTCGTATACCTAGGAGGAGTGATAACGGAAGATGGCAACTGCACAGAAGACATCAAAAGAAGATGTGGATTGGCCTGCGCGGCATTCGGAGGATTGAACAAAATGTGGAAGACAAAAAACATCTCCATCGGAACCAAGATGAGACTATACCATGCCTTGGTGGAACCAGTGTTGCTATATGGATCAGAATGTTGGTGTTTGAAGAGAGAAGATGAAAGAAGACTATTGGTAGCAGAGATGAGTTGGCTGAGGAGAATTAGAGGCAGAAGTAGAAGGGAAAGAATCAGAAATACAACAACAAGAAAGGAGTTGGGCGCAGAGGTAACGGTAGTAGAAAAGATACAAAAAAGAAGACTCGAGTGGTTTGGCCATGTAGAAAGGATGGACAACAGCAGATTACCAGTCGCAGCCCTACATGGGCAGATCGAGGGAGAGAGAAGCAGAGGGAGACCACGAAAGACGTGGATGGACAATGTCAAGGAAGACTTGAAGAGCAAAGGCACGGACTTAACCATGGTGCGCGAAACTGTCAGAGACAGAACACTATGGAGAAACTTCATAAGAGCCTCATCGTCGGGAAACTGATGGAAGAGAAGAAAGAAGAAGTGTTAATAGCATTGGCGTAAACTTGTGCAAAATACTGAGGGGGATTTGGTTATTCATTCTACACTTTGGATGTACAGACCATCTCAATTATTGGGGGGACGTGCCCCGACTCACCCCCCCCCACAGTCTACGCCTATGGTTATTAGCGTCATTGATGCACAAGTAAACCCTTCTTTCATTAAACTAGGCTTGTTAGTGTCAAGGTGTGGCCTCTTGTAATACATAGTTCCCTTGAATTTGCGTCAGTCAATAACATTCAATAAGGACCCCGATAGCGCAAGTTTGCCAAATAATGACACAAAAAGTGATAGCATAGAGACATTCCTGAATTTCTTCGCCGAGTTAGCAATGTTTGTCATCGTACATAATATCCCCTAATATCGCTCACCGTAAAGAATTTTTATTTCTACACAAAAACCTTATGTTCTGATTACTCTGCATTTTACCTGCTAATTCTTTACTAATAGTACTAACCCTTTTCGCCGAAAAATGAGATTAATACTAAATGAGCGGGTCTATCAATGAAATTTTTTAATATTACCGGGCTATAATACAATGTGTTTCCACTAATAAAAGTAAGTAAGTATAGTATAGTACTCATTGAGCTGTAAATGTAAATCTGCGAAATTTCTCAGAGCCACACAAAGCCACGTCAGGGAGACCAGCTTTTATCGCCGGCGCTATATCAAATCAAGTCCGCAATAGCCAAGTCCGCCTTGTCCGTTCCGGTGCCAGGTCAGAGTGCGCGGGGAGGTCACGCCGAGGAGACAGCAGGGTGCTACCAAAGTATAAAATATTTATACTCTGGTGCTACCACAGTATACTGTGGTGCTACGGTGGTAATATCGGTGATGATGTCGGTTGTGTGGTGGCGCAGGAATGGAATCAGGATAGGATAGGGCCTACCTTGAAGAGTTCAGTTTTGGATAAGACATTTTGAACAAAGTAACGCCTTTGGTCGTTAATTTCTCTGATGTTTCTATTTTCGAGCAGATGAGCATACTCGAAGACAATGCGGTCAATACAAAATTAAGGTAGAGGAACTGACATTATATTTGACCCTATTCCTTCCAAGCTTTCTCATCCTCAACGAAACCCGCCTTTAGCAGCCGCTCTGCCTCCTCTCTGTGGCAACCGGACTCACATCTGCACTGGACATCCTTATCTGGAGAACCCCTCTTCTACGACACAGCGCTCGTGGACAAGCAGGTGCCGGGCGCTTAGCTTTAGACACAGTATAAATAATTATTTATACTGTGCTTTAGAGTAGCCTAGCTTGGCCCACAGTATAAATAATTATAATTATTTATACTGTGCTTGGCCTGAAGTGGGTTTTCTGAAAAAATACACTTGTAAAAACATGTTCTTTAGTCTTTAATTAGCACTAAGTATCACAGGACACAGTTAGGCCTAGCTCAAAACTGGACTCTAGTGGTTGCTCTGGTGAAGACTTTATTTAAAATAATCACTGGCGTAAACTTCTAAAAAATATTGGGGGGCATTTTCCCGACAAATTTCTAAATTTACAAAATCTTTTTCGGAATTTCATCTTCAAAAAAAGTTTATGACCTTTTTTTAGTCATTCGACTCTTTTCTTTGTTTCAGGAGCTCATAGACCACACTGTCATTAACTTTTTTACCGATTCCTCTCGAACAAATTTCGTGAAATTAAGTATACCTTCATATTTTTTTCATCTCGATTATTGGGGGGGGGCATTCCCCGGCTCCTCAATCATTGGGGGGGACGTGCCCCGGCTGCCCCCCCCCAGAGTCCACGCCTATGGCAATAATTATGCTGGTCTATTTCCTGACTGAGTGCTCTGGACTTGAAGAAATTTGTGGAATTCGTCTGATTTTAACCTTTAAATTAATGACAATACAGTTTTTGCTAAGCATATCCCTATTTAGTTCACGTTCGCTGTAATATCCTATTATAACTACATAATATTTTCTGTTTGTATTATGGCATGGATAACTTGCTGAAACGTAAGAAAACAGTGATTATCCAAAATATAGCACAAAGAATTGACAGTTTTTGCAAAGCAAAGCAAGCACATCCCTCTCGCTGACATTACTGGTTTTTTGGCGAAACCGATATGTTATTGATTTACTTAAAAAGGACTGTGTTCCATTATAATTATTGCGGGAAGTTAATAACAATTTATTCAGTGTTACTTTTTATATTATAATTTATTATAGACCTCAGCGTCATAAGCAAGCTTGTATTGTGGAAATAGTCTGCCTGTTATTTTGAATAATTTTAAGTGATAAGTATAGGCCCTATTACTTTTTAAATTCTGTGGTCCGCGAGTTATGCCTAGAAAAAAATAGGGGTCCCTGGTCCAAAAAGTTTTGGAACATCTGCCTTAGACCTGGGACTATGATTACTAAAGCTTAGACTATAGAAATGCAGCGGTCAACGAGCTTGGCTCGTCGATTTTTCTAACGACTTTTTGGACAGAAGTAGGCCTACGGTTTTGAAATGCAAAAGAAAAAGTGTTTAAAAAACTTGACCATAATATCACGTGATCTTGTATTCCGCGAACTTCCGTCCTGGGTGTTTTACGCAAAAGGGCTGAATGTTCGCCAAAGAAAATGACATGTGGAAGTTTTATGTTTCAGAGTTTAAAATTTAGTTTCTAACTCTTTAAACTGAACTGGTATAATGAAGAGACGCTGCAGTAGCAGTTCAAGTGACAACCAGACTCCGAAGCGATTATTAGAGTCTAGATCCCCGGAACGACACAAAGCATTACACAGGCGGTCGTCTTCTAGAGATCGAAACCTCGAATCGCATAAGCGGGATCGACATAACGAGTCAAACAGGCGTTCGCCATCCAAGGATCGATATATAGACTCACGAAGACACTCGCCAACCGGTGATCGGCGTCATGAATCGCACAGGCGCTCGCCATTCAAAGATCGGTATAACGAACCACGCAAGCGATCGTTATCCAAGGATAGATGCGATGTAGCACGAAGTCGTTCGTCGTCAACAGACCGACATAACAAACGTAATAGGTATGATCGTATGGTAATCTATCGTTTTAACGGAATTAATTATTTCGGATTTCTTCCACTATCGTTTTAACGGAATTAATTATTTCATACCTTTCTGTTAGCGTTGGTTGGTGCAGGTAACATTTTTGCCGAGTTCATATTGATGATCAACGAGCAATATCCGGTTTAATCTTGATTTAATTACATATGACTAGATATGGTACCTTAACTGAACTGCAATGTTTTGCTATGTTTTTTGTTGCTTTTACAGCTTTGTTCGTTCTTTATTACCAATAAAGAATATTATAAAATATTCACCAAAGTTTTTCATTTAAATTACTATTATTCTAGTTAAATTCACTCCACAAAATTTCATTATTTATATCGTTCTTTATTCGAATCTATTTATTCAGCTAAAGTGATAGTGCAAGATATATACAATAATTAATTCCGCTATTCTGATATACGAATTGATAAAAATAATTAATTCCGTTAAAACGATAGATTACCTATTGTAGTAATAGTCAAATCCAGAAAGTCAGTGCATTTTTTGTACGAGTCAGGTTTTGGTAATTTCGTGAAATGGCCACCTGCGGTTGCCCTACTGGGAAACAACGTGGCCACCCCATATTGTGAGAGAGGTAGACAGACTTAATCTTCCTGGACATAATCCCTCTGACATAATCCCCAGACATAATCATCTGGACATAATCCACCCCGGACAAAATCCCCCAGGCTAGGACATAATCCCCTACAGCCTAAAGAATAATAAATTAAGCGATGGTCCACGATTATATCCATTCACGATTTAATTCATTTGATGAATCAAATAGTCTGTGTGTTGCATCAATTGATGAATATATCGAAACATAATTCTAGGCTAAAGTTGTAGCTTCCCTATGCTATATAGTCCCAAGTAAACAGAATACACTTAGTTGTCCAAAATTTGTTTAGGAACTAATGATGTGCCCAAGTTCGTGCAGCAAATATCCTCAATGGATTTTCTTCCATCTTGCCAATCTTGGCACAGCTGCAGGAGATGTGTAGCTGCTTGGTGCTTAGCTTGACCTGCTTTTCGGGCAGCTGACGTCCAGCATCTTTCCAGGTCGCAATGCTAACCATGCCCTCATCCTCATGCAGCGCTCCTGTAAGTACCCACAGTGAAGGGTGACAATGGCCCACCAGGCTCACATATCCATTGTTCCAAGATTTGCAGAAATTATTTGCTACAGAGTTTCCTGTTAAGGTAGCGTTATGGAGGCAATTAGCAATGCAGAAATAGGCTAATTGCACAGAGAGGGATTTTGTGTGATTGATTATGTTCTACGCAAAATCAGGGAGTATGTTCAGAGGGATTATGTCATACACTCTGCGAAAGAAAGTAGAGAGCTGCACTGTATTGGAAGGACAGTCGAACATATAAAGTAAATAAACAACCTTAGCACTGCTGGAGTATACAGTTGTAATAATTAGGGCTATCAACAGGCCCCCGAATACCGGGGCCTTCGTTTGAAGGGTCGTGCCCGGGCCCTTAAATCAATGCCCGAAATCCGACAGAAGAAGCATAATACATTAAGTAAGTTTTAAAAGCTGCACAGGCCACCCGGGAAGGCGACCGTTAAGCCTGTCGATCAATGAAGGAAGGTAGCACAGCATAGGGAAGGGGGTGACTGATTGGCTGTTCTTTCACCCGGCTTATGCGCTGTCGAATGAACGGATTGGATAATTGGAATGACAGCACAGATGAACCCTTCAGGCCTGGGCTTAGGGATAGCCGTAAATTGCATGATCATTATTGGATGACTATTATACTGTCCTTGTAGCTGACGCCAAGCCAATGACAAGTTGACTAACTTTGAATTAGGTCTTAGTGCGTAGATTTAATTAATTACGGCCTTTTGGACAACATAATTTTCCATTCTGAGAATGGTTACTTAGTGTCTTTCGACACTCAAAACGAGATCTTGTTATTTGCCGCCATTGCTGTTGAAACAACACCAACGGCAGCAAATAACAAGATCAATAAAAGTTTGAGAAGTTTATCAGAATCAGTTCCATTGATTTGTGCGTTTAACTCTAATCAATAATCGTGTCAGTGCAGCCAATGTTTTTTAACATTTTGAATAAAATGTGCATCAGTTATTAATTATCTAGAAGTTCCATGTATGTAATTTAGCGACTTATAACTATTAGCAACTAGCAAGCTAAATTGGCCGCCATTTTATACGTTGTGTATTGTAACATATCTATTTTTGGCTTTCTCAAAATATTTTTTCTTAGGGTGACCACACGTCCCGGATTGTCCGGGACAGTCCCGGAATTTGAAAAAATGTCCCGCGTCCCGGACACGTCCTTTCCGGGACAATGAAACGTCCCGGAATGAATTATTTCTAGAATTAAATACGTAGATTTTACTCTTTTAATATTCCAATTTTATTGTTATTATTAGAAAGTAAAACAAGAAATAACAACCTCAACAAATATGCAGCGTCGCTCAAAATTTACAAATCAGCTGCACAGTGTAATGGCTCTACATTCCGCAATAGTGGCTGATATGTCTATGACATCTAATCATAATCGTAATCTCTATACTTCTAAAGCGCCACACGAGGGCCAAGCGCAGGGCACCAGCTATTCACGAGAGCTAGTTCAAATCAGAGGGTTTTTCCAGAGAGTAGTCCAAAGGAGGTCTGAGTCCTTCTGTTTCCAGAGGGCCTGAACAAGAGAGGCAGAGCAACTGTTAAGGCGGGTGTCGTTTTGGGCAAGAATTGGAAGGCGGAGGATCAGATGAGTCAGGGTAGGAGTACTTAAAAAGTTGAGACTTCAGTTTTGAGTGGAAAGCCCGGGGCTAATATACAGAGAAACATGAGGAGAATCAAGGACAGGATGCAAGGATGATGGCGTAATGGAGCATCTGCGGATTTCAAGGGAGATCGTTCCAGAAGTGCGGTGATTTTTGGGTATGGCTCAGTTGGAAAACTGGAGATGATTAGTGACTGCGCGGCGGGGTCGAGAAAGACTGAAATAGGATGACGACTGGGTTGCCTTGATGGTGAAGAGATCACGGAGGTAGGTCTACTTGGGCTGAGAATATTGTTGAGAGTTAATTGTAAGTTAATGATAGGACTTTGAAGTGGATTCACTCTGGGATGGAAGTGTTTTCAGCCAATGGAGTGATTTGACGATTGGAGTGATATGATGATGTTTGTACAATGTTGTACATCATAGCCTAAGACATGGCCCCGTAGTCACTTTATCATGTCTTAACTATCTACGCTTGGATCTTGATTAATTTTAAGCAGTTTTGATTTTGAGTTTGAGCAATATATGGACCAATTTGTATTGTTTTGGCTCATTTTCTTTCTAATTAAGTAAAATGCTTAGTTTGCTCTTTGAGTGGCGCTATATAAATGTTCAATTACAATTACATACAGTGGATTTATAATATTACTACACAGATAAGTGATACTTTTAGTTTGTAGTATTTATCATCCGCATCCTTGGAGTACACTTTGACAGCTGTATGACCATGTTTGCCCATGTGAGTCAACTTGTTTCAGGTTGTTTTTACCAACCGCGTCGTATCAAAACCATCCGCAGATTCATTCCAACCTCAACCACTATCATCTTGGTCAACAGCTTCATAGTCTCCTAGGTTGACTACTGCAGTAGCCTACTGGCAGGTCTGCCGACTTGTCAGTTAGTTTGAGTTATAACTCTGCTGTGTTTAGGGTTTTGTTTTATTATACGTAGATCTGGTAACCAAATTCATGTTCTGTTTCAGTCATTCACAAAATGGATTCAGAGATCATGAAAATTTGGAAAAGTTCTTTGAGATGTAAGTTGTTATTAGTGTTATTTCTTGTTTTTATATAGGATGTGCAATTGTGCATGCATGTGTTCATTTGAGCTTTATAGAGTTCATTTTTAATAGCCTTTTAAAGCACTGAGGGATTTAAACAGATATGTCTGAACAAATGAAGAGAGTGTTGCTTGGGCCAAGTTTAAAGTAGTATGAATGTTCAGAGGAAGACTGAACATTCTAAAGGTTCGTCTTAACAAACGAAGAGAGTGCTACTTGGATCCAGTAAACAGAAGTAGTATGAAAGTAGAGAGGAAGACTGTTCTAAAGGCAGGGACGTATGCAGTACAGTGCGCAGTCTTCTCATGTTGATGTATGCAAGGAACCTGTAGATCTCCCTGGGAAGCAAAGCAGTTAACAGCAGTTGAGCAGACTAGGCAGTGGGAACCAATGGGCACAAACAACTCTCCTGAATTTTCCATGGTTCTTGTCAGCATTCTTTCCCTTCTCTGTCCAACATCATTGTTGCTGGCACTGCTTTGCTGTCAACCACTGTGAAAACTTGGGGCAACCTTGGATATTACTGTTGCGTTTCAGCTCGCACATACTGTAACAGACCTGTGCAGATTGTTTCTGTTACATCAGAGCAATATGTTGTATCAGGTTGGATGTCGCTTAACAACTCTTAAAATTCTGCAGGAGCGAGCCATTCGAACTATATGTAATTTACCCTTCAGAGCTACAACTCTGCCGTTATTTCTTAGTTTGAGAATATTGCCTTTTGAATGCATAAATAAGTTGCAAGTTGGATTATTTATGTTCAGATTTCAATCGAATCTACTGCCTGTGAATTTTAAAAATTGTTTTTGTAAAAATTCTGACGTACACGATCATTACACGCGATCGCTCAACAAGTACCATCAACGTAGTGTGCACACTACTGTTAAGCAGCATAGCATCAAAGTCTTTGGCCCAATATTCTGGAATTCATTGCCTATTGAAGTTACTGGTTTACCTACTATACATCAATTTAAACAAAAACTGAAACTCTATCTCTTGGATGCACTCACTTGCTGCATTATGTGTTTATTTGCACCTGTTACTGAAGTATTGCTGTACCATGCTGAAGAAAACTGCTAATTTAAGTACACTGATGACACACTATCACTGCCTACCTTTGGATACTCATTAAGGCTAGGTTAAAGGGATTGATCTTCGATCTTAGTTAATCGCAGCAGTTAAATTTCAAACTCCAGTCTTTTAACTAACTTAACCATTTCCAGAGCACATAGTAAGGAACACAATTTTCTGCATCTAGTTTGAACACTAAACCTGATTTAAATGAAAAATAACAGATGTGTATAGGTCCAAATATTTGGTAGTTAACAATATGTAATGAATATATTTTACAGAAGACGTCTGGAGCGAGAGAAGATTGGTGCAAACGAAGTTGCAGACGTATGGGAATACGTGCCAGAGCCTGATAAAATTGAGTACGTAATCAATTTAAGAGTTAAGTTCTTCAGTTTGTTACTTTTCTGTGCAGTGGCGTAGCTATCATATGTGCAGGGTGTGCAAGGCACCCGGGCCCACGACCTCCAGGGGCCCACAATATTGGTTAGAACGCAAGGCTATAGGTCTTACAGTCCCAAACAGGGGCCCATGCTGGACCCTCTGCACCCGGGCCCATGAAATACTAGCTACGCTGCTGTTTCTGTGCTAACGTATTTGTTGGCACAGTTAGAATTATCGACATGTGAAATGCTGGTTTTAACTGCTTGTGAAAGTGAGCACAGTTCCAGGCACAGAGGAATCAGTTGAAAAGCAGTGAAGTGTGAAAAATCCTATTTCTTTGAATTCTTTATGTGAAAGTATTCTCATAAAACAATTACATGTACGTAGGGCTGTCAACAGGCCCCCAAATACCCAGACACCCGTTCGAAGGTTCGCACCCGGGCGCTTAAATCAATACTCGAAACGCAACAGAAGAAGCATAATACATTAAGTAAGTTTTAAAAGGTGCACAGGTTGCCCGGGCACACGACTGTTAGGTCTGTCAATCAGGGAAGGAAGATAGAGTGGTATAGGGAAGGGGTGACTGACTGGCTGTTCTTTCATCCTGCATATGCACTGTCGATTGAACGTATTGGATAATTTGATTGACAGAATAGACTAACCCTTCAGGCTTGGGCTTAGGGATAGCTGTTAATTGCATGATTTGTATTGGATGACTAATGACTAATGACTGTCCTTGTAGCTGACGCCAAGCCAATGATGACTAACTTTGAATTAGGCTTTAGTGCACAGATTTAATAACATGCAGCCTTTTGTACAACATGATTTTCCATTCTAAGATTGGTTACTTAGTGAGTTGGTCTTTCTAGACTTTAAACGAGATCGTGTTATTTGCCGCCATTGCTGTTTGAAAACAGCAGCAATGGTGGCAAATAAAGAGCTCAATAAAAATTTGAGAAGTTTATCAGAATCCATTCCATTGATTTGTGTATTTAACTGTATAATCAATAATCATGTCAGTGCAGTCAGTATTAGACACGTCAGTGCAGCCAACTTTTTAACTTTTTTAATAAAATGTGCATCAGTTATTAATTATCTAACAGTTTCATGTAATTTAGCAAATTATAGCTATTAGTTGCTAATAGCTATAATTTGCTAAATTACATGTAACTGTTAGATATTGGTCGCCATTTTATGCCAATGGCGGACTAACTATTTCAGGTACCCACTGAAAATTAGCTCGGGCACTCGGGCCATGTTTTTCTAAAATTTTGACAGTCCTAAATGTATGTTCTTAGCATGAGTAAGCTAAATTCCACTGCGTCATAGTCGAAAGTTGCCTTCTTTGAGCCCCTTGGCCTGCATTGGACAGTCCTGAAGATCGGACCAGTATATTAGTGGATGAATATTTTACTTCTCACTATATGTGGGTAGTAAGGTACCGGTTTATACTACTGTTGAAAAAGATAAGCGTACGTGAAATATGTCATGTTGCCTGCATGTAAGTTCATTAGGGATTGACCGGAAACCGTTTCGGATACTCGGTTCGGCCGGAAATCCCGTTTCCGGAAGTATTCGCCTCGGCAAATATTGTAGACGCAAATAGTTGCAAAAAATTTGTTTCTTTCAGAATTTATTTAATAAACTTGCGTATATAAAATTATTAATGTTCAGCCTTAAAACAATTAAACATCCATTGAATTTCATTGATTATTAATATTTATTTCTACAATTCAAAATGTATCAGTCAGTTATTACATGTACACAAATTTATTTCGATAATTTTTTATTACATTAAAATTTGAAAATGTGAACAGATGGTACTGGTTCGTTTCCGGTTCGTTTCCGGCAAATAGTTCATCCAAATACTCGGTTCCGGTTTCCGGTGGAAAATCTCTTTCCGGTCAATCGCTAAAGTTCATCCTTATCGGTATCAAACATTTCGTAATTGTAATTCTCATGGAAAGAGTTTGAGTTTGCCTTTAGAGGTCGGCTCTTTCAGGAGATAGACATGAAGTGCATATTCTTCTATCATCATCTAATTGTGTCCAATGCCACACAGTCCATGGCTTCTGAAGCACCTTTCCGGATTGTCTTTGAGATGAGATCTGATTTTTGCAAGAATATTTGTACCTGTAGCTGAATTTTTTTACAAAATTTTGAAGGGATTATTCCTACCTCTGGAAAATAGTCAAATTATTTGAACTTTTGCATAGAAGAAACTTTGATTCTTAGTTTTCAGGTTTCTATTAATAATTATATTTTCATATTTATTAGTAACAGTCTTGATAAATCTGCTTTGTTCACTAGTACTGACCTTGAGTCGCAGAGTAACAACGATGAGTCAAAGTTGGAAAGAGAGGCAAAGAACCAGGATAAGAAAGGAAAGAAAAAGAAGAAAAAGAGTGACAAATCCTCTCATCACAAAAAGTCTCAAAGCAAGGACAAGCATCACCAAAAACACAAGAAGCATCATAAGAAGTATGACACAAGTTCTCTTGCTTAAAACTGGAAGATAGGTTTAAAAAATTTGTTGAAGTTTTGTACAGCTAGCTATGGGACAGCCCACAATTGTTTATTACAAGATTGACTTACTATCTGTAGTTCAGCCACAAGATTCTTTAGCCTCAGTCCCACCTGACAGAGGTCTGTTTTCAATATATGCTATTGTAATTACCTTTACTTTATTTTATATAAGTAAGTAAGTAAGTATATTCTTTATTAAGAAGCACTAGCAAACGCACAGCGCTGTACAAGAAAGATAATACAGCATATTATTTCGTATTACGTATTACATCAAACAATGTAACCAATTAATTTGTGACGATGTCTCTGTACTACACATTTAAGAGAAAAGTTATCACAAATGAATACATAAAAGATGCAAAGGATACAAAAAAGGCTATTTGTATAGCATCCTGGCAAGGAAGCATTTCAGAGACAAGTTATCATGCTTAGGTAGCTCTCGGTTATGAGATTGCGGGCGCAAAGAGTAGCCAGTGTGCTTAGTAGGCGGTAGCACTGGATGTAATACATGGCATGGATTGTACAAAATATTAGCAAAGAGACTAGTGTCGGCATTGTTACAGAGTGCCTCAAATGAGGATGATGAATTTTTTAATTAATGAAAACATTGGGAAATGAGCTGTCTTTTATTATATTTAATACTTCCATGTTTCAGGAATAAGAAGGAATCGAAGAAGGCGAGCAGCATTGAAGATGACTTAAATTCAGCATCTGAATTTGAGGAAATATGGGAGGAAAAGAAAAGTAAACAATTTTTTGTCTAGTCTGATTGTTTGCCTTTTTTTCTCGATATGTCACTGTCATGGTTAGTAGTCATTTATTGAATCACTGAAACAAATGTTACAGACATTTTCACTAGTACAATAGAACATAGGTATTGCTGTTGAAGTGTCATACGGATAAAATTGTAACCTGGAATTGAAATTGTATGCTCAGTCACAAAATCCAGCCATGTTTCTGTGACTCGGCGTAAGTGCCCTTAATCTGACTCAATAGCAGTTGTATATCAGGCATTTTGTGAAGTATGCTTCTACAGTTCAGGAGCACAGTTGAACAACCATTCCAGTTAACAGCTGATGTAACTTCTTCCATGGACAATTGGACATGTATACAATGGAACACAATTTAATACTATTATAAAAGTTGGCATCAGCATCTATATCAGTGTTCAGTAGTGGGACTCGATTATCATTACAGTGCTCTATGGTATTGAACATTAATTGGGCAAAATCCACATGCCTTAAAATCATCTTCCTGAATGTGATTAAATAGCAAAATATTAATTATGCAATTTTTACAAAACCAGTGCATTTCAGATAAAGGCTTAGTTAATAATTTTTAAAAACCAGTACAGGTGATTTCAATACATGATGATGATGATGATGACGATGAGTCATTTTGGTCCATTTTAATGCAGTGAAAATGCAGCAATTTACTACAGACTGGACATTTTACAGATTCTTCTATATTTTTAAGAGGAGCTTTGCACATTAAACAAAACTCTGATGTAATTACTCCTCGGAAGCATAGCAAGGAGTCGTGGATGGTGAGACCCAATTATGCAGACTTTATTAATGGCCAATGTAATTGTGCGTGTTCTTTTTGATCAGTTGTTTGTCATGAGTGGATGTTGCTCGACATTTTCGTCCGTTTGGACTTCTAATGTGACCTAGTATTATTATTATTATTATTATTATTATTATTATTATTATAAGAAGAAGATTTATAAAGCACAAGTTAATTTAACTAAATACACTTCATAGAATTATTCTCTGTTTCACCAATGTTTCTGAGTGTTGTGGACAGTATACAGAAGTTTGTTATTGGGGTCTTGCCAACACGTACTCTTCCAATTGAAGGGTTTCAAGTTACAGTAAAGACCAAGAGAGTCCTTGGATTGGTGCTTATCGTTCTACTGTTGTGACACTGTACAAACAATTGCTGACTAGCTATGAAGAATGTCGTCCTTCAGACGAGGTGGCAGAGAGATGCCTCGACGCAGCGTCTTCTGCCACCTGCAAGGGACTGCATGGTGCTGGGGTTCATGTGTTGCGAACCTAGTTGCCTGTTGTATTTTATTGTATTGTGTTGTATTGTATCTAAACATTTATAAAGCGCCTCTCACAGTATTCGCTAATCAGAAGCGCTCCCAGTGCGAAAGACTCAGTGAATAGAAAGTGGTTTTTAGACAGCGGAACGAGGCACTTGGGCCACCAGCTAATAAAGAGGCACATGTCAATGGAGGGAGTTGATTCCATAGAGCAGGACCAATGCAAGAAAAGGCTCGAGTTTTGGCCATAGTGGTCCTGGCTCGTGGTACAAGAAGGTCATGGCGATTAAGCGATCACAGTGGACGGAGGGAAGTAGCTGAAACTGGCAGACGAACAGTTTGTTGCTCCTCTGCATTGATGCTACATAGTCCAAGAACTCCAAAAATTGTGTTTGCTAACAGCTGCAGATAGAAATCTATCGTTTGGCTCTGTGCATCAGTGGGTGATTGACTGTGATGACTCGTCTAGCTGTCTGTGGACTGTTCACTTATTGATTAACTTTTACATGCATTCATTGCAGAACATTTCACTTGTACTTAGGAAATTAATTTTTGTTTTAATACTAACGATAAGCCAATTAAAATTTGCAGATGTTCATGAAGAAAGTGATATAATTGGGCCAGTGCCTGAATCAGAAGAGGGTGCTGGACAAATGGACAGATTAGAGTAAGTATGTTTTAATGCTATTGAGTCATTCCAGCTCACCTCAACCATTGATACTGCTAAACTTCTTGGAACACTGCATTCTAAATGCACTGCTTAGATCTATCATTGACCATTATCATAAATCTAGACGAGCCTACTGTACGTGAAGAGTCTTAAACTAATACTAAACATTAGTGATCACCATCTCATGCTGAAATGTAGACAGTTCCAAGCAGCCGGATTACTTAGGAGAAGCTGCATTTTCTAAATTTCATGCTTGGTAATTGTAATTAGCAATTTATATAGTGCCAGCATCTAATGTGCAAAGCATCAACCGATGTCACACCAAAATCAAGCTGCAGCCAGGTCAATACCTAGAAGGTAAGTCTGCTGAGGCAGCCTATGTTGGACAAACCAACTGAAAGAGGTAAACACCAACTGAAATATGTGGCACCTTTAACATTGTCCACCTGTTACAAGACAAATATTTATAGTGTGTTGGTTTTGAACTGCAATGGCTTTTAAAAATTCTTAAAGCCAAGACAGCCGGTTTACGGTACATATGAGAAGCTAAACATATGAGAGTCTAAACTGGGTACTACTCCCAAATATCTTGGGGACCTCATCTGCCCCCGCCCCTTTCTGCAGCTTCTCAGTGACCTCCCGTGACCGGCATGTCCTCTTTGTTCCGCGTGCCAGGACTACTCTAGCTCTAACTAGATCTTTTGCCAACATAGGACCCTCCCTGTGGAGTGGCCTTCCTTCCTCTCTATGGGTAATCTTACTTTCTGGATCTCTTCGTACATCCCTTTCCATACTTAAAACCTTTTTCTTCTCTTGGGGCCTTTGCACTGGGAGCGCTGCTGAGTGGCCTCAGCTGTGAGTGGCGCTATACAAATTTTCAGATATGAAAAGCTGCACTTTGCAATATTTCATGCTTGTGATGTAATGAATTGAAATAGTTGACTGTTAACATGAATGTTGCCATGGTTTCAGTTATGGAAAAGCTTTGCTTCCGGGAGAAGGTGCTGCAATGGCTGCATATATTGCAGAAGGAAAGAGAATTCCCAGAAGAGGAGAAATAGGATTGACAAGCAATGAAATTCAGCAGTTTGAGGATGTTGGATATGTCATGAGTGGCAGCAGGTTTGTTAATAGTCATTTATTTTCAGTGTGACATTTGCAGTGCTTCAGGCATTTGTTCTTTGTATTTGTTGTATACCTGACTACGTACGGTCAGTATCTAACAGCAATGGCTAAACAATGAAGTTCCTGTTTTCAGAATTATATAGAAGCAGACCATTTACACAGAGTTAAATATATAATATACAAATACTTTAGCTAAAAAGTTCAAACAGATTTATCGTAAAAATTTGTTCCCATATTAACTTTTTTTATTTCTAAGGGTAATTTATGCAGGTAATTTTCTATGGTTTTCCTCTTTTATGTGAAATGAGTTAGGGCACTGAACCCGATTACTAGTGGGTGGCTGCCTGTGATGACTAATTTTGTATGGTCTTAGGCAAAATTAAACCAGAATTTGATATACTCCTGAATGTAAATTTGTGTGTGAGCACATTATGCAAGGAGTTTGTGGTTTCAATTGTCACTGATTTCTGGAATTAAGATGCAACTTTCTGCGAATTAAGATGCAACTTTCAACTTTGGAAAGGATTTCGTGTGATTTCATTCAGTGACATCTTAGTGTTTTATAGTGCCTGTTAAGTAGTGATGGGTAATTAAAGTTTTTGCAACTAATTTATTAGAATTAGTATTAGTTCCAATTTTAGAATTAGAATTTGCATTTTAGAAGAACTAATTAATTAGAATTAGCAATCCAGTAATTAGAATTAGTTGCTGACACCAGATTACAAAATGACACAAAAATGTAGTTTACTAGTTTGGCATGCAATCTAATAGACAAATATTTCAAATAATAATAAGACAATTTATATAGTACTGTAACTCAGCTGAGGCCAAACGAAAAGGCGCTGTACATGAGTTACAAACATCAATGAGTCATATGAAAGTTTGAAAGATAGGTTTTGAGCTGAGAGTTGAACGTCTCCAGCGATGGTGCATTCTTCACATGGTTGGGAAGGCTGTTCCACAAAGGAATGTAGCCAAACCTTGAAGACTTCGGGACATGTAGTTGATTTTTGTATGAAGATCGTAGCTGACATCTGTTCCGGTTGTCTGCAACCCGAATGCAGAAGTTAGAGATACAGTCTGGCATGAGGTCATTCAGTACTTTATAGGTTATGAAGCAGAGTTTGTAGGTGATTCGCTAAGCAACACACAGCCAGTGTAGGTTGTCATGCAGCAGATCAGTGACATGATCGGATGATGTCCAGCCACAAATAAGATGGGCAGCCGAGTTAAGTATCGACTGTATTCGATCTAGCTGACAAGTTGTCAGATCCGCCAGTAGGCTAGGTCAACCCAGGAGATTATGGTTATTGACCAAGATGATGGCGGTTGAGGTTGGAATGAATCTGCAGATGGTTTTGAGACAACACAGTTTGTAAAAACAACCTTGAATAAGGCCGACATTGTCGTATGGCTGTCAAAGTGGACTCCAAGGTTGCAGATGGTGTCGGATGCAGATGACAATAACTCAAATTTCAATGGTCTTCATCCAATTTCTGCATATTACTGTGGAAAATGTTTTTGTTACATAAGAGATCGGAGTTGCACTTTGCAACTAGCATGAGTTCTAAAGTATCGTCTTCAAGCCTATTTGTTTGCTCGTTTGTGAAAAATCTTGCAACACCTAACAGTCATTCCATTGATGCTGATGTTGCAGAAACAGCATCATGCTTCAAATGCTTTTGGAAAACTTAAAATCTCATATTACTTTCTAGCCAAAAGCTAAGAATGTTATTGCTAAAACAGGCACTTTCCAATTAATTTTACTTTACTTTTGGATTCATTTATGTATTTAAAAAAACATTTTACAACTAAAGGCATTTCTTCTTCAAAAGAACTCATAAAGAACTAGACTCAAGAAACTGGTTAATATTTATTAGTTATGATGAAACACATTCAACAAAAGTAAGGAAGGAAATATGTAGGCAAGGTGATTATGAAGCAAGTTATAAGATTTTAATTAGAATTGGACAACTTATATTAAAATTAGAATTTTCAGATTTTTTACTAATTAGAATTAGTTACCAAGCTAATTAATTAGGTAGGTAGTTTCTAATTAATTACCCATCACTGCTGTTAAGAAGCTTTTACAGGAGTGCAGTACACAAATTTTGCTTACAGTACATTTTTTAGTATTCTGTTTAGGATTTTGTATGTTGAACGAAACTCAGTGTTTTGATATGTTTTTAATAGGCATCGAAGAATGGAAGCAGTGCGTCTACGAAAAGAGAACCAAATCTACAGTGCAGATGAAAAACGCGCATTAACGAGGTTTGACATTGAAGAGAGGAAAAAACGAGAAGTTAAGATAATGGCACAATTTCGGCAGCTTGTGCACAAAAAGACCAAGTCGCATGAATAAATCATTCGTGGGATAGTTCTGCCATGTGCAAACCTTAGAAAAAACTACTTGCGCTTCGAATGCGCAATGAACATTTAATGGTTGATTTGATGTTCTAATACCTAACTGCTTATAAAATCCAAGTTCCAGTGTAGGTTAACAGACAGGCTTGACCAGGAACTTGAGTGCTGAACTGGATGTGCAAGACAGTTTTGTTGGGCACATAAATTATAAATTCTGTTGAAGGTATCTGATGATGATTATGGAACGAAATTGTGAAATGAACCGATTGGTTCTAAATGTTTCAAAGTTGGCAAAGAAGAATTACAACACATGTATATAAGAGACCTTGTTATAACTTGCTTCATTATTGGTGAAAGTTCAGTTTAACGTGGTTTGATATACTTTGCTTTTACACTCGAGACTATTCTCTATAAAATGCTAGAGAGGTATAGGTCCCAAAGTCAGCCTTATTACTTGTATGTTCTAGTGTGGCAACGTTTTAACTACAGAAAAACTGCATTATTCGAAGTTCAAGGGACCACTGTCAGCAGTTCAGTATATCCGAGGGGTTCAAAATTAAGTGAGATACTCATGTCAAGCTCGCAGTGCCAGCCTTAGGATATTTTGGGCCCCGTGCTGAGTATACTGCATGGGCCTCCCTTGATGCAAGTCAAATTGTTTTCATTGCTAATCCTTTTATTTTAGTAGATTGTTAACAAGTACAACAAGTCAAATTTAACGATACAGAGAATTCTGGGATGTACAGGATGTTGACTTTTATTTTATTGACAAAAGAGAAGATTTAATTGAAATCATGATGTTATTATTAGGGTGTCTTGTTCATGCTAATTTTCTGTGACATTTTCGGGCGCCCCTAAGTTGCGGACCCCGTGCGATTTGCACGGTTCGCACGCCCCTAAGGCCGGCACTGCAAGCTCGGTCTGATTCTATGTAAATGTGCATGTTTTTCTGTAAGCAACCATTGGCCCTGAACTGAAGTCGTAACCTTTAGTACATGTACTGAAAGTGTTTTTGTGTGACAATAGTTGTATGTTGAACAAATGAAACTTGATAGTTTCAAACATATACAAGTATTTAATTAATAATGTAAAGCAGTGAAACCTTCCCAACAACAACAAACCTGAACCGTAAGTTCTTAGAAATGTTACATCAGGTGACGATTAAGAATATCTGATTTGCATGAAATTGTACATTAGTGGAAAGCTGAATGCACTTGTATTTCAGTTTATGAAGTTTCTGAAATTGAAAGGCTAATGTAGAAAAGCCGCACACTATGAGCCAACACAAATAACATTTGTCAAAATATCATAATCCATGAAAGTGCAGTCTGCCTACATGAACTTGTAGAGCTTATTATGTGTCAAGTTCAGTAACATGCACAAAGCTGTCATATATATAGGCCCAGTTCCGGTTTTGTGACAAACTGTTACGGCTTTCAGAGCTTCTGACGCAATTAGCGCCGATCAGTGGTGTCTCTGTCCTCAAAACTACTTCATCTGTAACCCAGTCTTTCAGAAGTTCTAGGATTTTGGTCAATAAAATGAGGCTAAGGTACAAAAGCCAAATCAGAAAACACCTAGTGTAGTATCATTTGACCGACGCTCTTCCAATGACCACTTCTCAGTCCTTGTCTCATACCTGGAGACCCAGAAAACAAAGCGTCTGTTAAGTATTCATCAGTAACGTACAACTAAGCCAACAGTATCAAGTTTCAGAGTGTCTGTGACTTCAATATGTCTGCCAGCCAGCAAGCAGTTCATTAAGGAATGCAGTGCCTTTGCAACAAATGAAACTTCAATATATGTAAGGAGGTACAACAAAACAGAGTTGTTTTTATGTGTTTGCATTGGCGGTGGCCGGGCCTTTGACTGTTATTCGATATACACAGTGTTTTAGTTGTCCAAAAACAACTGGGGGGGGGGTCAAAAATTTGCAGATTACCAAATCACATAATCACATAGACCAAACACCAGTTTTTGTAGTAAAGTAACCCCTCCCCCCCCCAACGTATTTTCAGTTACTTAGCTGAAGGGGTTAGAAAGATAACTAGGGGGTTGAACCCCCCAACCCCCCACCCTCCCGACAACTAAAACACTGGATATACAGTAACCAGAAGTTCAAAATTGTAACTGCAATTATAAATTTATATAATGCCTCTTCAAGAGACTCCTCTGAGCCACTCCCGACAATGAAGAAAAAACCAGTATCAAACAAAATAGGTTTCAAGAGAGGTAGAGGTAATGAAAGACCAAGAAGCTCGTGTTGTAAGATGCTAGGCAACCTATTCCAGAAAGCTGAACCAGCCACAATGAAGCTTCTGTTCTGCACTGCAATTGTTCTGGCTGGGGAAACAACTAGTCCCACTGTGCAACAGAACAAAGAAATCTATGGCCAGGAATGGATTAGACTGAGAAACAACTCCCTAGCTTATTAAAGATATAAGGTGGAGCATACATAGCCTGCAAGGCAATTACACAAGAGCATTAAGATCTTGAACTTAATACATTTGTGCATCAACCACTGCAATTCCTCCCACATATATCCCAAACAGGTACCTCCATTCAGATGAGCCACAGTGTTTAAGATAGACTGAAGTTAGTTAATGCGGAAGAGCTATCCCTGTATACATCAGAGATATTTTACTTCTAAAAATAATTCCTAATTCAGTTTTAATTCAGTTCTGAGCTTTTGAATTTCACTTCTAATTCTAATTTTACTTCACAAATAATTTTACTTCTCATTCCTATTTTAGTTCTCAACTAATTTACTTCTTATTTTAGTTTTCCAAATAATTATTTATTTCTGCGCTGTAAAAGTATGCAACGCTTGCATAGAGAAGCACAACAAACTTGTCTCGAGAAAGAAAAAACTGAGCTACCATATTTTTTATTCATGTTTATTGACAACCGCACTGACAAACCGCAGTAAGTTACATTGAAACCTTGAAACATGACAAAAAGAATATAAAAACGAATTTACAATAGATGTAAGTTTATTCACAACCATTGCTGCCAAATGTTTGGCATCAAGAACTGAAGGTGATGATGATGATTATGACAGAACTTATAAAATTAACTCTGTTCCAGTTTAGCAACTGTAGTATATGCATATGATCCATGGGCGTCCGGAGGGGGGGCAAGGGGGCGCATTTGCACCCCCCTGGATTTTGCAAATATTAAAAAAAAAATAAAAACTTGATTATTATGATTATTACAACAGTCCCAACACGATTTTCAATGCGAAGAAACACTTAATTATTTAGGTAAAGTCCTTGATCGTCATTGATTTTTAATTTTTTTTCTATGCAAATTTTTTCCATACAAAAGCGTCATTCCCTCCACAAAATATTCCTTTTGTCCTCTCCTAACAAATTTTGCGCACCCCTAAAAAAATTCCTGCGGACGCCCATGATATGATCCTGATTTTCTTGTTTAACCAAATGTGCATGTTTCCTCAATCACTAGAAGTGATAAACAAGAATCTGAAAGAGTTTTGGATGACACTGTTGTAATGTCATCCTATTCATCCAGAATTTTCCGAGTTGCAGCTCGTGATGCTTCTCCTCCCTCCAAGATATGCTTCATTGATGAATAAGGGAAATGCTTATTCTCAATTAATGCCTGTAAGAATGTATAAAAACAGCTCCATTTCATTTTTAATAGCCAAGTTAATTTATGCATTAAATCAATCAAAGCTTCACACTACCATCATTCTAGCCTTGTAGTATAATAGGTGGGTAATTTGTATATAACAACAGACAAGCTGCAAATCTCTAACATTAAAGTGCAACTGAACTGTCAAAGCATAAACTCAATCTTTTCCTTACAAGAAGTGATGGGCACTAAACTATTTTTTAAAAGTTAAACTAAAACTATTTTCCAACTAAAGAAATAGTTTAACTAAAGTTGGTAACTGATTTTGGAAATTAGTTAACTAAACTACAACTACTTTTTCCAAATTTTTTCCAACTTTTACAACAAACATTTTCACAACAGAGGTTAAGTGAACCGTAATAATGCACAGCCTCAATGACAATTTCACCTTCAAACTATTCAATGTGTACTGTTCTAGCATACTGTAAGTAGTGTGTGAATTTGAAAACACAGGCTGTTATGCTAAGTAAACGTCGCATTGAGTTTGTTGACAGTGTTCAATGTTTATTGCGGAAAAGTAGTTGCATATTGCTCATTGTTTTAGTTAAACCTTTTAGTTAATTGTCACTGGTAATGCACTTTAAGGGTCACCCCAAGGTGCTCCAAATCACAACTTTTATTTTTCAGAATCATACCCAGTGTGAATTATATCACAGTTAAAATCATATTTCATTTTGGAGTTAACCACAATGTTATAATAATAACAACAATTTATATGGCGCTGTAAAGCGGCCATACCACTACAAGGGCACCTTACCTATCAAGGTAGAGCAAACTTGTGGCATTAAAGTGCTGACAAGAAATACTGATTTTCAGCACTCTGATGCAATTGCAATTGAAGTAAAACACGCATATCCAATGTTGAATGTAGGGGAGGCACTCGTTTCCTTCACTTTGCCCCTTGAGCCTGCAATGAATGAATCCCAAAGTCATGGACACAGGGCCAGTGCATCACAAGACTTCCCATTTACTTCCCTGCTTCTGCCAGTACCAAATTATGCTGCTTGGTGACAGGCATGTGTGCACAAACAACTTGCCCAGGTCATTGCACTGAGTTGAACCCGTAACCTCAAGATCCCTTGACCAAGTGTGCTACCAACAAACCACCGTGTTGCTCTTGGTGTCTAAACATGGCCATTTTTATATCCAGTTGCATTTCCAACTTCTGAATTACTACTTCTTTTGGAGAAGGCCATTTTTTTGTAGCACAAGACAGTTGAGCAATACTGTACTAAGGCCACTTTTCAGAACAGAACAATAGTTACTTCATGGCAATTTTCAAAAGGCTAAGACGATTCAAAGACCAGGACTGAGTCTAAGATAATAGGTTACCAAGGCCAAGAACAAAACTAAGACCCCAAAAAACCATTCAACCCTGGATTCCACAGCTTTCACAGCCTGCATAGCAAGGTTGTCTTGTTCAATTTATTGTTAAAAAGCATATGATAATTGCTTGTGCTTAGTGTATGACCTTTCACCACAAAAACTTTGGACAACCCCAAGATTTGAAAGAAAGTGAAATACTAGCGTTATACAAGCAGAAAGGAGATGTGCTGGAATGCGGGAATTACAGAGGAATCAAATTGTTGGAGGTCGGACTCAAGGTGTATGAAAAGATCATTGAGAGGCGTATCAGAGAGCGGGTTGAGCTACATGACAACCAGTTTGGCTTCAGGCCAGGGAGGGGTACAACAGATGCAGTGTTCATACTGAGACAGGTACAGGAAAAGGTTTTAGAAGGCAAACAACAAAAGATACTGGACCTTCGTGGATATGGAAAAAGCTTTTGATAGAGTTCCAAGGGATGTCGTGTACTGGAGTTTGAGGAAGAAGGGAGTCTCGGAGGTAATTGTGCGCTTGGTAAAGTCAATGTATGAAGGTGCAAGAACAACAGTGAGGAGCAGTATAGGCAACACAGGAGAATTCGAGATACGAGTGGGTGTACATCAAGGATCGTGCCTGAGTCCTCTACTGTTTATTATTGTGATGGATGCAATATCAGAACATGTAAGGAGAGAGGTACCTTGGGACATGCTGTATGCGGATGATCTTATACTGGCGGACGATGCAGAGGCGAAGATGCAAGCACGTTTTACAGACTGGCAGATGGCAGTGGAGAGCAAGGGTCTTAAGATAAACATCAAAAAGACAGAAACCATGGTCTGCTCAAAAACAACGGAAGCAATTGAGATCAGAGACATTGCAGGAAAGTCACTGAAACAGGTTGAAACATTTAAATATCTGGGATCGACCATGAATGCACAGGGTGGCTGCGAGCATGACATCAGGAACAGGATTAAGGTGGCTTGGCAGAAATGGAGAGAACTAACGGGAGTGTTGTGCGACGCCAAAATGCCAACTCAACTCAAGGGAAAGGTATACAAAACAATGGTAAGACCGGTGATGCTATATGGAGCAGAGGCCTGGGCGCTGACAAAAAGGGATGAAGGGTTACTGGAGAGGACAGAGATGAGAATGCTACGATGGATACTTGGGATCTCACTGAAGGACAGGAAAAGAAATGTGGACATCAGAAAGAAGCTCGGGGTGGCATGTATAACTGACAAAGTACGAGAGACCAGGCTGAGGTGGTATGGACATGTAATGAGAAAAGAGGATGATAGCTGTGTGAAAAGAATCATGAATGCAGAGGTATATGGACGCCGCAGCCGGGGACGACAGAGGAAGAGATGGGAAGACACAATACAACAAGACCTAAAACTCCTAAAACTGAAGAAAGAAGACGCTCAAGAAAGAAACAAGTGGAAGAGAAGGATCCGAGTGGCTGACCCCTCTCCAAAGAGGGATTAATTCGAGCCTGAAGGAAAAGAAGAAGAAGAAGAACAGCACTTATGGCTATCTCAGTACGATCACAAGTTTTGCAGTGGTTTTTGGCAACTTGCAAGCACAAGGAAAGGCACTGGTACAAAAACATTTCAAACTGTAAGAACAGTTTTGAGTAGTTAGATTAAATCATCAATAGAAACTGCTTACTTTGTAGACAGATGGCCAAACATCTAAAGGTACGTCTTTGATTCTGTCCATCATTCCAACACCAAAGGATATAAGAGGAATTCCAATATCTGGGCACCACTTTCTAACACATAGATTCAATCACAAGCATAAATTATGAAACATAGAAGATGCTCCACATTACTCTCTATTTTTCAGCAGGAAGATAATAGGGTTTTTCAGTTTCTGATTAAAATTTTGTGGCCTTGGTGTCTATACATGGCACTTCTTATCAATCATTGTAATTTGTCACTACATGTCCATACAATTTTATCTGTCAGATGAAAATATGAAACTAGGTCTTCTGAACTACTTAAAGTCCATAAGCATCCATTCAGCTTGAATATTGTTAGTAAAACTTGTCTGTGCCCCTTTGTACCTGGCTGCAGAGTACTACCTGGGGCTGTATGCATGAGACAGGTGTAACTCTTATTCCCAGCTTAAATCTGGCCTACGCCGGAGTAGTGGGTTAATTCGGCATGCATGTCACACGCTTAGCACCTTACGCTGGGAATAACGCTACTCCGAGTCTACCCCAGTCTTGTCCTCGAGACCAAGGTCTTGGTCTCGAGTGCACTCGAGTTCGTTTTCAAAAGTCTTGGTCTTGACACCAAAAGTCTTGGTCTTGGTCTTGAGGTTCAAGGTCTTGGCCTTGAGGTTCAAAGTCTTGGTCTTGGTTTTGCAAGACCAAGACTTTTGACAATATGAACAATTGAACAGTCATTTAACAAGGTGCAAGGATTTTAAAAATTTATCCAATAATTACTAATACAATTGCTTTAATATTTACATGATGTCAGTGAGGCTTTACTGTTGTTTGGGCATTTATTTTGACTTCCGGTTATTTACCATGGATTGATTTCAAAACAGGCTCACAATTTGTACATTTACATCCGGTACTTAAAAAGCTGCTCTGTGTGCCACTGAATTCAGCACTGTAGAACGTATTTTTCACATGGCAGAATTTTTATGAGGCCCCACAGGCAGTCTTGTTATCAAGACCTTAAACCTCAAGACCAAGACCAAGACCTTGAACCTCAAGACCAAGACCAAGACCTTGAACCTCAAGACCAAGACCAAGACCAAGACCTTGAACCTCAAGACCAAGACCAAGACCTTGAACCTCAAGACCAAGACCAAGACCCAAAAAAATCACAGTCGTATCCAGACTTCTATTCCTTACTAAAAATTGTCCAGTCGGACTACTCGTTATTTTAATGAAAACATGCGTTTTTTCTTTTATTCAAGCAAAACAACTCTAAATGGAGGCTGCAGAGAATTCCGAATTCGTATTTACAAAACTCCTTCATGCGAAATGTTATTCCAAATGCCTGTTGAATTTTATTAAAACCAATTTGCACAGAATTTTCTGACCAAGACGTGACCTGTGGGGCCTCATAAAAATTCTGCCATGTGCAAAAACACGGTCTACAAGTGCTGAAATCGCTAGCACACAAAGCAGCTTTTCAAGAACCGGATGTAAATGTACAAATTAATCATGAGTTTGTTTTGAAATCATTCCATGGTAAATAACCGGTTCAAGGTCTTGGTCTTGAGGTGTAAGGTTTTGACAACAAGACTGGTCTACCCTAGGTGTAAGTCCGCTATTCCTAGCTTAAACGGTGATAAACAAAGATGGTGGACGTCGTGATTCGCTGCACTCGACGAAGATTTAGACATCAAAAAGTGTTTCAGAGGCGCCATAATTAGCTCGTCTCGTTCACTGACAACGAACTTTATATTGCTTTTCATTTGCCGTCACAAAATGCTAAAATGTGACAAGATACCTGACGATGTTGCATTCGAAGTGCCGCGTCAGGTTCCGTACGGTGGGTAATGATGAGGGTATTTTCGCGCGGGGAAAACCCAGACATGCATTGTCTCGCACAGTTTACACCCGGAGTCACTAATCCACTGGCTACACGGGTGTCATGCATGCCAACAACGGCCAAGGCTTATTCAGGAAATAGTTACTCCGGGCGTACGCGCTATTCAGGGAATAAGCTACTCTCGTCTCATGCATACGGCCCCAGATCTTCATGTTCAACCTAGGGAATCTGCATACACCTTTTACAAGCATCTGAAAACTAGGACCTATGTGTGCAGTGTCTCCAACTCTCTGCAAAGGAGTGCTAGTTTGGCAACTGTAAGCTGTGAACTTAACAGTTGCTGATGTTTATCATTTTTGATGCAACATGATCATGAACTCCAAGCATGATGTCATCTGTCAACCAAAGAAGGGAATCCACTGGTTTGGCTCTCTGCGTGTGGGCGGCAGCCTGCCTGCCTGCCACTGGTGACTTTTCTAGTTATTCCAGATTATTATGTTTGCTTGTTGTTGAAGTTTTCTTGTTACTGGACTGTAACATTGCTTAGGCAAGCATAGAGAGCACCTCCGATTACTTTCTTTTGAAACAACAATGTACAAATATTCTTATAACGCTTTCTTACATTAATACATAAACTAACATAACTTCCACAATAATTTTATTACAAACTAAACTGCAACCCATCTGTTGAACACCATAAGCATGTGAACTATTCTGCAATAATGAAACACTCACTCCATTGTTGGTATTGCTCTGTGACCTTTCTTCAGACTTATTGTTTTCAGTAGTCGAAGTAGACCCAGGATCTCAGTTTTTGTGATTAAAGAAAACCATTCATCTCGAACACATAGCTTCACCAGATACATATTATCTTTATCATATGTTATCTAGAACATATAAAGAACCAAGGAAGTTAATTTATGTCTATCACACACAAAAATAAAAACATAGAAATTCGCCAGGTGACAATTAAATTGATTAAATGACAGTAAAAATGACTAATTGGCTATTCATTAGAAAACCAATCATGCATATATTTACAATATAAACTTTGCTAAGTATGATTTAGCTTATAAAAGTATTGCCATTTACTATAAATTTTAAACTGTACTGATCATGTGAAACTGAAGCAACATAACATCTAAAAACCCGTACTTATGTTTGTCCTACATTAAGTTGGCTGTATAGTTCCAGTCTACTTTAAGTGAGCTGCTTGATAGGCAAAAATTCATTTTAAAATTAAGAGGGTTGTACAGCACACACCACAGCCTTGGTTCAACCTGCCATTTCTGAGGCTAAGCAGATGAAGCGCTGGTAGCACCCACTGGTGCAAACTTGTCCAAAATATTGGGGGGGGGCATTTGGTTATTCATTACACACTTGTTGCATTGGGTGTACAGTCCATCTCAATTATTGGAGGGGCACGTGCCCCGGCTGTCCCCCCAGAGTTTACGCCTATGATGGCACCACTCTCGCCTGCCTTCTGATCACATTAAGTTTAAGTAACAGCGCAAACGTGTGTGAAAACATTTTTTCATCTGCCAGCATATTTAACTAATTTAATCACCAATAGTTCTGCATCACCAAAAACCTTGTGGTTGGCCTTAAATAAACTGTTACATCGTGAGAAGTTACTTTGTTCCCTACTCCGTGCTTAGCTGACAATGATCTTGCAAGTAAATTCTTGACCTTATTTGCACACAAAATTTCTGGAATATGGCTTAAATTGGTCAGTTCCTTTGCACTGGACAAATTCTTCCATCCAAATTCTACACTTACTATCATGGACTACTTTCTGCCAACTACTCTTGAAGAGGTTCGAACACTTATCCTTTCCTCACCTAACAAAACCGATCTCCTTGAAACCGTTCCTACTTGGTTTCTGAAACAGCGTTTTGATGTCCCAGGTCAACCATTAAATCGATCATCAATTTTTCTTTGCACGAGGGATCTTTCGCTTCTGCATTTGCTCATGCCATAATTCATCTGCTGCTTAAAAAAACCTTTTCTTGACCCTGATGATCTCTCAAATTACAGGCCAATCGCAACCTTGAATTTTAGACCTAAAATTCTTGAACAGAAAGTCATGAATCGCGAGCGTAAAAACTCAGCTATCATCAAACTCACTAATCACCCGTTTCAGTCTGCATATCGTATGTTTCACTCAACAGAATCCATACTTCTTGCTGTTCATAATGACATCATATGCTCACTGGACAGGGGTAAGGTGACAGCACGTGTTCTTCCTGACTTGTCTGCTGCTTTTGATACTGTGGATCATTCTCTTCTTCTTCATTGTCCCAATCAGTGGTTTGGGATTTCTGGTCCTGCACTGAATTGGTTTAATACTTATCTTAGTCCATGCACTCAATCAGTGTATTTAAATGGTAATTATTCATCTAGCACTTTGTTAGCAGGCGGTGTTCCACAGGGTTCTGTGCTTGGTCCTCTTTTGTTTACATTTTACACACCAAAAAGAACATTGCTGGATAATCATTCGCTGGGACATCATTTCTATGTTGATGATACTCAAATCTACATTTCATTTGACAGTCTGTCATGTCTCATCTGTGCAGCTGTTGTCTGCTGTCTTTGATAAGGTACAGTCTTGGCCTGTGGCCAATACACTTCTTCTAAACCATTCAAACACTGAATTTCTGCTACTGGGCACTCCACAGCAACTTACAAAATTTGATCGTCTTAAGTAATTGAAACTGGGTGACTCAATTGTTGAGCTGGCAGATGCTGCTTGTAAATTAGGCATTGTTATCAATTCTACCATGTCTCTCACTAGCCAAGTAAACAGCATTTGCAAGTCATTATGTATGTTCATTCATGACATACACAGAATTAGGCATTATGTGCCCATGTCCGCAAGGAAATTTATGGCAAATGCATTGGTTTCCAGTCCCCTAGATTCCTGTAAGTTGCTTCTTACTGGTATCAATAAGTCAAACATGCTGAAGCTGCAGAGTTCAGAACTCTTTGGCTAGAGCCATAACTAATACATCCAAATTTAAAAATATAACCCCTGTGCTTAACTCTTTGCATTGGCTTCTTGTTCAGCAAAGAATTAGTTTCAAATTAGTTTTAAAACTGTGAACTCGGGCCATCCACAATACTTAAAATCAGTTCTTATTACCCAGACTTATCATTATTTAACGAGATCATCAGATTATCTTTGTCTGGTCACACCTAAATCAAGAACTGATTTGGGTGAATGAGCTTCTTCGGCTGCTGGACCTACTTTTTGGAACTCTCTCCCAGTGTCTGTGTGCTCTGCTCAGTCACTTGTGTCATTTCATTCTCAACTTAAAAGTTATCTCTTTCAAATAGCTTATCCACCGTAGGCTGCCTCTGTCTTAATGAATTATAATGATGACAATTTTTATGGCACCGTAACACAGCCATGCTGTTACCAGGACGCCTCACAATCAACTAATGGCAGGATAGGCCTTAGCAAACAGATAAGTAACTTAAGGACTGATCTTCTGGATATTGACTTGATTATGGCTTGGGTTTGGTGTGCCATTGGTCGATGCCTTGTGCACTAGCCGCTGGCGCAATAGAAGTTACTAGTTACAACTACAATACAATAAGAACTAATGTGCTACTAACATTAAACTTAGCCGATGTTTTTAGTAATCGCCGGTTGAAAGCTTCTGCTGGTACCTAATTAAAAATAACAATTTGATCATTTAGCAACATTTAAATGAAATAGTTAGCGCCTTATTGACAAAACATTGAGACAAGGTATGAGAACAAATTTAACTACAAAGAATTGGATCTGGAAGACGTTACTGTTATCATAGTTCACAATAGTTCCCTTTGTGATTTGCATTGAGCATATGCATTAGCATTACTTAGTCAAAATATTTCATTGTTTTTCACCACATGCAAAGCTTGTACAATGTTGAAAAATTGGGAGTCATGCTGTAATATTCTACACCAACAATGCTATAATTCTGCACAAATCTGTATCCATCAGAAATAGCCCTGTCTGAACTGATAACAATCCATGAAGTACAATTCAAAATCAACCATATACTGGTATGTGGTGTTTAAATTAGAAGACACCTGTACAAAGCAAAATCTTCTAAGTTTTCTTTTGGAGCATTTATTACCAATTATGAGTTCAGAGGTTAACTCATTCCCGCCTGAATTGTTTTTCGGAATATGAGTATATTGACGGTGAATATGGTGGAACAATAATGCAGCAAGGGTTACAGCTAAGCATAATAAAGTATATATTTTCTGAATCAGCAGACTTCTGGCTCTGAAATTTATAATTTACTGTGAACAAAACTTGATTTATATAGCAGCCTTAGAATGCCAACGTGCAAAACCGTCACTGATACACAAATGGACAGCTCATTTTTCGCAAAACTTCCAAGTCCAAAAGACAAGGGTTTGGTGTCAGACTTTGCTCCAAATTGCCAACCAGGCGCGTCCCAAGCAACGCGGTAATGGGCGATCTTCAAATCTCCGATAAATTCATTGTCAGAAGATGAAAATTCATTGTCAATATCATGACATGACATGCCTGCAAACTTTGTGGCTCGGTATACCTTTACCCATCACTTCAAACTTGTTTTTCCACTGCAATATCTAACTTTTTGTCAACAAACTAGGCTCTAAAATTTGAGAAATTTTCCGGACATCAACACTGATGTTATTTCTAGGTATGACATGTTGATATTATAAATTGTTTCTAGTCTGTTTCAATGATTCCCGTATCGGGTCCGTATGGACCCGATCCGGCGGGAATGGGTTAAGCTCTTCAAATCGTCTTCCACTTAAATATTCTGTTTCTGACAAAGACAAAACAGCAAAAGCCAAAACAGCAAAAAACATCAAATTATTCTAGACAGTTCCTCAGTTTCCAAATAAAAAATAACTGTAAGCAATGTGGCAAATGCAAAAATAGTACCGTTAGAATATGTTTTATTTCAAAGAATAGCTTGTATAAAGATGTCCGCTGGTAGATCCGGTGCTCCCAAAAGTAATCTGGTTCAGTCATCAACTACAACCACAATTTCCAGTTTTGCAATCTTCAAAAAGCTTCAACTGGATAAAGGTTTTTATTATATTCATAGAAATGTACTATATAAATGCCAGAATACACAGAGGATAATAAGAGGCTTGAAAATGATACCATCATTGAATCTGTCTAGAAAAGTGACAGAGCTGCGCAATGTGTGCATGTTGCCAAAAGTGATAGCAAATCACCAGTAATTACTTCTGTTGATAAGCAATACACGTAATAGATCAAACTAGGGCATAGCCGGTTACTGACCCGGATAACCGGAAATTCCGGGTGTTCAACACCCAGCAGACACCCGGACCCGAAGCTGAAAGGTCATCGAGGTCCGGGTGGGTACTTTTTATATCGAAACAAGTTTATGAACGACGAAATCACAAAACAGTGAAACCACTTTTTTAGTAAGCCCAAGACACCCGGCCCGGCCGATATTTCTGTCCCACTTACCCATTCGGACAATGTAGGCTACGCCAAATGCAAACCCTGTAAACTCGTGTCAAAGTCGGAAATTCCTTTGGCCAAAGCCACTTTATTTTCGTCATTTGATACATGAGACAGTTTTTCATTGTCAGATTCATCAAAACTGTCATCATTTGAATCTAATTTCTGTGCTTAATTATACTATCTTGGCCTACAGTATATGACGCGAGGTTCCGAAAATATGTTAGTTTTGATAGGTCAACACTCAACAGACGTCATTATAATAGTACGCGGTAGCATACGCTTTGTGTGTAGATCTAAATGTCCGCTTTGATTGGTTGAATTACACGTTTAGCTTCCAATTCTAAAAATATTTTCCACTAATTTCTGTGCTTAATTATGTTCTGAAATTGATTCGTAGATGGTAGAGTGGAGTTATTTTTTGGGAATTTAGTGTTCGGATTAGAGATTTGAGATTACTTTTAGTTTTAATACCCGGACCCGGTACCGGCAGGTTTTATTCAAACTACCCAGACCCGGTACCCGGTTGAAAAACGGCACCTGGCTATACCCTAAATCAAACAGGCTTTTTCTTTCAAGATTTTATTGCTTTCGCCAGACCCCTTTGAATTGCATTGCAACTGAAGTTTTTTTACCTTAGGCATCAATAATAATAATAATAATAATAAGTTCAGCGCTTCAATGCAGCCGCTTTCCGCCACAATTTTGCAGCTCCTATACGTCTTATACACAGCCGATCTTAAGCAACTCATTACTGCTATAGGAGCGCGGGTCCAGCAGTACGCTGATGACATGCAACTGTACTCTACATACCATCCATTTGACGCAGTTGCTTGCATGTCTTCTACATAGGCCATTGTAGCAGAAGTACAAATCTGAATGTATTCAAATTGGCTGCAGCTGAATCCAACATAGATACATGTATACATTTGGCACACATCAGGTGTGATCAAAAGTTGATAAGGACACAATTATGTCACAATTCCCTGACTGAAATCAACAGTCCATCGTTCGTAGCTTGGGTGTGTTTCTGGATGGAGACATATAAATGGAGGACCATGTGAAGCACCTCTGCAGATCCTGCTTCTACCAGTTTTGCCAGATATAGGTCATGCGGCGCAATCTGTCAGTCAGGGCAGCAGTGACCCTCGTCCACTCATTCATCATGACGCACTTGGACTATTGCAATTCTGTCTTTGCTGGTCTGCCAAAGTTCCGGCTTCGCCACATCCAAGCCAGCCTCAACTGTGCTGCCTCATATAGCCAACAAGCCCAAGTATTCACATATAACTGAATATATGCGAGATACACTACACTGGTTTTCTGTTGCAGAGCGCATTGCTTTTAAGACAATCATGATGACAAGTGCCTCTGTTGTTGGCACTGCTCTGGTATACATCAGGGAGTTCTATGTTCCAGTCTCGAATCAGCTGGGTCAGCAATCATTGCACTTTATGGCCCATGAAGATTCGCAGACCTGTGCCACGCTGTCGCACTTCAACTCGAGCCCATCAGCCTTCTCATACGTTGGACCATCCTTCTGGAACGGTCTGCCACTGCACTTACATACCGTTGCCTTTGACTCTGTGCAGAAATTTTTAATTGTTAGACTAAGTATATTGGGTAAATGTGGATTATAGCCTATTTTTTATTTTTTTTACCCAAGGTAGAATAATCCCTCAGCATTGAATAATTAGGCAAAATTCTTTAGGTATACAACTGAACCTAAGGTCAATCTCCTGAGACAGTTCAGGTATGATTGCCCAACTCCCATACTCCCAGCAGTTAAAGGGCCAAGAGTTTCACTTCACTGCCAACACCAGTCTGAGTAAAAACAGAATATTAGATTGTTTACCAACTACATAATAATAGTATATATTATATTTAGTACAAAAGTGATAAAATATATGAATGTAAATGAAATAGCCTTAGACTCCTTGGGGACCCCTAAACATTTGTTTTCAAAAACTGAACATTTTCCCCAAACATTATTATTTCTCAAAGAAACATTATGGCTGGTGAGACCTATGACTTTCACACAAAATTTCAGTATGCCGAAGACCCGTTGGCTCCTTCGTGCCCATTAATCGCATGATGGCAAGTATGCACTTTCAGTGTCCTTACATGAGTTCAAGTAACAGCAGAGGTTGAAAGGTCTTAAATTACGCTGGTATTTGTCACAGTCATAAGCAGCAATAATAATAATACATGTAAATTACTCTGTATTCCAGTCCAGACACAAAAAGGAAATGTGGAATGTTGCCTAACTTCCAGATTCCCTCTTCACGGGAAAGCGAGAAGAGCATTTTAGGAATATACGTCTCAATTTCTGGAATATTTCCAATAACTTTAACTGCCTCACCTGAAAGAAATACATAAAACTAAACTGAAATGGCAATTTATTCTGACAACTCATTTTAAACTAATCAGAAAAACTTCAATTTCTTAAAATTAAAATTTTGCCTAAATATGTAATTACATCTGTATGCAAGAATATGGCTATTTATGTAATGCCTTTCAATCATAGTGCAACCGTACGTTACCTCCCGGAATAACGTACACGTACCGTACGTACATTATCGAAAAAAATAACGTACGTGTACCGTACGCGTACGTTAAAAATGCCACAAACTTATCTGATCATTCACAAAAAAACCTCAATATAACCATAGTCTCATAAGGTACGTGTACCGTATGCGTACGTCAAAAATGATCAGTTTAGCACCACAGTATTGGTCTGCCCGTACGCAGGCCTAGTTATTTACGAACGGTACCGAAATTTAGTATTACCAATAAAAATTACCACTGGCATTCACCATCCTATAAAGTGTGCCGTAAAATCTTAATTATATTCATATTAAACATTAGACAGAATATTAGCAATTTGGAATTTAAAAGCTTGAAAGTAGAGATCATTGAACATTACTGATGTAATGGTTAAAATTGTTTACGACAGTCAATCACCAACTATTATTGACTTTTCTTGAGCATAATGTTATGTATTTTATTTTCGTCATCAACTGATGTGAACGTACGGTAACGTACCGTACGTACGTTATAGAAAAAAACAACGTACGTACCATACGTACGGTCGCACCTTGCTTTCAATAGCCTAATAAGGTTTCTAACAATAGCCACCTAACAGATCTAAAAGGGACGATTTTATGTTTTTTTAGTCAGGAGTGTTTCTTGAGTTGTCTTTCTCAGAAAGCATGTATTGTCGATGGAAGATTGTTCCAGAATACACAAAAGAGCAAGATATGCCCACAGCATGTACAGTAGCACAGGACAAGCAGCTTTTCAAAAGCTGCAGAACATAATGATCTAAAGCATATATACTAGTGCAGAAAGCAATAGAAAATTGCATCCAATTACAATTGTGCAAAATATTATTAATAATTATTATGAAATTAAAAATTGTAAGCTTAATTCCTATCAAATTAAATAGTATAAAGAATGACCAGTGCAGACCTCTTTCCAGGTGACTGAAGTGGTCATTTACAATGCCTTCAAAATCTCTTTCTCTGACAAATGATTTTTCCAAGTTCAAGTGACGTGCTCTAAAGTCATCAGTGAGTGCCTATAAATCAAACCACATCTGTAATTAGAAATGTTAAAAACTCAATCAGTATATTAGCTTAATCTTTACAAAACTGAACTAAACCACTATTTTAATTAGATTAATAAATGAATTCAATTGCCTTGCTTCCAAAATTTCTCAAGACAGTGACTAATTAATGAATAAGAAAAATAAAACTGCTGGAAACGACATCGCTTTACATCAGAACACTTACATGTTATACGTGTGTTTAAGTAGGTGAGCACCTAAATAAACAAAGCTCAATTTTACACTAAATTTATAAAGCTGTGGAGTTTATAACTAGATGCACACAAAGCAGTAAAGCCAACCTAATTGACAGAGCCTACACTCTACATCAGGGGTGCGCAACCTTTTCGTTAATTTCGGCCGCATTACAGGTTCATATTCTCATCACGGCCGCATGGGCGGCGATCCCGGAGGGTCGAGGGGAATAAACTCCTACCTTTATCAGTGGAGGGACACACTGTACAGTTGTCCCTCGGCCAAATTTTGAAGAAACACCAAAAAGGTTAACACATTGTTTTGCGCGCGAGCGCGAAAAAAATTTCACCTCTTTTTTTACCAGATCAGTTCAAAAGTGTCCCGTGTACGGTGTCCCCACCTGTCATACAAGATCGCCGCCAGTGCACAGCCGTCAACATATCTGCTACTGTTATTTAAGAGTAGGGCTATAATAGCATAGAGGTGAGGAATTTATTGCCACTTAAGGAACAATAAGTTTATATATTCTTCATGGAATATAATTCCACAGTTTCCTATTTATGAATTAATCTGCACACGGCCGCCAAAGCATTATCATTAGTTCAACTGTCCACGGCCGCCAATTCTCCCTCTCACGGCCGCATGCGGCCGTACGGCCGCAGGTTGCGCACCGCTGCTCTACATCATAGATGTCAAAAACGTTAGAAACTAAATAAAAAACGGAAAAAACGGTAAAAAACGAAAAAAGAAAATAATTTGACTTTATCACATCTTGTATGTCTTACAGCAATTTAAAACTAATAACCTTGCTTACAGAATTTAATCAGCAAATAACACAACTTATTAGTAAACACTAAGTAACATTAATCTACACCAATTATTTTAGTTCTTATAAGTTTGGTATAATACGAAATAGAGAAATTAAAAATGTTGAAATCATTTCAAATTTAAATTAAACTTGAAGTGTGAGCTTGTGATGTAGTACTAACAGCATTGCTTGGTTGCTATATCTAATGCATCTTGTTTTATTTTCAATGTATCTTGTTTCATCCTCTCAGTATTCTCTTCTCTGATCATATTCTTGATGTCTGTGGGCACTTTTTTCACACGATTATATATTATTATCGTCTCCCACCAGATGACCCCCAACACGGATCGTACCACCCAAATAAACTTTCTCACAGTAAATGCATTTCAATTTAGCCCATGCTGAGTTTTTGCCTTTCTCGTTTATCAAAGTAACGTGAATCCATTCTGCACCCTATTCTTTTGGTATTTTGGATAACTTAGAAATAACTTTTTTAAATTATATTTCTTGTACTGTGCTATTTAATAAAGTATTTATTTATCAAATGATGATGTAAATAGTGACGTAAATTAGCTGAATCCTTGAAAGTACGGAGACAATGTAACGGACATCAGACAAAAATAAAATCATAAAAAAATAAAATACAGAAAAAAACGAGAAGAAAAATTAAAAACGAAAAAAACAAGGTTTTTAGAAAAAAATAAAAAACAAAAAAACGGTTTTAACAACTATGCTCTACATAGATGAACTTTACACAGATGAACGATACACTTAAGTATTGTCCAGAAAGCTTTCCTTTTCCAAGGTTTAATTTTTTAATTTATTTTTTATTCCAGATATTTCTATAGCGCCTCTCGAAGTCAACTACTACTCAGAGGCGCTCCCGACTACAGCACTGACACTGTGCCGGAATTTTCACGCCGAAGCGCCACGAGCAATTGCGAGTGAAGGACTTGCCCAAGGTCCGTACGCAGCGGCTAGAGTGGGATTCGAACCTGCAACCCTCTGGTCAAAAGGCGCCAAACTTACCACTGAGCCACCACGCCCCACGATATATATATTTTTAATATGTGACCCATCGCCACAGAACCAGTCGCAACTTAAAAAAGATAAAAATTTAGTTTTTTACACCATCTTGTAGATCCTTTATTTACCTTTTCAAAACTGTTTTCGGTTTTTTTATACCTCACATACAACCGAAGTTACAGAATTTTCAATCCGACGGTTTACATAAATTGTTACTTGAGAAAACTGCGTTTGAAGTTTAGTCATCATTGTCACTGTTGTCCTCACTTTCATCGCGATTTGTGGTAAAATATTCCCGCAACAACTCGTGCACTTTCGCTCGATCCGATCCTTTAGCATTTATCAAACTCGCAATAATAGCCTCCATTTCGAAAATGAAGTTTATTAAGTCGAAAATGAACAAAATAAGAAATGTTTGCCGTTCACCCGACCCATTTATCTGTCATTTAAACAAACCAGGTCACGTGAGTGGCATGCTCTGGGCCGACCTTTCAAACCTTCAGCCAACCACGGTGCAAAATTTAGTCACGTGATCAGCGCTGCTAGCTAAATTCAAAAATTTAACGGTTAGTCGACCTCTTTCGGACCAATCTCTGTGCATAATACACAAAGAAAGGTCATATTTTATTAATTGAACAGACCGAGGAGATTTCCCTGATCAAAACGAGGCCAAGCAGGCAAGAAAATTCGATCTGTAACCTAATTAAATGTCACAACAAAGTTAGCGAAATTTTGACTAAGATTCTGTTTTTCCATCTTGAAACAGATATAGGGCTCTTAGTTAAAAATGTTTTTTACACATTTAGATACGTCTAAACAAATATTTTATATGTCATTTGTATTAAATATATATTTTTGTAATTGTTTTTGCATTAATGTCAATTACGACCGGTTTGAGGTTACCCATCATAAATCGGCTTTTCTGCGTAATAACGTTTTGCGATAAGCGACTGGTTTCGTGGCGACTAGTCACATATATTCAAAGGACTGTTTGCCCTCAAAATTCGTTCACCAACATATTAATTTTCAGTCTCTCTTAATCATCTTAATCATCCATTCCTTGTGCCACACTTGGCAGTTTTTATTATTATTATTAGATTGATTTGTAAAGCATATAAGATAATGTAACTAAATTCACTGCACATGTGCTTAAGCTGTGCCTGTATGAGCCCACTTTCTCCAGAGAGTAATGAAGTTACACAGCCTTAAGGTCACACCATTTCTCCTGTGCAAATCTTCTGCTTTCACATTTCATCTTTGTCCATCATTCTCATCTATGCTGGAAGATGCCATTCTTTCCTTTCTTACTTCATTGAAACTCTTCATGCTGCTAACTTCTCAAAATGCCAATTCTTCTATGTCTCTCTCATTACCACCATCAGCAGACATTATCCCTCTGAGACAGAGGACTTTTCAGTGTTTTTCTTCAGATGTTGACGTTTATTGGTATCTTACGAAATTTCTTGAAAACAGCTGCTTTGGTGTTTGCAGCAGTTATCTTTAACCTAGATCTATTCTTTCTGTCGACCTACACAGTCATTTCTTGGTACTCAGTAACTTCTCCGATTTACTGATATCAGGCCAATCATCAAATCAAGCTATTAACCAGCATAAATTGACTTTATTTCTGCACTGAGGCTAAGCAGTGTTAATTAGAGCCTCATACACCATCTATGCATCATTGTCATACACATGTTTTTTTACTAATTAGTTACTTTCCTGCATACTTGAGATCTTCAACAATTATTATTGGTATTTTGCTGTAACCAGCTTATTGCTCAGCATCTTTGCTATTCCTAAAAGTTTTAATTGCTGTGGCATATCTCCATTTCTGTGTAAATAGTCTAATCAAAGACAATAGATCTTCACTTTGGCATGAACAGACTTGGCTTCACCTTTGCAGAAATGACCACAGTCAACTTCTACAAAACATTTGGTGTTCAATGCATAATCTATTGATACTTCGTGTCTAAATAAATACCACTTAAATAGTATTTAAATAATTCATAACTTTTAACTTCACTATTTAAAATAGTTATATAAACGGATCTATTGAAATAGTTTTTAAATAGTATGTGCCTATTTACTATTTATACTAGGTAAATAGTAAACCACCAGTCTGCAGAGAATAAATTTTAATTAACTTCTGTAAATTATCAGTAACAATTTGGATGGGAATCACAATAGTGTTATGCTGCCACATCATATGAGGTGTTCTCACATGCTCAACCTGGAAGCCACAAGAGATGCTGATATGGCACTAAATGATGCATCGTACAAGAAAATATATTGAAGCTCAATGGTTAAAACCCTCAGTTGCCAGTCCGCAAAGTGAGTCAAGAAACTGGACAAAAAAGACCGGTGCTTTTTTTCAGCCGGAACAGCGTTCCGGCACCTTTTTTCAGCTACCAAAAAATTATTTATTTATTTTAATAATAAAAAAATAATTTAGTTATTTTAATTTAATTTCAGTGTTGTGAACTGTTTGCAGTGTTTATTGAGACCTCTCCCAACCCCCAATTCAGTTTTTTGGGGGTTTTGCCCTCGATTTTAGCCCTTCCATAATTGTTCAGTTCCGGAACCTATTGTTCAGTTCCGGACCTTTTTCCTAGAAAAAAAACACTGAAAAAGATGACAGACGTTTTCTCGAATGGGTCTCACTTCGAACAATCTTAAAAAACCCGATTGTCTTGCAATCAAAACCACATTTTCATATAATTTAAAAAGATTTGTTCTGGTAGTAAATGTATTAATGTATTTCAGTAATCTCACGGGGCTCCTCGCACTTGGAGCGCCTCTAATTAGGTTGTAGGGGCCTACTGCGAGAGGCTCATTATAAACTCATAAACACAATACAATACAATTGTAAACGAAAACTGCCGAGAAATAGTTATTGGTTGAGGGATTTCTCGTACCTCAGGTGTTTAAAACATTAAAAATAATAAATATATTAATAAACAGCACTAGCATGTATATTTCTCAATTTTTGGAAAAAATGCAACTTTTTGATTCATATCAGATCAGTACAAAGTATTCAGTTGATATTTAGTACTGAATTATATACCTGTGCTACTATTTAAAAGAATTGACTTTTTGACCCAATTTATAGATAGAAATAATTATTAAATTGGGCACTGGTCCTGCTGCAATGGGAAAATTCCTGCCAGTCCGTCAAACTGAAAGTAGATTCTTGCCGGTCCGTCACACTGAAAAGTTTGGGAAGCGCTGTTCTAAACAATTATCTGTAACTGAACAATAATAGCTAAATAGTTTTAGTCATGTGGCATGTACAATAGTCCACAGCCATTTACTATTTTAAATACTATTTCAAGTTTCCCACAGGTACGAGTTACTATTCCATTTAAAAAATCACCATGGCTATTTATCCCAACATTGCTAATGACAACATCACCATCACTTAATGCCTAATTGTTTCTCAATACTCTGATGATTCAAGTTTTATGTCTGGCATGTTAATCCTATTACTATTATTACTATTACATCAGAAACTCATAATAATGCTATCTTTAACAGCCATAACAACGATACTATTTTATAATAAGGTCATTTTCTTTAGCTGAACTAATTTTGTTATATCAGAATTTGAGCTATAATGAAGCGTGTTTCAACAAGTCTCTAGTGCATTCAATACTTAACAGTTTATAATTTAAGTCAGCAACAAATACCTGAAAATGACTGAAGAAAGTCTCCCGTGCTTCCCATGTTACAACAGAACAGTTGGTCATCTCAAGCACTAGTCTAGTTAGAATGCTGTCACCTGGTACAGGTACAAAGATATCAACCCTGACATTTTAATTGGCAATGAAAAAAATTTTGGTACAAAAGCCAAATAGTCAACTGCTAAATTTTTACCAGCTAGATTTAGAAATTGGGTTGTAAAGCCAGAGTATTGAAGGCACCAACAGACAGCAGCGCAGCTAGGATATTTTGCGCCTGGGGACAAACTATGATGGTTAAATGGTAACACGCTGGCATGAAGATCAGAAGAACGCGGGTTCGATACCCGCTAGCCCCACAAGGTTAACTTCATTCCCTAGGTGGCGATTATAAAATGAGCAGTACAGATGGACGCCTTGCATGGCTGCCGCGCAGTTAAATTCGACTCCTGTTAAACTTATTATTGTCTGTTACTACTATATCACGTAATCTTACTGCATACTTGTCGGTTTGAATAAATAAACAAAGATATTATTATTATTATAACTGCATACATTTGGGGTGCCAAAATTAAATCTTATAAATTTATTTGGATAAATTAGCTAAAAATGCATCAAAATTAAGAGTAAAATTATTTATCTTAACCCTCATTTTGGCACCCCCTTCCCTTGGCGCCCGGGGACGCAAGTACTCCCCTGCATGGCTGCATCCCCTAGCTACACCTCTGCCAACAGGAAATTGACTACCAGGCCTTGATCGGATCCTTACTGGCTCCCTATTGAAGACAGAATCAAATTCAACGTCCTCCTTCTTGGCCAGAATGTATCGGTTGGCTCTATCCCATCATACATAGGAGAGCTGTTTGTGGTGGTTTCAACTCAGTCAGGTCACTGCTGCTGTACATGAACACGACTGCACCATGCACTCTTGTGCCTTGGTCCATCCATTCTGAACAATTCTTCTGTTACATTCAACCTGTACCTTTAGCTCTGCTCACGTTCCTGTACACCAGGCCCATAGCCAGCCACCCGTCCACCTGTCCTTTGGACGGGTGAAAATTATATTGGACGGGCATAAATTGTGCATGATTTTCCTCCACCACATCCAGCTTCTTCTCTAGAGCCACTGTGAGCATTCAGATGACAGTTCTCTAAGGAGCATGGGTTGATATTAGGCTCTGTAAACAGCTTAGGGAGGGCATTGCAGTCGGACTCGTACAGCGGCGGGACTTCGGGTGGTCACGACTTTGTACGCTCATGGCATTGGGCGGTCAGGACTTCGAATGCTTTTGGACAGGCAACTCTGTATTTCTGGCTAAGGGCCTACTCTACACTCTGCTCACATTACTTTTTCTAGCTATATGTTAAGATGCACCTGTTCAGAACTTCAGATCCCTTAGACAGTCATGTTCATAGCACTTTTTAGGGATTCCTAAACTGCGCCTTATAAAAGTCCAGATACATGCATACAAAGCCATAAAAACATAATTAGAGCCACTACAACTAAATCCAAATTGGATTTAGTAGCACTTGGTGGTTCTAATTATGTAAATGATAAAACAATGGTATGCTATGAGGTCATGGTACAGAATGGTTTTACCATTTTTTGAAGGTCCTCATTTATGGCAGTTTGATAACTGGAAAATTTCTCATAATTATTATGAACTTGTCAGTTTTTGATATGGCACACTACCAAGTAAATAAACAGGTGAAATGCCACTTGGTGCAGAACTGCAAAGCCATATTCATTACACTTAACTTCTGTTATCACAGGAGCTCATTTTTTTTTCTGTAGTCTATATAGCAACGTGATATCACAGTAGACAATATTATATTGACTTAAAATAACATTTATAAAATTTTTTTACAATGGTCCTTTATCGTTTCTAAGGCAACATTTTTTGGTACGTGAAAATGACTTATGTACAATAGCTATTCATAGCTGTCAGAAGTGTGCACACAAATCTTAGTGACCATGCTGAACGATGCAAGAAGTAACTTTGTGATCTTGCATCAACTGAACAAGAGCAACCAAAGAAAGCAAATTGTGAGCTTGCTGATTAACTTGTTTATGCTGGTACAGGTCACTTCAATGGCCTTGCTATGGAGGTCAAATTTATAACCAATATAAAATTGGGTTTATCTGTTATATATGTATCAAGATACTTAATATAGCGCCCAAGTACCTCACAAAAGCGCTGCACAAATCAACTATCTGACTGATCTAAACAAGGGCTTTTAAGACAGTCTGATGCTTGTTTACACACCTCTGTAGGATACAGTTCACTATTGCTGGTAATTATACATGTTTAAATTTTCCTGAACCTGCATTATGGTAGAATTGTATGCTATTTATGCCCATATAAAATAATGACTCCAACTAAATTTCTCTGCTTACAATCACAATTATGACATCAATGTTACAAAGCTGACAATGCGTTGTAATGGAAATGGTAACAGTGACACTTGTTCACACACCTCTGTAGGATACATTTCACTATTGCTGGTTCAGACTTGGTCTGTGGTGTGCCTTGTGTCAATGTGAAACATGAACAGGCTGAGGAGGAATTAGATGATAGTGGGACAGAAGAGTCATTTTCAAGAGGGATTTTCTTAATCTAATCAGTTTTGGCTGGGTTGAGGCAAAAGAGGTTAGAGGATATCCATTATGAAATGTGGTCAATGATATCAAAACTTTGCTGACGTTGATTCTGAGATGCCTCAACGGTCAGTGTTTAATCTAGACGTCTTTGGGGGGGAATGTCCCCCCCAGATTATGTTTCCCCCAGAGGCCAGCAATATTACAATGTAAAGACCTATTGGGGAGGGAAAATCCCCCCAGGATACATGTGTATACATCAGGGTGGTCCACGGCTACATGGCGAAAAATAAAGTTTCAGTTTCTTAACATTAGAGGGTGCCAATTTAGTCCATTATACCAAAAAATAATTCAGGTGCAATTTCATCTAAATTTGAGAATATTTAGGGGTTGCACAAGTGACCCAAAGTTTCACGAACCCTGCTATTCGATGGTCCATCTGCAAAATTCTGCATACTTAATTCTTCTTGCACGTGTTTATCTACTAATATGTGATTAGTGCTTACTCTTATTAATTGGGATTTCCGAGTTGCTCAGAGAGAAGGTCAAAAGGGTTATATGGCAGGAGAGGATAGAGTCTTGATTCATAAAATGGGTGAGATATTTATTAAAGCGAAAGCTACAGAAGAACGGCATGAGAGATAGAAGTACGATACAGAAGTTCTAACAAGCACAGTAAATATGTAGTCGAGAGGCAGTGATAAGGACACATCTGAGGAAAACAGTGACTTAAGATTGTGTGACTTTCAAAGAGGATGAAAAAAGAACAATAGTCTTATAAACAGCTAAGAAAGAGACCCTTTGTGACTAAACAGGTAGCTGTAGCTTTGGATCGAACAAAATTTAAGTCACTGACAGGGAAGCACCACATCTATTGGCTGCTACTGCTCAATCTCTAGACCATGATGTTCGAGGCTTGCATTTGAATCGCAGTTCTATTCCCCAAACCAGAAGATTATATCGAGAAGAGCTCGCCAGTACGATGAAAAATGAATTCTCTCCAGATTGTGCATTGGGACAGTAAGCTGTTGCCCGACACCACTGGCTGCGAGAAGGTAGATCGGCTGCCTGTTTTTGTGTCTGGTATTGGAATAGAGCAACTTCTTGGTGTCCAGAAGATTAACTCAGGCACTGGAGAAGCTCAGGCAAGTGCCGTAATCCGATCTCTTGATGACTGGAACCTGAGAACGAAGATTAAGGGATGTGCTTTTACACCACAGCGAGCAATACTGGACAGAAAGCTGGCGCATGCACTCTGATAGAAAAGAGATTTGGTCGGAACTTACTTCATCTAGCATGTCCTCACCATGTGATGGAAACCGTTGCTGAAAAGGCATTCAGTGTCATGAAAATTGCTCCCTCCACTGGTCCAGTTGTTCTAATATTTCACCGTTTTCGTGACTATTGGCGTCGAATTAACCTAAGTAGATTTGAGACAGCAGTGGATCTGGTAGATTCAGAGGGCAAGTTATAGCTTTTGCTGAAACAAAGCTGCAGGGGCCAATCATCAAAGAGATGACTACAAGGGGCTTCTTGAATCAGTAGCCTACTGATCTTCTGTCTTAGTGGAGCATCAACTCGAGGAATGCGCTTTATAGCGCCTGGAGCTTTTCACCGAGCTTGTTGGATGGCAAGAATTATATATACTCATTCAAGATGTGGATGTTTCGATCTCAGTTCAAACTGAAGCCAGTTGAAGAAAGGGGCATCTTCAATTTCCTTCTACTCATCTGTGATGTGTATGTCCAGGCATGGTTTCAAGCTCCCTGTCCTGTCTCGGGTCCTGCAAACGATTTTCACTTTCTTGAATAATTGGCTGAATACAGAAACCAAGAAATTTGTCAGGCCACCACTACAGCATTTCATGTGGTACCTGAGTCAGGTCACAGTTGGACTAGCTTTCTTTCATCAAATCATTTAGTTTGCTGAGAAAGAAAGAATGGTAAACAATTTACGTCAGCAGCATGGATCGGATCACCCACTTCTCAAGCTGACAACTGTTGGTGTTAACAAGACATTGCTGGCAGGTTTTGATAGTGTCGCTGCCAGTGCAGAAATTACCGTAACTCAATGATGACAACTCAAACCATTTGTGACATTATTTTCGGTCTAAAACTTGCATTCTGCGTACACAAAATGCTATTTAATCACAGAGTTTAATTGCAGAAACCATGAATACATTGTCATGCTTTTGTACATATGTTTGTTTGCCATTAATGCATCGTGTGGATTTGAAGTATGCATACCATATTTTTGGTTGACTCGTGCAACCCCTAAATATGGTTCAAATTGGTTCAAATTTTCAGCATGGTAGTTTTTCAATAGATGGACTGCAATGGCGGGTTCTAACTTTGACCTTTCAAAAAAAATTTTTGGGGACCACACTAGTATACATGTTCCCCCCCCCCCAGAGAGCTGAATTCCTAAAAAAAACTATTTGAGAGAGTAATTGCTGTAGAAAAGTTTAAAACATTTTAAAGATGGATGAAATTTCAGACAAAATCTTGTGTCAATTTGTTGGTCCCCCCAGAAACCTTGTTTCCCCTCCCAGAAGAGGGGGACTAGATTAAACACTGCTCAGCGGTGTAGTGTACAAGATGAAGAGAAATGGCCCTAGGACGAAACCTTGAGGGGCACCACAAGAGAGTGGGAGAGGTTGTAAACAATTACTTGGCAGCTTTAACAGATAAGGAGGGTGGTGTCTGAAGCATTAAAAATGTAGGGAAGACCAGGGCAGAAACATGATGAAGATTAGTGACAGAGACTAATTTATTGCCGAATCAGACTGGGTCCCAGTTACTTTTTTATTTTGTTCAGCTATTTTGGGGCCTTGTCATTTAGAATATTTGTGCGTTGATGTATAAGCTTAATTAATTCCTTTCTGCTCTAGGGGCGTCGAAACCAGAGGGGACCGTGGGGATTGCCGTGCAGTGGACGTCCACAAGTGGTTTATTGAATAGAGACAAGTTGAGTTTCAGCAGAATGGCATATAGTGAAATCAAATTAGTAAGGGTTGAGTAGTGAGTCAGACAAAAGGTATTCATTTGGGTGCATAGTGAACCCACAAATTTCCAATCCCCAAACAGAATATCCACCAGATCCCCAAAAAGTTATTTCCTAAGTTAAAACGAAATTATTTGTACAAATATAAATTCTTGTGACATTTTCAAATACAATATTCAGGATATTGGCTCAACATTCCATACTAGTTTCCAGGATTTTAATGCTTGGTCAAAAATTGTTTTGGGATTTGGTCAATTTTGCACTTTCACATTTTTTGGGAAGCAGATTTCAGGTAGCTGGGCAAGGACACTGCACTCAGTTATCTTAGATAATAACGTAAGACAGGAGATTTGACAATAATTAGTTGTGTCCATTGTCGAGAGTGACAAAACAATACTTAATAGCCATAAGAAAACCAGGCGAACACGTACAATCGGGGTGCCTATGTACTATCTGGGTGGGTGTCTGCGCATCGTGAGGGTCGGTTAGGGTCAGGGCAAGTGTCACGAGGGTCGGTTAGGGCTTAGGGTTACAGTCAGTGGTAGCCTATGTATTTGTGCGACTAAAAAAGCTATACCTGCGACTGGAAGCTGGATTTTAAAATTCAGGCACCCCGATTGTACATGATCGCCAAAACCAGTAGAGACAGAGGCAGTCATTGAGAAGAGAACTAGGAATAGGATCTAGTACTTCATAATCGTCGTAATCGTAATCTCGAGACTTCTACAGCGCCCAAAAAAGCTACGTCGCGGGAACCAGCCTATTCACAGGTGCTTAGTCAAATCAAAATCGATAGGCAGGGGGGTGTCGAATTGGTTCCAGGTCAAGATCCAAAGGAGTCAGTCAGGTAGGCAGTAAGACGGCTAAGGTGGGTGGTGTTTAGGGTTTACACGGCGAGGGAGGTAGGGAGAGGAGGAGGAACCGGGATAGAATTTGTGAAAGAGCAGTGTTTTCAGTTTTGTGTGAAAGACCTGTGGAGATACAGCAAGTACTTATAGTACTTAACTCGATCTTAACTCTAACTCGCTTGTGAATTAAACTTGGTGGCTTGTTATGAATGTGTGAATACCATAATGTACCTGGGTTAGGTAAAAGTACAAGTGACGAACAGTTTTCTTCTGTATTTAGTAGATGTACGGCTTCCAGTACCTTGAGTGACCAATCCTCGTCTTGAATAAAGTAAGCTACGGAAAGTGCCTTTTCAGTATAAGCATCGCCATGGCGTTCTTTGCTATAATTCCTGGCCAAATTTCCAATGATTCCATGTATTTTTCCAGTCGATAATGAAGGTATCTGATCTAAGCGAACACAGAACGTTTCTCGAACTGCAGTCGGATTAGATGTGAAACTGCTGATGAATGAAATTAAAGTTCTGTTCAAAATACTACGTCGGTACGGAGGCATACTGTTATTACAGGCTGCAACAAACAGGTATAACGTCGGATTCCCAAAAGCATGACGAGTTTCAAACGCCTAAAATTACAACACGCGACTGTGCTGAACTTACTTTATCGTTCAGCACACGAAATAATTCGAGCGCCATTACCAGTGCCCAATATTGTCATACAACGATTGATCACTGTCCACATATTGACCTGGTTAGTCCGTAACTGGGCTATATGCCGGTACGAGAAACGTAATTGGATGGAATCCGTTACATGAGCTCCGCCCACTTGGACAAGCGACAACGTGAAAGCGATGAAGAAAATTAATTACATAGTAGTTTTAAAGTAATTATATTCGTGCTGAAAGTTAGTTAGACGCCGCACTTTTGTGCATCTATTATTGTGGTAATTTAAGCTTGACAAATGTGGGACACATGGATCGAGCCCTCGGCCTAGCCTGTAACGCGGAGAGTAGGCCTACACGCAAAGTTGCATGCTCAGTGGATCACAGTATAAATAATTAGGCCTACACTGTGGTAGGATGCATCCATGGGCGGCGATCTAGGGGGGTCGAGGGGGACAAGACCCCCCACCTTTAAGAGTGGGGTGGGGTCACGCCATACATCGGACCCCCCAAATTTTGAAGATACATCAAAAAAGGTCAAGAAATGCAGTTGTGTGTGAGGGCGAAAATGAGTTTTGAGTGCCTTTTAGACAAGAAAAGTAGTTTTGAGCAGAATTGTCCCCCCAAAAAAATTTAGTGGAGAGGAATAAGTAAAAAAAGTCGTGAGTTATTTTGAAGGCATGGAAAGTCACGAAAGTAGGACTAAAAAAAAGGTCATCAACTTTTTTGGAAGATGAGATTGAAATTTTTTGGGGGGATTTTTTGAAGGAAGGTGAGATCTAGGGAAAAGGTGTACTACGGACGAACAAAAAGTTGCGACTTGGAAAATTTTTTAAAAAGAGGCTGATGACTAAAAAAATAGGAGATGAAGTGCCCAGTGGCGGCGCCAGGATTCCAGGTTTGGAGGGGCTAGAGCCCTACGCTGAATATTTAATCGCGCGTGAGCGCAAAAAAATTTTTTTGATCTTTTTTTGTGCACGAAAAATGCGTTTAAAAAGCAAGGGGCAAGCACTTTGTAACGGCATGTAGATTATGCATTTTCATAAAATTGTATAATTACATTCAAACTAATTCAAATCTAAATTTAACTGATTTTGTTATCTCTTTTTTTGTGCACGAAAAATGCGTTTAAAAAGCAAGGGGCAAGCACTTTGTGACGGCATGTAGATTATGCATTTTCATAAAATTGTCTAATTACATTCAAACTCATTCAAATCTAAATTTAACTGATTTTTATTAGTTAGTTACTTATTGCGAAACAATATAAACAGAATTATATGTAAAAAACTCATCAATTTTTGTTAGTTGCTGATGGCAACGTGTTGACGACGTGACGTGTCAGCTGCCTGGTCTCAGTTATCAAGTTTCCACTTGGCAGTTATTTAACAAAAGTAGCAATAAAAAAGTTTCTTTAAACATCGGGCGACAACTGTATACTGTGTCCCCCTCACTGTTAAAGGTGGACTCCTCCCCACTATCGCCGCCTATGAATAGATCATCAAAATAATCGAGTTTTAGTGACTGCAGTGACTGTACGATATAATCCTGCAAATGATTTACTACACCTGTGATCTAAATCAACTCGCAACACGTTCATATATTCGCGAGTTCAACGTAGGCTATATTATTACTCCTATAGAGTCTCAATTGAAGTGTGTGCCACACACTGACAGTACTGACTGGACGACAGGTCAGAGATAGGCAAGTGTGGCAAGCAGAGCTATGACACGCACACACACACACCACACACACCTACACACACATCTACACAAACACACACACAAACACACACACACACACACACACACACGTGCAGGTTGCAGCGGAGAACTCTGCCAGTCTAGGCCGCCGTGTTATTAAAGAAGCAAACACACGGTCCTCATCCCCGGTCCCCCTCCCCAACTGTTTGGCCGGTGGCCCGTTGGTCGTAGGCTCGTACAGCAGAAGAAATAATGTAGATATCACGGACTGCACGGCGGAGGAGACGAGCTGCTGTGCAGTATGTGTTCTGTTGTACGAGTCGTTGGCTACTGTTATGGATATAAGAGGATTTCGATCCCATGTGGAACAAAAAGGCGTTAACCGATAATGGCTTAATGTAGGCTGTATTATCACACGGGACAAAAGAGATATCATGAAAAAATGCAAACCTTTACTTTCGGCCAAAATATGTCAACCCCCACTTTTGAAGTTCGATGAAGGTCGTTCTCCAAACCCCACCTTCGGTAGACGCCTCTGGTTGTAGCCATAAATTTTGTAAGGCTCCTTTCGCAGTCGTGCCATCCAACGTGTGTCCATGGCTATTAGTTTTGTAAATGAATGAAATGTTTGTAGTAATAAAGGACCTCTCTCTTTCTGTCTGTCTAATGTCAATTACAAAATATTTTTTTACACTTTAATGAAATCCCATATCCTGTAATTCAATAATTGTTAAATTCCAACTACCCATTCTTGTAAATGAGTTGTAAAAATTAAAATAAGTAGAAACTTCGGTATAGCTTGACAATTTCCTTATTTTGTTCAGACGTAGGCATATATAAAATATTATATATAAATTAATAAATAATATATATATATATAATATATATATAAATTTATAAATAATATATATATATATATAAATTTATAAATAATATATATATATAAATTTATAAAATGGTATTGGTCTTCTTGTATTGGTCTTATGTGCGTGGCCACCGACAAGCATTGGTTTACTAAATTCAGACAGACAGACAGACAGACAGACAGACAGACAGACAGACAGACAGACAGACAGACAGACAGACAGACAGACAGACAGACAGACAGACAGACAGACAGACAGACAGACAGACAGACAGACAGACAGACAGATGGAGAGAGATGTGGAGAGAGTGGGGAGAGCGGGACGAAGGAGGCATATAGTGCAGAGGCCAGCTACCTCGAGCGCAGGCCTTCTGGCCTTAAAACTTGCTATACAAGGTCATGTGTCAAGCGGGAGCCAAGCCTTGAAGCTCAGCACTGCGATGGCCTGTACAACCCTAACTGGATGATGGATGAGTGCTAGGTTAGTCATCTATATCAGAGGGGCCAATACACAGTGGGCCAGCTAGCTACGTTTCTGACGCATCATTTCTTTGAGAATAATTGGGGAAATTCTTGTGCTATGGAGCCTGCTATTTATAAGTGGGCATTCAAAGTTTCAGAGATTTCTCGCTTTTGCTTTGGGGGGCTGAACCACATTTTGGGGGGGCTAAGCACCCCCTAGCCCACCCCTGGCGCCGCCACTGGAAGTGCCAGAAAATTTTTCTGGGGAAACAATTTTAAAAGAAGGTCGTCGACGAGATCGTGGCCGACTTTGTCCCCCCCCACCTCTCAGACAAGATCGCCGCCACTGGATGCATCGATTATGGGAGAAAATATTTTCTCATTTTCATCTCTGATAGTGCAGAGTAGTTGCAAATCGATGTCAGCAGTCTTCTTCTTTGCCTTCAGGCTGGGATTAGTCCCCCACTAGGGAAGGGTCGGCCACCTGGGACCGATTCGACCCCCCCGCCTACCGATTTTGACTTGTCTAAGCAAGAGTTTCAGACTTTTTGGGCGCTGTAGAAATCTCGAGATTGCGATTATGATTACTATACTCGGATCCATTTGATAAGTTTGGAGCAGTTTTTTTACTGACCGGATGTCCTTCCTGATGTCAGCACTCGGCAGTATCCTGGTGCAATTTCCATTGTCGGCATAGGGCCTATTATAGGCGTAAAGACAGTGGCGGCGCCAGGGGTGGGCTAGGGGATGCTTAGCCCACCCAAACTGTGGCTCAGCCCCCCCAAACAAAACGCTGGAAATCTCTGAAGCTTTGCAATGCTTACAAAGGAGGAAGGGAGAAAGGGAAGAGCTGAGGGTTTCAGCCCCCCCCAACCTGAAATCCTGGCGCTGCCACTGCGTAAAGAATTAAGGCCCCACTGCGGGCTTCACCTCCACATACAGCTCCTCAAAGTCGTCAGCAAGTCGCGTCTTCCGCTCCAGCAGCATAGTTTAAAAGGGGCCATCCATATATCACGTACGCATGGAGAGGTAACCCAAATGCATGTGCTTGCGTATGGGGAGGGGGTCTATTGATAATGTACGTACGCATAGGAAACGGAAAGTGTAAAACCTATAATTTGTCTATATTGGCCTTCAATTGATTGGCCTTCAAGTGAGCCAGAGTTAAGTCTTTTCAGCTATCTGCAGGTACTAACAGAGGAAGTAGGCCTGTGCCATGGGCACAGGCCTGGATTAACTATGGTTCCACTGGGTCCCGGGACCCAGGCCTACCAAACATCTCATTAATAAGGGGCCTACCATTGGCATTAGTATGCTGCCTTAAAATTTGTTACTATTATTTCAGGGACAAGATAGACTGACAAATTTAACACTTATGAACATTGAGTGTGAAATTGTGCAACGGCTAAATTTTCAGGCTATTTCTAACAGTTTTTTCTATTATGAAAGTACGTCGTAAACAGTTTTAAATTCATAAATATCTGTGCTATAATTTAAATTTCGTCACCACTTATTGACTGAACAAATGGGCGGCGATCCGGGGGGTCGAGGGGACAAGACTCCCACCTTTAAGAGTTGGGGACACATCCCCTTCAATTTTGAAGAAACACCAAAAAAGGTCCAAAAAATGGTTTTCACCTCGTTTTTTACGAGATCGGTTCAAAAGTGTCCCCCCACCTGCCAAACAAGACCAGATCATTTCAAAAGTGTCCCCCACCTGTGAAACAAGATCGCCGCCATTGAGTATACTAAAAATAGTTGGTGTGTGATTATACAGTATCTAGAGGTGAGTACACGCTGTATACCCGCGTGTAGGCCTATAGGCCTACCCTCGTCTACAATCCTGAAAAATTCAAAGTAGGCCCTGGGTGTCACAAAAATGCATTCATTTGAAAGTATTCAAATGAATGCATATTTATTCACGCGAGATGAAATTTGCTACACAAGCCGTTTAAAAAGGTTCTACATAAAAATAAATATATGCATGTACAGTACAGATAAAACATTTTAAAAGCCGCCAAAATTCAGAGTTGTAAAAGTAAAAAACTGGAGAGAACTGCGCAGGTGGGGTTCGAAAATCCGTCCTAAGCCTTGTTTTCATAGGCTAGTTAAAGCGTGGTGTTAATTGTTTTCATTATACGTTTGAAACTTGTACCAATAAACGATTCAAGTTTCTTGTTTGATATTTAACATTCTTCTGATGTAGTTAGAAAATTAGAAAATGGAAAAAAATCATGTTGCTCACCAGCGAGAGACATGGGCAACCGGCCACAGCGCTAGGCTGTTATACAAGGGTTAAAAAGCATAGTTATTCAAAAAAAGTTGATAATGCCTTTGTCATTGCGAATTTATGATGCTATGAAATTTGGATTCATTTGTGATATCGAATATAATATTTATTACAAATATATTCAAACGCCAATTTTCAAATTAAACCCCAAAGCCTCTATCAACCGACATAATAACCGATGAACGTAACTTCTACTTCATTATCATTCGACAGATGGCAGACATCTATCAGAATTGGTTCATTATCATTCGATAGATGGAGCTGTTACTTACCAACATAATACATCGTGTCTAGGAGCACTGGACGGGTCACAGTTAGCTTCCGTATGTGTTCGATTTCTGCTATCAACAACATTAAAGTTTCTCAAATAAATTTACCGTGATTTTTCACGGGTTACAGCTAGTCTATTAATAAATATTATATATATACACTTATTAAAACTTTCGATGAAACTTATGTACACCAAAGTACGGTTTGCAGTTGGTTCAATAAAGGATATACTTACTTACTGTACTGTACACTAATCTAATGACTTCTATAGCGCCGTTATAATTACGCAAAAAACACCAATCGATGGTCACTTATATAGCAATAAATTTGAAGGGTTATTATTATTACAATTATGTAGAAGGAAATATATTATGGGATCTGATCCGTCCTTCTTAGACCTCAAATAGCGCAATGAGCGGTGGACAACATCTAATCTAATGATTTCTATAGCGCCGTTATCTAGTCGATGGTCGCTGGAGAAGCCCGATCAAAATCCTATGGGCCTAGACATGCAAAGTCACAGGGCTGCTGGTCGCCATTATAGTGCCGGGTTTAGACTTGGTGAGGTCCTAAGCTAAATAAAACTTAATTGGCGGCCCCTGGATTAACTATGGTTCCACTGGGTCCCGGGACCCAGGCCTACCAAACATCTCATTAATAAGGGGCCTACCATTGGCATTAGTATGCTGCCTTAAAATTTGTTACTATTATTTCAGGGACAAGATAGACTGACAAATTTAACACTTATGAACATTGAGTGTGAAATTGTGCAACGGCTAAATTTTCAGGCTATTTCTAACAGTTTTTTCTATTATGAAAGTACGTCGTAAACAGTTTTAAATTCATAAATATCTGTGCTATAATTTAAATTTCGTCACCACTTATTGACTGAACAAATGGGCGGCGATCCGGGGGGTCGAGGGGACAAGACACCCACCTTTAAGAGTTGGGGACACACCCCTTCAATTTTGAAGAAACACCAAAAAAGGTCCAAAAAATGGTTTTCACCTCGTTTTTTACGAGATCGGTTCAAAAGTGTCCCCCCACCTGCCAAACAAGACCGCCGCCAGTGATTGAACATATATTATAGGGGCCTACTATACAATTTTGGAACCAGGCCTACAAAATGTTAATCCGGCCCTGGGGCCTACTATACAATTTTGGAACCAGGCCTACAAAATGTAAATCCGGCCCTGCATGGGCAGTGGCGTCTAACCCCCCCCCCCCACAATGGTAAATGGAGAATCACCCCCCCCCCAATTTGCCCTCTGAAATACACATTTTGGTGTTTTCTGAGAATCTTCAGTGGGAGAGACGCCAATCATCTTTGATATGACGGTCTCATAAGATAAAAGAATTAGTCATCATTCTGAGACAGGTAGGCCTACAGATTAGTGAATTAATGGATGACTTAGCTGAATGTTTTCTAGTGCAATAGGTGGCGAGTTTATGTCTATAGACTGAGAGTGCCCAAAGAGAGGGAAAGGAATTATCGCGCGTAAGCAGAAACAAATTTTGGGACCTTTTGGGGATTTTATTATTTTTGCTTTGTTGGATTTGGCTATATTATCACACGGGACAAAAGAGCTATCATGAAGAAATGCAACCCCCACTTTCAGTCAAAATATGTCAAACCCCCCACTTTTGAAGTTCGATGGAGATCGTTCTCCACACTCCACCATTGGTAGACGCCACTGACTGTGGGACAGGTACGTGTCACTTGTATGCCACCTTAGGGTCCTTACCTCTGAACGCTATTATAAAACTATCACACAGCTCAGCAGTGAGTCCATGGATTACTCATCCTTCAATCTGGCCTAAAGTGCAGTGTCGTACTGACACATTCAGCAGCTGGACTTACGGGGGAGCTGGGGGTGCGCGTCAAGCGTACGCACGCAGATGGATGTGGGTGGAAAAGTAGGTCTACGTGTACGTACAAGGAGGGATCCAACTTTCTCGGATTTTTGCGTACGTAATATATAAATGGCCCAAATCTGAAGTTTAAGATACCGAGTTCATTTGTCATTCACGCGGACAGTCTTTGCCTGGTCCTAGCCTTTAGGCCACTGGCGGCAATCTTGTTTGACAGATGGGGAAGCAGGCATAGGCGAAGCAAGCGAAGAGACGGATAGGCGGCGACGAGGAAGGCGGCGGAGCAGGCAACGATCGAGGCAGGCAGGCGACGTAGACGACGAGGAAGGAGAGGAGAACGAGAAGACAGAGATGTAGGTTTAATTTTGGGAATATATGAATGGTTTTGCGGATTTCGACCGAGACACTTGAACTGATGTGGTCAAAATAAGGTGAAGAAATTTTTCGTGCTCAAGCGTGAAAAATTGTTTTGAGCTTTTTTGGCGTTTCTTCTAAATTTTCGGTATAGTCCTACTGTGCAGTGTTTAATCTAGTCCCCCTCTTCTGGGAGGGGAAACTAGGTTTCTGGAGGGGACCAACGAATTTACACAAGAACTTTTTGATAATTTCATCCATCTTCAAAAGAGTTTCAGACTTTTAAAAATGTCATCTTCCAAAAAAAGTTGATGACTTTTTTTAGACATTCGTCCAACTTTTAAGACTTTTCTATACAAATCACACTCTCTCAAAAAACGTTGATGACCTTTTTTAGGAATTCGTCTCTCAAAAAGTATATTGCTCACCTTCACAGGGGGAAAAGCATCTATCCTGGGGGGATTTCCCTCCCCAAAAGGTCTCTACATTATAATATTGCTGGTCTCTGGGGAACTTCAATCCTGGGGGAATTTCCCCCCAAATGGTGTCTAGATTAAACACTGTATACTGTGTCCCCCACTGTTAAAGGTGGAGTCTTGTCCCCCTCGATCCTCGGGGATCGCCGCCTTTGCTTTAGGCATAATTACGGCTATTTCAGAATGAGTTGTTTTGAAGTTTCCTACAGTGACCAATGTAGTTCTTAAAATTTTTGGCCTAAGGAATTTGTTTAAAGGTTTAAATTCGACGATAGAAAAGGTTAATGTTGGCGTGGATGTCTACTGGAATTGGTGAAAAAGGATATTCGGGTATAGTATGAAGAGTTGTTTTGAGTTTCGAATGTTTACGGCTAGGCCTATAGACGAATATTTAGATGAGCCAATACTGTAAAATACGGAGATGCCGTTGTCAGACTGTGTTTTGAACAACGATCGAGGCAACGAGGTTGGACAGAGTCTAGAGCTAGAGAAAGCGCTACCGTCTCAAACTAGCGGCAGCTGACGCCGCCGGCAGTGACGTAGCTTCACGCAAACTGGTAGACACGTTTAATACATGAAAACACAGCATCTACCACGGCAATTGGAATGTGGAAATTGGGGGTCCTTCCTAGTGCCCCGTTGAATCGGTTTTTAATAACTTCCAACTCATTATCCATTAATGTAGTTTCCCAGATCTGTGTCGATACACGCTCAGAGGTAAACGAAATTGGCCCCGCCCACGAACACTGGGCCTACGGCGATAGACGTACACACGCAAAGCCAGACGGATGGTCACACAGACAGACAGACGGATTGACACACAAACAGCGGCTATTAAGTCTGTCTATGCCTCCCTCCCTCCCGCCCTACCTTTGTCCCTCTTGAGGGGGAGGAAGACGAGGCGAAGACTGATTATTGCCAGTCTTGTTGTCCTCGAGACCAAGGTCTTGGTCTCGAGTGCACTCGAGTTCGTTTTAAAAAGTCTTGGTCTTGGTCTTGGTCTTGAGGTTCAAGGTCTTGGTCTTGGTCTTGAGGTTCAAGGTCTTGGTCTTGGTCTTGGTCTTGAGGTTCAAAGTCTTGGTCTTGGTCTCGCAAGACCAAGACCAAGACCGGCTGTCAATATGAACAGTCATTTAACAGAATTCAAGAATTCTGTATCAAGCCTGCTTGCATCATACGACCAATATCTATGGATGGATACACGTCTTGTTGGTCAGGAATACCCATTGGCAGCAGCAACAGTTATTCTGTATCAGACGGTATGATAAACCATGGGAAGATTTCAAAAGGACTCACTCACTATCTGTACATTTACATCCAGTGCTTGAGAAGCTTCTGCGTGTGTCAGCGACTTCAGCACCTGTAGAACGTATTTTTTCACATGGCGGAATTTTTTTGAGGCCCACCAGGCACGTCTTGGTCAGAAAATTCTGAGCGAATTGCTTTTTATAAAATACAAAAGGCATTTGGAATAATAGTTTGCATGAAGGACTTTTGAATACAAATTCGGATTTCTCTGCAGTTTGCATTTAAAGTTAATTTGCTTGAATAAAATAAAAGACTCATGTTTTCATTAAAATAGCGAATATTCCGACTTGACAATTTTAGAAGTCTTGACCTGATTGCGATTTTTTTGGTCTTGGTCTTGGTCTTGAAGTTCAAGGTCTTGGTCTTGGTCTTGAGGTTCAAAGTCTTGGTCTTGGTCTTGAGGTTCAAGGTCTTGGTCTTGAGGTTCAAGGTCTTGGTCTTGGTCTTGAGATTTAAGGTCTTGACAACAAGACTGATTATTGCCTATGCAATATAACACGGACGCCCAAAATTCGCCCCGCCTATGAACACTGGATACTAGGGGGAAATAGACATACAGACGCAAAGCCAGACGGATGGTCGGATTCACACACAGACAAACAGTAGTTGGGGCCATCCACATATTACGTACGCAATTAGGGGGGTAGGGGGTCGGATTTTGGCGATTTTGCGTACGGGTGCGAACGGGGGGGAGGGGAAGGGGGGACAAAATGTGTACGTACACAAAATAAATGTCTAATTATGACGTCCACATTAGCCTATTTATTACTCTGTATTGTCCTATAGTCGTCCGATGGCATTTTATTATATTATATAAAAGCCATGTGCAGTTATTCTGTGCTGTGAACGAGACACCTATAATTTGTCTATATTGGCCCTCACTCATCCTTCAATAATCTGGCCTAAAGTGCAGACAGTCGCTGCCGAGACACTTTCTGCAGCTGGTCTTCGGGGGGGGGGGGGTGGTGGTGGAAGAAAGTATGCTTGCAAACAGGGGGAGGGGGTCCAATTTTCCCGGATTTTTGTGTACATAATATATGGATGGCCCCTTGGTAAGTGTGTCTGTGCCTCCCTCCCTCCATGCCCAGTATGAGAATTGTAGAAAAAAGACTGGGGGGGTTAGACTATGATTCATGTGGAGTTAGGGTGTGCAATGCAGGTTTAACTATGGGGTTCTAAGAAAGACTGGGGGGTTGAACCCCCAACAATTCTCACCCTGTCCATGCCTACCTCTCCCGTCATAATGACGGGACCAGTATGTGATAGTAATCAGTGCCGGCCTTAGGGGCGTGCGAACCGTCCGGTTGCACGGGGCCGGCAACTTACGGACTCCAAAATGTCACAGAAAATTAACATGAACAAGATACCCTAATAATAATAATATTATTATTATTATGGTTTCGATTAAATATTCTCTTTTGCCAATAAAATAAGTCATATGGTACCAACAGCTTAGTTTGATTCAAAAATATATTATTGCTATAAACAATTTGCTGCACAGAAAGTAAGGAAAGTTCGCTATCTGTGAAGTAGCATTATATATTATTTTGTTACAGGTGCACTTGTATGGTTAAATTTTACTTGTTGTACTTGTTAACAATCTACTAAAATAAAATGATTAGCAATGAAAAACAATTTGACTTGTCACTTGTGTCATGGGGGAACCCATACAGTACACTCAGCACACGGCCCAAAATATCCTCAGATCATCACTGTAGTAATCGTGTTTTCGTAACATGGGTAGAATTATAATTAAGAATTATGCCTCACATTGGCACGTCTTTCTACTTTCTGGCTCTGACTGCACACCCTTTTGCAAGGTCGTTGGCCCCATCATCATCACCACCACAGTAAGTTAAAAAAAAACTAGAAGTCACTTCGAGTAGCTTTTATCAACACAATCACCACAGTAGCCTAGTCAACAATACAGCAGCAGTACAAATATTATACAAACACACTCTTGTAAATTACCAAACATAAAATTATACAGACCAGCTAGCTCTTAAAACACAGTGGTCTTCTGTTACCTTATTCATGAGAGTTTTCAAAAAGGTTGTCCACAGATACAAAATACAGATCCAAGGCCAAGACCAGAGAACAGAGGCAGATGAGCTGCTAACATAAGGCAGGTAACATTTAACATAAGAGATTGCAAGGCAAAGGCGTGAATTACTCAGAGTATTAATTCTTGAAAAGTAAGACTAATTTATAGATACGGGAGTGCAAGGCAGATGATAGTGGGCGAGTGGCAATATATTGATTCATGTCACACTATCATTTAACAAAATATATTAAATAACTATGAAAAAGCTTAGGTAAGCCTACCATTTCTCTACAAAATATTACAGTACCTTCTGTGATAGTCCAAGCCTGTTCAACGTAATATTGTACAATGTTATTCTATTTAAAAAAATTAAAGTGTAATGAACTTTTTTGCATTGTTTCTGTTGCATTTTTTACCCGGGCAAGTTGCAAGCCCACCGTGGAACCCTCCTCCTTTAACATAACATAACATAACTTTTATTGATCCCAAATCAAACATCTGCATAATGCAACATCAATTTAACAAAAGATCGGGATACAAAGGGAGGACCAAAAGGGACCGAGGTCCTGCTAAGATAGGACCCCCGTGCACCATTAAGTGTATGATGGAGGCTAAATAACACATAAGGATAAAGATAGAGGAGCCAAACAAGTGATGTCCTGGAATTCTGGAAGGAGGAGGAGAGGAAGACCACGGAAGAACTGGCCGGAAACCATCAGAGATGACTTCAGATGCCTGGAGATGTCATGGACGAGGCCAAGGAACTGGCGATGGACAGAGACAAGTTGAGGAGATGAGTTGCCCGATGTATAGACCTGCACGGGAAGGACTCAGCAAGTAAAATAATGAACTTAGCTGTGTAGTAACTCCATTATGCAGCCTACTGTATTAGCTCCAGGCAGTATAATATATATACACGTACATGCACATGCATAGGTGTATTATGTCTTGCAGCCATAGCGTATTTTCTGTGTTTACTGTTGTCTAACGGTTAATATGCAATTTTGTTAGGATGGAATTTTTACTCTGGTGTTCTATCTTTCATCTTAAACGAAATGCACTGAATAGAGAGAAAAACGAACAGTGTCTACCAGGATCTGGTACAACAGCATCATTAGGTGGGTTCACAGACTGCAATCGACTCGGCAGTGAGACTATCCAAGGTGCAATCTTAAAACCAATTGCATCTGTATCCCAGTATATGCAATATCCTCTCTGTTAAATGCTTTTGCCAGTTCCAGTGGTCAGAAGCTGCTGCTGGTTAAGCGAAGTACACCTGAAATGATCATCTGGATGTTGACCTTGAACATGACCTTGACCGTGCCTAGCTCCACTCAAAATGCTGACTTTGACTGGTATGTGATCTTTAGCACATGCAGATGATGCCTAGAAAATTAAAATATTAATTAAATCTTAACTATATTATTGGATGAATGGAAAACAAACATCATTCATGATCAGTCAACAGATCAATGAACACGCCAACCTCCTGCTATCAAACTTTTCATTATGTAAATTTTCTTAGTCGAATATCAGTAGTAAGGTTCTCACTCGACACAATCATAATCAATAGGCTTTCAGTCAGCATAATCATAGAGCTGTTGCATCACAATTATATTTGAGAAGAAAAGAAATTAAAGATCACAATTATATTTGAGAAGTAAAGAAATTAAAGATCACAATTGTATTTGAGAAGAAAAGAAATTAAAGATGAGTGCTGAGAAAAGTTATGCAGCTGTTTGAATGCAAAGGCAGGCCAAGTTGTTGTGTAGCAGACATTTATATGTGGAGCTAAGGGACGTGAAGTTGAGTTAAAAGTGTAAGATAAAGTAAGAGAAACTTTGCTGCTTTTGCTAAATCCGTAGCAAATGCAGCAAAGTTTGCATGATCAAAGTTACTTTGCAATACAATGGTAAATGTCTTCCCACATCTGCACAGAAATCTACACAACAGCATTAAAATAACACAGAAACTATGATGCCTTACATTTAGAAACATTCTTGTATGTAAATGTGAATGCAACGCAATATTAAACCACCTATATTTTTCAGTGCCACAAAAGGCTGCATCAGAGGGTCAGTTTATTTGCCAGTACTATATAAAACCAGATCTGTATTAGCCTACTACTAAACTAAATGCGTTTAGTAGTTTTTGTGCGAGGTACAAAGGATATATAGGTATCAAGCAGGAAATGCGTGAAATTCTACAAAGCATATTGTACAAAGAGGCAATCCATAGCTAATGCATACCACAGGATGGCAAAGGCTTCATAATTCCAGATGTAATTAATCTTTGATGAAGCAGTTTTTGAGTCACCTTCATACTTGCCGTAGTTCTTCCAATTAGAAAGCAGTGCTCCGACTGTTCACTCCATTTGCAGTTCATCTCTACAAACCTTCAGACCTACAGCAAACCAGCAATGCATTTGTCTGTAATAATTCACAAGTTTTATTCAATAGCTACAGTAATAATTCACAAGTTTTATTCAATAGGTAAAATTTTTTGCATTAACAGACCGAGCCAGATTTGATGCTGTTGATATGACATGGGCAGTCCCATTTCGTTCTTGGAGGAGAAACTACCACGCTACCTGGGCCCACCAAGCCCTCATCCTTTGTGATTGATAAACGAGTACTAAAAACAAGTGGAGAGGTTAATAGGTCTCACTGGATTGATGTGGCCATGTTTGTAGGTCAACCAAATGATCCTTTGACCTCAGAAACATGCATTTGAGTGTTTCTGTAGTGGCCAGTAAACAATGTGTTATTTTGTTTAATCTTTATTAATATAGTCAAGTGAGAAATCTGGAACATATGCAACTTACCTAAAGGATACATCTTCCACAAAGAAGTTAACATCTATAACCTCAATAGATGTTTGTTTTATCACCCAACGCCTTCCTACCAAAAAAAGGACAGATTTAATGCAGATAGTCGAGACTTTGACAGATAGGCCGAATCCACTACATTTTATTACGAAGAACCAAGAAATCATAAATTCAGAAATTGGCAATGCACTGCACAAGCTCATCTTTTAAAAACTGTGCATCAAATATCAGCTCCTCACTTGTTTATTAATAATAAGCCATTAAACATTCTGTTTGAGCAATAGGGTGGAGCTTATTTTTGAAGGGCGAGAAATATGATCTTCTTACACTCCAAGGTTGTTCCTATAATTAAAAAAAAATTCAGACAAAATATGACTGCTATTGATAAATATTTAGAGGTAGCTGAATGAAGCTGAAGTTTCTCCTACTAGGCCTACACAAGCTTCATCCACAAAGGACGTCCACAATGAGGGGTGGAGGGAGGGCCCGGAGGGTTATTCAAATGGGGACAAATGCGGATATAGGGAGGGGTTATGACCAGCGCAGAAATCCAAACCTAAATTTCTAAATTTGATAGTTTTTTAAACACCTCCTTGTGGATTGCTTAAAACCTCATGCCATGTACTGGAACTCACTGTGGGCTTACTTTTCAATTTTAAATAGCATGTACTGGTTGACACTTTAAGTAAGGTGATTTTTAATAACATAAAAGTGGTAGCTTATTAATAACATCAGTGACAATGTTGGTTTTTTCGTTCATTGGCTTTGACATCCGCAAAAGGGAGGGAAAGGGTAAGGTCAAATGCGGCCGAGGGGGAGGGAGGGGTCTAAAGTACGTCTTATTTTGCGGACATCCTTTATGGATGACCCCTTAGGCTGCTGGCCGGCTGTTTGAAAAACTAATTATCAGTGCAGGTCCAGTAGGTATTTATTGAGTCAAGCACATTCAAGCATTTCTTCACTAATCAGTCATTGCTTCACATATTTTGCCCATTTGTTTACAGACTGATATTCTTATACACACTCGTATCCATTTGTCTGCTGTAAAAGGCACGTTAACTATTTAATGTATACTGATTTCTAACTGCTGAACGATGTTTCCTTTTTAAATTACCAAGCTTAGACATCAGCAAATTTAAAGGCAGGATTTCACAGATCCGTTACCCTAGTTGTACACTGAGGGGGCAAACTTATTCCCAATTTGACTGGAAGGGAGAAGGTTGACCATCTTCCAGTGCTTGTTTCTGGTAAAGGTATTTCTCAACTGCTCACTGTTGCCAAACTTCCATCTGGAACAAGAGAAGCTCAAGCTGCTGAGCACTGTCTTTGAGACAATTGAAGACTGGGGCATAGCCAACACCACTCAAGATACACAAATAGCGCAAACACTCATCAAATTGCTGGTACTTGTGTCGTTTTGGAACACAAGTTTGCATGCAGACATCACATTATGGAACTGATTGTTGGTCAAGTCTTCCAAGTACACATGGGATCAGAGTCTTCACTAGAAGTTGAGCTCTTTAAGCACTTTCAAAAATCCTGGAGATTCATAGACTCTGTGAAATATCAGACACTGAGAAATATGAAACAGGAATTGCAATAAATGAAGTGGTTAAGTTTTGTGATGGATATTAAACAGAGCACCATCAATTTCGCCAACAAGCATCTTGAGCAGTCAGTGAGCTGAGAGATGATTACAGAGAATTCCAGGACTTGTCTTCCTCAGTGCATTTCCTTCTAAAGGAGTACGATTCATGTCACCTGGAGCCCTGCACCATGCTCATTGGATGTCCAAAGACTGAAGATCTGGATGTTTTGGGCCCAGTTCAAACATGACTACAGGAGATGAAAGGGGCTACGTGATGAGTGTGCATGTGTGTGTGTGTGTGTGTTTGCTGCACGTGTGTACCTGAAAACTTGGTTAACTGATTCTCTAGCACCAAGTGACTTGCTTCTGCTGAAATCTCTGCTCGAGTACTCAGCAATCCATCCAGCAATCTCCAAGGCAGCATCAACCAAGTTTTCGAAGTACTCGTGGTATTTGTCCACAGAACTTGTTGGCTTAGCTTTCTTCAACTGTCAACAAAGAGGCCGATAGTCAGGGCTGTAGTCGAGGGTATACGCGGCTATACAGCGTATACTTACCTCTCTAGAGACCATATAGCCATTGACTAATGAAATTTCCACAAAAAAGGTCATAAACTTTTTCAGAGACGAATTCAAAAAGAAGGTCAAGAATTTTCAGAGAATTCGTAAAAGGTCATAAATTTTTCGGAGACGAATTCCTAAAAAAAGGTCAGCACTTTTTTAGGGTGACACCAGCCCTAGTGACGCCGCTCCTCACCGGTAGCGTGTACTCACCTCTAATTTTACCACTACAGCCCTGCTGATAGTGAGTCTCATGCAAAATGGAGATCCACACCAAAAGCAGTATCATACCAAGCAGATATTGTTGATGTTGATGGTGTTGACCTTCCATCATTCCAGGACAATAATCTAGACGATTTTGTCACAACAAAGTCAATGCCACTGTTCAAAAGGATGGACCTTCCTTGCAGTAGGATTTCTTGCATTTGACCCTGTGAGGCGAGAGGAACATGACGACTTCAAGCACCCTGCAGACACAGTTACAGCTCTGAAAGTGGTCAGTCATCAGGTTAAACATGCAATTGCACTGATCCAAGAGTTTAGTGGACTGATAACACACTGAATCTCAGGTGCAGTTCCTGCCAGAGAGCAGGAAACAGACTTTGGCAGGGCAATCAGCAAAAGACTATGGCCCTTGAGCTACCTCTAAATATAAATATATTTATTCAAAATTTTTCTCCAATGTTTTTAACTCAAAAGGAACACCTTTGGGTTTAAGACTTTCCAAAATCAATTTTTTCTTATATCTTAAGCACCACCCCATTGAGCAACTTCAGTGATTTCCAGCTACCAGCCACTCAGCTATCGTAATTTGCTGCAAATCAGAAACAGAAATATTGAATTAATACAGATTTGACTATGTATTATATTCTATCTTCAAGCCAAAACATCCAACAGACACACAGAGACCCAGTTTCAACATCCAGAGATGGTTTACTGTACCTTAGACAATCCTTAAGCTGGTTTCTTAAGAATTGTAATTGTAATCTGACATTTATAAAGTGCCACTTCAAGAAAAAAACTCATCACGGGCAAATAATAGACTTCAAGTGCTTCCAAAACTATGGAAGGGACAAACTGAGAAACTCAAGCTGCAGCTCTCAAGAAAGGCTAAGCTTCTGGACTGAGCTGTAGCAGTGCACATATGAGAGACAATCACAGAGTCCACGGCTAGCCGACCGAAGGGTGCCACGACCTGGGACAGAGGAGACCCAAATGCAGAAGTCCTAAGGTATGATGGAGTCCAGTCAACAATTACACATAAGGGTCAGAATTTTAAAGTGAATACGATGCCAGTGCAAAGTATCCCGCATAAAGGAAGCTACATGGCCAAACCTGGAACACCTTCAATAACACAGGCAGCAGCATTAAGAACAGACTGAAGTTTCAAAATATTAGCTAACGAAAGCTCAGCAAAGAAAGCCCAGCAAAGATAGCGATCATCAAAGTACACCCTGGTGCAGATAAGGTCCTGAACTAAAGCAGTGACAGCACAAAATGACAGGGAGTGGCAAATGGTACCAAGTTGACAGAGGTGGTAAAAGAATGACACTTCGGAAGTGATGTGTTACAGGAACCATCATCTACCTTTTAGGAAAAGATTGAGCTCAATATTTTATTTTGATGGCTCAGCGATAAGAATTCTGGTTTAAGAAAGTCAAAGTCATACCAGTGACACAGAATGACAACATTTTTAAAGAAAAGAACTTAATTTAGAACAAACATAAGAATGTATGATAGCCTACCAATCCATGACCTTTCTATACAGAAGTCCATCATAAACATAAAGCTCATTGCTGTAACTTTATTCAGACCTTTGAAGCACTCAAACCTTATAGAAAACAAATCAAAGCCAAGAACAATGTGCTTACCTTGAAATCCACCCGAAACCAACAACGACCACTGACCCGTAACGACCTCTGACAATTGCATGAGATACTCAACAAGAAACTAAACACAAGCCACTTGCTCAAATAGCAAGACAAAAGTAATGGAAATAAAGCACCAGGTACAGGTTTAATTGATTCACAACCTCCAAATAAGAAATTTATTCCACTTTCGGGATTACATCATTCTTTGAACACGGGTAATATAATTAGCTTAAAATTACTGATGAAGTCTAGGTCAAAATATAAAATGGTCTGAAATAATAAATGTGTTATACACCTAATTCTGTTACAATATTAGCAGTAGTAGAGATAAAATTTCTTCTCATACATGATTAAAACTGGCCATTTACTACTTCAGATTTTGACTGATTTTAAAGAACAAGCCAACATCAACCAATATGAAATCAAACTATGCTTACTTACCAATTTCCGAGGAAACATTGTAACAGTGACAAAAGTAAACAAGATACAGAAGTTTTGTAACAATATATTTAATTTATACTGTATCCTTCACACACAAGAACTTCAAAGACCAGTGAACGTCATTAGCTTACAACAGTCATTAACTTTAACAAGAACTCCATAAAATGGATTAAGCATGCCTAGCAAAAACACAGGGATTTTGATTCATGACAGCAAATCATTGCAAAGAGGCAACCACTTAAGACAATACTTAAAACCAAGCAGCCAGAATATCCAAATTAAAATGTAATCTATACATGACAACATATATACACATATTGACCGTTATACCTAAATCAACCAATCACCATGTTATTATCCCAAAGTCTTCACGCATTATTGCCAAACAAGACAAATAAGAAAACAAGAAAACCATTTAACACAGCAAAGATCTCAAAAGATCTCAACACACCTTAACTAATGCACTTTAAGGAGTCCATTGTCTATTTAAAACCATCGCTAAAACAGCACACCTCTAAATTAAAAATTTCCAGACAAATTATATATTGTCTAAATGTGTTAACCAACAATACGTTAACAGTGAATTGAAAGCATAATGACATTAATCTCCAAAACCCTTTAAGTTTCCACGTCGACTCAAAGCCCAGTTCTGTTGAAAACCTCACAATTACAATAATGTGAATCATTATCTAGTTATCCACAGAATTACTTACAGGCAAATCCTGTAACCATAGCAGCATATAATGTTGACTGACAAGTGATCTGCATTTAACAGAGAGCCTGTGTAGACACTAATCTATTTCTTATTCGAAGTTTATTACAAATCATAAGTCAATGATAAACAGACCACAGGTTATTATTCATAATGACCTTAACCTTTATGACCAAAACTACACAGACCAAGAAATCTTACTGCTACTCTTAAAACGTTCTGACATTAATAAGAAAACATCTGCAAAAATCAGGCATTTTACAAGCAGGACTGCAAGAGGACCAGCAGTTCATCAGAACTTCAGCAAAACCCATTTTATTCAGAATGATGGGATCACCAGAATCACCAAGTTTTGGCCCAGACACCATAAGGAAGAAGGCCCAGCACACGACAGCCTGGCATTCTAACTGTGTAGAGATAAAAGTAACTGGACTTGATTTTAAACAACTCAATTACATTTGTACATCAAGTCATCAGCTCTCAAATCAAAGCAAGCTTCTTACACAAGTCGAACCTCAATTCGTCGTCCATCAACAACCGAACCGTTGAGTTTCTCTGAATTTATAAAGTTAAGGATAAGATTATTCCTAAAATATGCACAACTGTAGCATAGTCTACGAAATAAGCTTATTTGATAATTATTTATGTTAGCACATAAAGACTAAAACATTTTTATCATAAAACTCCTAATTCTACTGTATTCCAACCTGATGGGAATAATAGTGTTTTTAAGTATCTAGAGCTGTTAATCTACTTAAATAATTTAATGACTTAATTAATAATATAAACTAACAGAAATGTCATGAAGTGAACTTTTTGTTACGCTCCTCATTGGTCGCTTCCAACTAATGAATATTCATGACCAATGATGTCACTGTTTACAAATGGCGACATTCCAACGCATGTTTGTTTCACGCTTAATTCAACTTAAATTTAAATATACTGTAAAAGGCTGCTATTGTAAACTAATGGCTTAAAACGGGCTTAAACTAATTTACTTAGGTGGTGAACAGGCTGAAACGAACGAACTTAACGGGTTTAAACGGGCCAATTTACTTAGGCCGCACATGCTGAAAACTTACTTTAATTTTAATCACCTGATTAACCTTTTTTAAAAGGGATTTAAACCACTAGTTTACTAATAATTGTATACAAACCGACCAATCTTCCAGCTCCCTAACCTTCCCATTTCAGTCTGCATACTTTCAGTTCCATTCAACAGAATCCGCACTTCTTGCTGCTCACAGATATCATGTGCTCTATGGAAGACATTACCTGTTCTCCTTGACTTGTCTGCTGCTTTTGATACTGTGGATCATTCCCTTATTTTGCATTGTCTCCAGCACTTGTATGGTATTTCTGGTCCTGCACTGAATTGGTTTAGTATTTATCTTGGTCCATGCACTCACCCAGTATATTTAAATGGCAGTTTTTCATCTATTGCTTTGTTGACAAGTGATGTTTCTGTGCTTGGTCCTCTTTTTATATACCACACCACTAGGAAGACTGCTCGAAACCATTCACTAGGATATTATTTCTATCCTGATGATATTCAAATCTACATTTCACTTGACACTTCACCTTGCGACTCTACTCTGCAGCTGTTATCCAGTGCCTTTGAGGAGGTGGTCATAGGTGACCACGAATAAATTCATCCTCCTTTACAACTTTAGAAATTTGGATGGCTTAAATCTTTGAAACTTGGTGACTCATTTGTTGGGTTGGCTTATGCTGCTTGTAACTTAGATGTTGTTTTCAAACTTACTATGTCTGTCACTGACCATGTAAACAGCACAGAATATATAGAAGTAATTCATCTCAGAATTAAAGACTTCAATACAAAAAAGTCAAAAACCAAAATTATAGACAGACAGATAGATAGATCCAAGACCTCGATACCCCTGTGGACACGGGCGTAACTTTGGTCTAAAAAGTGGGGGTACCAATTTCTTCTCAAATTTCGCTTTTCGTATGGATACCATTTCGGACATAGGGCCTACCCGTAGTCGTAACAGTAGTAGTAAATTCGTAGTAGTAATAATAGTAGCAGTAGTAGCAGCAACAGCAAAAACAACAATGGTAAAATATAATAGCAATAAGGGCCTAGTGCTCAGGAATTTGTTTCCCGTTTTGAGGGATCAAACGTTCCTTGGGAAGAATTATGCGGCTGAAGCAGCTATTGTAGACAAAATGACCCATACCAGATCACAGGAACGTCAGACCAGGTGGATTGTGTCAATAAAAACAAGCCATCTTTTTAATTGCAGTATTAGTTTAATAGGGACTTAGATCATTTTTGTCACGCTTCTTAGCAACTCGGAAATGCTCTAAATTTAATAATTAGGCCTACCCATTTATATCCAGTTGTAACGACAATTCGGCAGCCATCTAGGCAGACATTTCAAACCATATTTAACCCACAATACTTATGTTTTTTCTTTTAACTCTCCAGATGGCATGGAACTTTAGTGAACTTCCAGAAAATTTACTCTCTGGAGTTGACCATGGAACAATTTAATGGCTGTCAATCTTAGCTCGTTGCACTTAAACTGTAAGAATGTGAAACGCTGATGAGCTTACCTCCATAACGGCAAACTTATCGTCTATAGGCTAATGTCATCTAGCCTACTCGTTTTTGTTTTAGAACAAATTTATCCATTTTCCCTAAGCAAATCGGAACACAACGTGTCAAAATCAACAATCTCTTAACTGATTGCATAATGTAACAGAGGGAGCTTCTTCAGTTGTCTGGCTCGGATATGTTTAACCTAGGAATAGTTATTGAGATTGTGAGGGGACAGAGGGGTGAGGAGTCATATCAATGCCGATTGCCGCCAATATGAGTGTGGGTCCGTATATGGGTTTGTAACTCATGAAGGATACAGAAGCTTTGACCTACATCTTCACCTCCCAATAGCCTATGACTAAGATGTCAACCATAAAGTGGAGAGTGAGGGTGATGTAAGAAGAAGAGTGTAGCCGTGGCCCAGATCTGTGGCGCCTACAAGCCGGTCAATGCGGTCAGTCTGTCGGACCGCCTGTGTGGCTGAAACTCTGCCTGCCTGGTACATGCTGCACACTTTACTCTGTCTACATACACGAAACAAGGCGGATACTGCGATCTCTGGAAAGGCATAATAAAATATTGATCGGCGTTGTTTAAAAGTGGGGGTACGGTACCCCCCAGTCCAAAAAGTGGGGGTTCAGGTACCCCTCGTACCCCCACAAATTACGCCTATGCCTGTGGACTCTATTAAGTCAAATAAAGTTCACTCTCTACCATGGGCTCTCGAAGATATAATATATATATATATATTGTTGCATGTGGCTATGGTAGGATGGGCTTTGGCAGTGCTTTGTGGGTTGATTGAGTGGTGTGGCTGTTTGTTTGTTTGTGTTTGCTGTTTGCTTGCTTGTGTATGCTTCGCAGATTCAGATAAAGCAGGCTGAAAAGGGGGCGGATAGGCTAGTCTGATTTAGAGGACGTTCGAGGTTGGATCGTCGTCTGTGTAGGATGCGCTCTAAATCTGATTTACAGACTTGTGGTAAACTAAAATGTTGATAGAACTTTGTGAGAAGATTCGTGAGTAAACTGTCTGTGAAATAAAAGTGAGATACTGTATCGTAACAGAACTTTGTACAACGGACTTAAACCTCTAGACAACAGCATGTAAGAAATGGGGGCTCGTCCGAAGCATTTATCTTTGCAGAAAATCAAGAAGTGGACTACATGGAACGAGACACAGTCGGGACTAGACGGTCGGTGGCTGGTCGGCGGAGGTCGAATGGAGGCGGCCGGGAGTTCGTTGGGTCGGTCGGACCAGCCGAATTGGTGGAACACGGACGCAGATGACGGAGCGACGACACGAATGGCCGGGAGTTCGTTGGGTTGTTCGGAGCAGCCAAGGTGGTGGAACACGGACGCGGATGATGGAGCGGCGACACAAATGGCAGTGCAGTCGGAACGCGTACGAACCGCAGACGAGATGTGCCGTTGGTCACGCGGAAGACGATGCCGAACGAATGGCCAGTGTTGGTCTTGGAACGAACGTGGTGGTGGTTTGTGTTCGCTCGAGAGTCGAGGTGTCACTGGTTTTGGTGGAGGCAATTGGGAGAGGACGGAGGACAGACAGATGGCCGCTGCTTCGAGGAGGACAACGCAGGAGTCGACGGGCATGTGCGAGCCTACTGGACGGATGGCGGAGCGGCGTCTTGGTGCAACAGAGGACAATGCAACGGCGGCAGTGGGTGGTGAAGCATTTCCAGATGGTATTTGTATGTTTAGTTGTCGTGGGTGTCCACTAGTGGCAAGGGTTTTGCCGGTGAGGAGATATTGTAGGTGTGGATGTTCGCGTATGAATGGTGGAGTATGTTTTTTTCCCAGGATAGGAAGAGAATGAAATATTTGTAGCAGTGTAGTGTAGTAATGTGTAATTCGTGGACAATGGATTTGGTAATTTGGATAGTGGTGTGGAGTGGAAGCTTCTGTCTGTTTTTTCTGGAAAGTTGTTTTAGAACTAGGTTTTTGTTATTATTAATCGGAAATATGGTGGAATTGATTACTGGATGTCTTGAAATTAATGTGGTGTTTGGATTGACTGTGGATTCTGTATGTGTAGTGGAATGTTTCTGTGATTAATTTGGTGGTTGGTAGGTTTGTTTGGATGGACGGTGGTTACTTTGGAAATTTGCTGTAGGTATTTGGTACGATTTGAAGTGTCTCGTATGTGGTTGGACTGGTTGTGGTTGAGGTTTTTGGTGGAGTTTGGTGCATTAGATTTTTGTGGTTCTTTAGTGTAAGTGGAGTGTGTGGTAATGAGTTTGGGGGCCGTCCACATATTACGTACGCAATGAGGGGGGTCGGGGGGTCGGATTTTGGCGATTTTGCGTACTGGTGCGAACGGGGGGGGGGGGGGGAGACAAAAGTGTACGTACGCAAAATAAATTTCTAATTATGACGTCCACATTAGCCTATTTATAACTCTGTATTGTCCTATAGTCGTCCGATGGCATTTTATTACATTATATAAAAGCCATGTGCAGTTATTCTGTGCTGTGAACGAGATACCTATAATTTGTCTATATTGGCCCTCACTCATCCTTCAATCTGGACTAAAGTGCAGACAGTAGAGGCACTTTCTGCAGCTGGTCTTTGGGGGGGGGGGGTGAGCGTCAAGTGTACGTACACAGGGGGGGGTGTGGAAGAAAGTACGCTTGCGAACAGGGGGGGGGAGGGGGTCAAATTTTCCCGGATTTTTGCGTACGTAATATATGGATGGTCCCTTGTGGTGGTAGTGGCATTGTTGGATGGTTGAGGATGTATATAGGGAAAGGAACAGTTTTAAGTTACTAATTGGAGTTGGTCCTCCAAACCGTTTTATATTTGTTTTGTGAGTCGGTGGACTATAGTTTTAGTTGCGGGAGGTATGAGGTTGAAGTTGGGAGCTTCGATTAACTTACTTGTTGTTGCTGTTGTAGACAGGAATTTACGTTGTCTCTTGTGGGAGTGGCGAGGATTCGTCATGCATGGTAGTTGGCAGGCTAAGTGTCTGCGGCTGTTTAGTGTGTCGTAGGATCGTTTCGACGAATTAATGTCTTATGGCTGTTGCATAATGTTGAATATGACGTCGCGGGGTGCGTCTTGTGTATGTGGACTAGGTTGTCCACCCGATAATGACATTGAGGCTGTAAATGAAGAAGGTTGGTAGACTTGTAAAGAATATCTTGTGTTAGGGTGCTAGATTATTTTAGGTGTTCAGAGTGGATGCGATATTGTGATTTGGTGCATAGCCTACTTGGTTTGAGAACGGGTGAATCTTGTCGCTTATGTTTATAAGTTTTAGTGTGTGATACTGTCAGAAACTCACAAGTTTCCTCCTGTTTTAACGGTGGGGATATGTTGCATGTGGCTATGGTAGGATGGGCTTTGGCAGTTCTTTGTGGGTCGATTGAGTGGTGTGGCTGTTTGTTTGTGTTTGCTGTTTGCTTGCTTGTGTATGCTTCGCAGATTCACATAAAGCAGGCTGAAAAGGGGGCCGATAGGCTAGTCTGGTTCAGAGGACGTTTGAGGTTGGATCGTCGTCGGTGTAGGATGCGCTTTAAATCTGATTTACAGACTTGTGGTAAACTAAAATGATTCGTGAGTAAACTGTCTGTGAAATAAAAGTGAGAAACTGTATCGTAACAGAACTTTGTACAACGGACTTAAACCTCTAGACAACAGCATGTAAGAAAATACATATACATATATATATAATCTGTGTTAATAAACTTAGTGTGCTATCCTATTGTAAAACTAACTTGAAACTATTCTTCTGCCATGTGCTACTCAATGGTAACACATAAGCATTTATAATATAAATTACATATACACCAACAAACCCAAGAATGCTATACTGCTAATTCCACGAAATTTCAGTATATTCCCATCACAAGCAACTCAGTAGTGCAGTTCTGACAGCTTGACTTCCAACATCCACAAATGCCCTTAGCCAGCCACCCGTCCACCTGTCCTTTGGACGGGTGAAAATCATTTTGGACGGGCATAAATTGTGCATGGATGTGATGTCCTAAATGCGATATATCTGTGTAACGATGTTCCTTTTCCCACAAAAGATACACTTCTCTAGCAGCTATTTATGATCTAGGATAGGTGTAATTAAGTGCCAATTAGAAGTTAACAGATTGTTGTTTGTATCATTGTATATAAAACAAAACTGTTACAATTGTGATCAAAACCCAAAGGTCATTTAGTGTAGGTGCAATAAATTGCAGACTTTTGCAGTCGGACTCGTACGGTCGCGGCATCGGGCGGTCGCGACTTCATACGCTCACGGCATCTGGTGGTCACGACTTCGAACGGTTTTGGACGCCCTACTCTTTATTTCTGGCTAAGGGCCTGCATCCACATGTTACTGGACCTTTACTGTATCCTACTGGCAATGACAGCAAATATTTTTTTCACCTAATTTTATTCTAAATTAATCCAAGTACTGATCTAATCCAACAAGAGCAACCATACTGACGATGATGGAGAAATATTATCAGCAATGTAAAACATTGCCTTATTATGCTTAAAAGAAAGAGATTCTCAATACTACACACAAGAGTTAAGAGACGAAGGCTCACATCAGTCACGGTCTGACAAAGGATACCGACAGCCTTTCGGGCATCAGATGACGTCTTGAAACGAACTGAACCAAAAGGACATGAACGACCAAAGTCCATCTTAACATCAGCAAAAACAACTTCACCTAAAACAGTTAGTAGCCAAGAAGTTTACCATGCTCCATTTTAAGAAGTTAGTTCTAGTTAGCCGGACAATCACAGAGCAACTTCTGTTGCTTCATGCTAACCTAATTCATGTTACAGTTAAACCTCACTGGTGAACACCATTTGAACAGCTAGAATTCATCTCCATTGACAACCCCATCAAAACAGAACCCAGCATACACAGTCTCATAGAGTTCCTGGTCCATCCTGTGTCAAATAAGAGGAATGGTGACAGTTCAACAAAGTGGTAAAAGCGCAAGGTTATGCTGTGCCATGAAATGCACCACACTAGAGTGTGGCCTGTGGATGCCGTGGATTGCTTAAGATGAAATTATTACCGCAGGACTAAATGACAGTTAGCTCAGTCACACACATCAATGACAAACACAATGGAGCCAAACCAGAGGCAGTTAATCTTTCAATAAAGGTAGAAGAACAAGAAACAAGAGTGCAGTATGTTGCTTTTTTACTATGAGACAGCAGTTAAGAGAGGGAATTACAGAAGATGAGTGCAAATGTCCAGATAACTGGGGTCTACTGACAGAATAAAAATGCACTCTGAACTGAGGTTAAGAGGTCAAAATGAACATTCATAGCTAGTCTGGAAGCTCAGTAACCCATATTACCCTACTGCTCTGCATCTGTATCAGCAAATTATGTTTTCTGTAGTAGACAAACAGCAGTTGTACTAGGGACAACCCAGTCTTTCCAATGTTAGAATAAATAAAACTCTTTGCCTCAGTGAGGCAACAAAGGGAAATACTGTAGGACTAAGGTATAAGACATGTTGATGATAGCTTTGTTAGGGAGAGCTTCGCTGCTGCCAGGCTGCTGATGACCAAACTGATAATAGACAATAATGAAGCAGACCAGCATAAAATGAGAAAGTATCTCAATACGATATTGAAAGATTCTGCGATGAAAGTAAAGACAAAACACATAGATCAAAAAGACAGGCATATACGAATAAACAATGATGAGAACAATCATCAAAGGGAGGAATCTGCAACAGGTCAGATACTTCTGCTCCTTAGGATGCAACTGGTCATGATAAAATAAAAAGAATAACAATGAACAGAGGTTAGATGAATGGCAACACTCTTGCATGAAGAACATAAGATCTTGAAAGACGTGGAATCAGTCTGGAATAAGCCAGTCGCGGTATTGATAATCTGGTCATGGTCTTGAGCCTTTCATCGTGCAACTTTGGCACACACACACGCACGCACGCACGCACGCACGCACGCACACACACATTCGTTCATTTGGTAATCAAGCTGACAGATCGCAGCACCCAATTTCAATTTTGCTGTAACACTCTGTGGTTTGTCAGACTGTTCCAATAAACGAATATACATAAACCGTACAAAACCATGCACAACATGGACCTCAACACCGTTAAACACATATGGGCTTGAGCAAGTGGTCCTAACCACAAGTGAAATATTTGTTGTATTTACTGGTTCTTTCAAATTATCAGATCAACCTGAAGTTGTTTCTTATTAATCAATTTCCTAGCACAACCTGAACTTCTGCTTTAGGTTAAAAGAACAGTCAGAAAAATCAATTAACACCATCTGTTCCAAAGTCCCAATTGTCAAAAGGTAACAGAAAGGCTGTACCTCGAAATGACTGAATCATAGTCAGATGGACAATGCCGACCAAAGACTTAACAGATTGAAACTAGTCAGAACAAGATTTAAAATTTCTCAATCCTAAACTTGTGAAATACAGACATACGAAGAATAACTGACCGATTTCTTTGAATTTATCTTTCAGTGACTGCCATTTATAATTCAGAGGTAACTGCAAATAAGTAATTCAACATTAACAGATTAAAAATGTTTTGATATACTCAGCTTTAAAAAAGCACAGGCAGTGTGTTGTATTTCTGTCTGTACATATGCAAAATTGCATACAAGTAAGTATACATCTGAACATTTATGAACTGTCTGTCAAGTCTTAAAAAGCTATAAGAACAGTAATGGGATTACCAATATAGTAGAATACTAGTGATAATCACTTCAAAACATATCAACCTTTCATTAGTGTACCTGGAATCTCAAATTAAAGTGCACCATATAAAATATGTTTGTTGCCAAGTCATGCTTGCCCATTTTCTACTTACAATTTGCTCGCATGTTATATTAAAGCAACAGAACTAGTTTCATATCATTTGTTGGTAGTCATGTCCTCGCTATGTATTACACTAAGCTCATCCAATGAGTCTCTCACCAGTAAAACTATCAAAGGGAAAAATATGCATGTATTGAGTGTCCCACACTAAGAAGATATTACCAGCATATGAGCCACTGAAAATGTTGCAAGATAAAGCAGCTATCTGGACAAAAGAATGCAAATGCATTAACATAACTCCAAACATCAATCTGAAAGTATACCTTAGTATGCTTCTAACTCTACATAAAATAAATTAGTTTCTTATTAATGCAGAATTTGTCTTTCATTTAGAAAATATGAAAAATAGTTCCCACGAACAGAAGAGTTACAGAAACATAAATATTAGCAACTGAAACGACAACCTGATATGCAGAGATATTGGTTCTAGCTGACTAAGTAAACAGACAGCTGCTTTCACTGAAAACATAGAAACCCATTTTGATTGGCTTAGAACACAGAAAGCCAGTAATGCGGACCGATAAGAAAGAATCTGTTCTTACATTTCCAACATAAACGCTGCATTTCTGGGCAAGCACAGCTGGACTTTCTGCTCCAACAGACATGGCATAATCATTGGTTCCATAACCAAGAGAGCTACAGTAGTCGAAGCCAGATGGAGTTCCCGTCAACGTATCACCATAGGCTGTCATCTGATGAATCTGGCTTGTTATGTCACCACACATTCCTATCCCTGCATCTGATCTTTTATCTCTGCTCACAAGTCCTCCTAATTTATTCGTAACAGCCTTGACAGTCTCCTCAATTATTGCCTCTAAGTTGATGCCAGATGCCGAGGTGCTCGGTCCTAAAATACCAACTAAGTTTAAGCAACAAATCTTCAACTTAAACGAAACCAGATTAATAACAAATATATATGTATTGTATACGTATGCATACTATATGCATATTAATTGGACGTACAATTTTATACAGTGACATTCTAAGAAACTCTTGAATGCACTGCTATAAAACATTCCAGATGATCTAAGTGTTCAGTGGTAAAGTATCCTGTTCTTCTGCAGTAGAGCAAAGTTTCATAAAACATCACCTTACCAGCACGCACATACATACATACATTGCAACCGACTAAGAAAATCCACTCCATGGCCAGTAGTTTATATCATGATCAGGAATATTGCACACTGCAGTGCTGCCAAGTTAACAGGAAGGTCATATCTAGGTGACCGGACAATTCGTCGCAGGACAATTCGGCGCGGACAATTCGGCGCGGACAATTCGGCGCGGACATTTCGTCGCGGACAATTTGGCGCAGGACAATTCGGCGCGGGACAATTCGGCGCGGGACATTTCGTCGCGGGAAATTTATATAATATAAAATGTTATCGCGGAAAATTTATATAATTAATCAATGCGGGGTGATTAGCTATCGTCGATTTATTGGAGTATATCGCAAATCTGAAATAGGAGTAATTGAAACACATGATCTAATTGATCAAACTAATCAAATTAATCAATGCGAGATGATTAGCTGTTGTCGATTAATTGGGGTATATGGCACATCTGAAGTTGAGCGGATGGTTGCAGGTGAAGAACCCCCTCTGAAGAAGAAGAAATATCGAGATCTGGATCGTCGATTGCGCACTGTTGTGCTGGATTACGAAAATCGAACATCAATTGAATACTTACGTGGATGCAGTCACAACATAAATTAAATTGATTAACAAATTAACCCATTGTAACTATTTAGTTACAATGGGTTAGTAACTTTTGGATTAGTAGATTAGTAACTTTTGGATTTCATATTAGAGCATCTATATTCCATTAAAACTCAACATTAAATATCATGTTGAACTCGACAATCTACTATTATTTCAATTTTAATATTGCTGTTTATTTCTATGGTGGCTTAATGAAGCAGTTACAATTTTATATTTTGATTAACCGCGCCGAATTGTCCGCGCCGAATTGTCCGCGCCGAATTGTCCTGCGACGAATTGTCCGCGCCGAATTGTCCTGCGACGAATTGTCCTAGAACCCATATCTATGATATATATGTGTACATATATAAGTTTATTGAACATAGCAATGAAGTTAAGATGTTTTCAATGACTGTTATGCAACCTGTTTTACCTACCAACACTGGATGGAAGTGCATGTGGAGGAAGATGACCTGGAATCTGGCCATGACCAGGAACATGACTCAACTGCGGTGGAGGCATAGCAGAAGCGGGAGAGGCATGAGCCGAAATCATCTTCTTTCGTGTCAGCATTCCAAACAAGTTAGCAAGAACTAGCCCATCTGCAAGATAAACAGGCTACATTATACATTTAACCTTACAAAGAGCTCTTGATTGGGCAAAATAACTGCTGCAGTTTAACATCTTTAAAATCTGCCATTGCGAGTCTTCCTGTTGCTCGCAAATGTGTTGCACTTAGAACAAAAGATCCTTTAAACCCTGATACCAAGCTTCTTAAGGGTTTCGATAAAAGTATACAAACAAGAATATTACCATAACCTTGTTTTTCATCAGTCTTTTAGTCACAACAGCCCAGTTCTTTGCATGTTGGACTGTCAACTCAAAGGTTCAAATCCTCATTCCTCACCCAAGCAGACATTTGATATAAAGCTATAAAAAGAATACACTGACCACATTGTCAGTCAGAAGATCAGACAACTGCCATAAGGATAAGAAAATACAGTCAACAATTCATGCCCACTGACCCATGGCTGACCTCTCAGGGTCTGCACAAGGACCTCCTTCTTCAGTAACCGAAAGGTGGAAACAGCATCACAAGGAATTAATTTAATTACTGTGGTCCTATACAAATTTCAGATTAGATTGTTAAACTTTTCTAAAAAAATCACAATTTACAAAAGCTTGCGACTTGCCTATATTTGCCCAAGGTTTAATGAGTGTTTATGCTCGCTATGAATTGGCAAGTTAATAATCTAATACAATGCTTTCTATAGTGCAGTTATGATAATGTGCAAGTGAGCAATATAAGACAAGTAACTAACATGCATATCAGATGTGAACCTGAACAAAGTAGGTTAAGATATGCAGTCTGAAACAGGTTACACAATCTAAGCCAACTTCATCGATTGGACCGCATATGCCACAAGCCAGTTAATAAATCACTATGCAGACAAAATGGTGGCACATTTTGCAAACTGTTTCTTGGCCGCTAATTCACCATCAGTGACTTCATCAACTCTAGGTTAGCACAAGCCTACCAGTCACTGATAAGAATTTATCAGGACTCAATCAACATGTCAAGCCAAACACACCAGCCCAGAGCAACTGATGCACCAGACAAACATTCAGATTTTCCATGTAGGAAGGTAATAACACGAAAATAAATGAAAGCAGAAGTATATGCCATAAATCAGACAAGCTCATGCCAATGTATCATATATGTTTGTGTACCAGTTGACGCTACCTATATTTAAGTAGACCTCTTAATTTTCAACAATGGCAAGGGGAGAGTCTATAACCGTGCATAATTTGATGACCTACGTTGGACTCTGTCCCTCTGTCAGCATTTATTGACAGCTGGCATTAACTTTCCCCTACCTCTTGGTGGCAGAATACTAAGACCTATCCACCTGCAAGGCTGTGTGAGTTTGGTGCTTCCACACTATCAAGTGGATAAAGGGAGCATAATAATAACCAGTAACTCTTTCGAGCTACGTTGTTTTTGATGAATTTCACAATAATTAATTCATATGAATACAAACACATAAAATCTGTAGAAATAATAAACATGTCCTATACCATTTTGTTCATATTTACTCCTCAACAATTTTCTGTCTCTAAAAGGTTGACCAATTAATGTGTTTACCTCAAAGTTTATAAATATATGATATATTTTTAAAATAACAATTATAACATCAGAAATTCATTGAAAATCTAAGAATACAATAAAATGTAATTAAAAACTTTCTAAATGTAGCCACTTGTATGGCAAACTTGTAGCAATGGGTTAAGGGCTAAAAATTAGTGAATTTAGTCCAAAAATTAGCTTATATTTCTTCCACTCAATGATATTGCATCAGCTGGATATAAATGTCTACAAAAATCGTCACCGTAAGTTGCATTTATAACTTTACATTCTAAAGAATGACAGTTCTGAAACAAAGATTGCAAGTAAGCAAGCTATCATTGGTATCGCATAAATATTAAGCAAACCAAATTCTTCAATAACTTCACAAGAGAGCCATGAACTGGAGAAATAGCTACTAACTTGATAGCTGGGCAACATCATACAGAGGTCGTCCATTTGTTCCCAGTCCAATACCAATGCTCTGCAGGCCATTAGGCAATTTATGAGGAATAAACTGTGACTTTGAACTGCCAACTTTATCTACTCGAACAATAAGAGTACGGTCAAAGTAGCTCTGACCGTTCAGCAGACCTGACAAGTGGCTAAGGAGTTTTCTCTTCAATAACAAACTCAAAGCAGAAATGCAACACAAGGAAGAAATGGGTTCAGCTTGTTCATTAAAATTCTAAATAAAGTTTAGCAAACACAGTACAGCTTCTTAATGCATGAAGTTGGGAGAAAAGCTGCATAAACTAACCACTAGTTAACATTAGTTTGCTGAACTCATAATTCATAATACTGATGTCCAGATAAAGCTCAATGAACATTTTTAATGAATTTTTCATATGAGCAATACACATTTAACATTACACCTGTAGGAATAATTTTCATAGATTATTTGCACAGTTCTGTGTGTCAAAATATGACAGTTTACTGCTCAGTATCTTCATCCACACCAAGTTACAAAGCCAATGGGCAAATTTGAGGCATTCATTATTCATAGAATGATACATGTAACATGTGTATGCAGACTGAAAGCCAATGAGACATAGTGCGCTTTGAGGCATTTCTTGAAAGGAAAAAAGTACGAGCGTTGGATAAACTCTGGTAGTTGGTTCCATTCCTTGGGGCATAAACACGGAATGCATGACAGCCCATACCACTGTTACATTGAAGCTCAAACAAAACACCCATACCCAAAGATTGTACACTGCGGAGTGCGGACAAACGTATGCAGACACTGGTGGTCGAAGGTAGGTAGGAGTGCTTTTTGTAAGGATTTTATAGATCAGATTAAGTCTCATTCTGATTTCAACAGGAAGCCAATGTATTCAAAATGAGTGCATGATAGTTTATCGGTTATCATACTTGACTGACAGCTTAACGTTATAAACACAGTATCAGTAAATCAGTGCATGTACCCCGGTACCTGTAGAAAGTCTGCCATTTATGGTAAACAGAAAAACAATATAATTATGAACTTGCAAAAATGTTGACATGCACCTATTCTCATACATGAGCCAATATCTAAGCATCTAATCAGGCTACTAAATTAACTCTCAAAAGAAATTCTTGGGGTAAAATATGATTTACAAAGACACTGGTAAAATAAAGTCAAGCACAAAGACATAAAAGATACAGATGGCTTGAAGGGCTTCCACTGGATGGTCATATCGCACAAGCGCCATTCCACGTGGCTTGTTTTCCTTATCCAGCTTCAGTTCAACATTTATTACGTTTCCAGCAATTCTGAACAATTCAGAAACCTGCTCTGTGGTCACCTTGTAGTCAAGCTTTCAGGAAATACAAAAGTTTATAAAAATATGCAAATGAAAAACACATGATACTTTAATTATATTGTTATTATCGGATACTTACATTTTGCTAATTCATGAATTGTTAACATACAGAAAGCACACTTTTTGAACAAAAATTACCAAATTCAGAATTAAATGTAACATTTCTGACCACAGTAAAATAAAACTCAAACTGCATCTATCTCCCAAATTAGTAACCGACTCCAACTGAACATGTCTATAATCTTGTTATCAAAACCTCCATTATATTACTCTTAAGCACATTATACCTGCTATAAATGGTCACTTGTCAAATAAAATGCTTAATTTATTGACTGATAATCTTTGACTAGATAGATAGATAGATATTTTCGTTTATTGCTAGGTCAGACTGACACAACACAGTCAGTTACAGTGGGTATTGATTAGATTAGAATATGTTTAACAGTTGTCAGTGCTGTCTGTACAAGCATACTAACTTTAATATGTTAAAGTCTGTAAAGAATTCGAGGGATATAGTTTCAATCGTCTTTGGCCGGGAGTTTGAAATTGTGGGATCTTGGTTGCAATAGCGCTGGGCAGTTGGTGGAAAAAGACGGTGAAGGACATGCATCTCTGATCTAACTACTGCTTGAAATAGTTTAGTCTCTGCAGCTAAAACCATCGCCTCAAAGGATTGGACTAGAACTAATTTCCACTTCAATTCTACATGTTAAGGACAAACTTAAAAAATTGGCACTGATGGGCCTGAACTACAAGTATTACACTCGGAACCAATTATAGAAACAAGATGAATGCATAACACTTGCATTTGCCACAAACACTTGACTTGTAATGTTGCTTGGATCAATGCCAAGATCAGTCAATGCCTGCCAAGAAAAGGAGTTGCTCATCAAGTCGAGGCCAGCCGTTACATCTCCTGGGTGAATGACAGGCCTGCCTCCTTGTGGCCTAGGTCCCACTGGACCAATGCTAGGGACACTATAACCGCCAGACATCAGCTGGTGTTTCAGCATATCCTCTTCAGTCTCCTGTAACACAAACTGTCAACTGCTAAAATCACAAGTTGCTGAGTGTTGGCGGGTGGGTGGGCATACAAACTAAATGCGAGTGTAATACTCAACTGTTGGACATCTTTACCGAGTCAATCAAAAGCTAGTGACTGTGCTCTACAGTACATACACTTAGCTAGGCAAGCAGAAACTCCAATGCATATATAAGATTTCTTTACAGCCAAGTGTTTGAGCCAGGTCTGTCTGTTACACACAGTTATGAAGGTTTCTTTGTTTGCAGTGAAGTTATAGATCTAACAGTTACTTAGAGAAACAACATCTTTGTGGAACATAGTGTGATCAACAGTGATATTTTCGTTAACGAAAACTAAAATTAGAAGTAAAAATAAATGATTTCGTTAATGAAAACTAGAAGTAAAATTAGGAATTATTTCAGCAGCAAAAACGAAATTAGGAATTGAATTAGGAATTATTTGCCGAACTAAAATTATGAACGAAATTAGGAATTATTTTCATAACTAATATCATTTTACTTCTTGTGGCGCTTAAGTTGAGACAAAGGCAAGTAAAATTGCATACGATACAAACACATAATCCATTGGAAAACTTTGGTTCAGATGAAGACGCTGCGCATACCATTCTCGATGTAGGCTACAGTTAGCCCTAATCTATCTTTGGTTTTCGTTGTCTAATAATTGTCCCACTTAATTGCATACCAACGACCTCAATTTCATACGCCATTTTATTTCGGGTTTGATCACTAAATTGTAAAATAAGGCCTTTGAGTTTATCGAGAATGTTGGCCGCAAGGAAGCGCGAGATAGCCCGATTTTAGGTTTCTCATTTTGACGAAGCTAAAGGCAGATCTATCCTATATGCCAAATAGACCAACTAAACGGGGAAACTGATGGAATTTGTGAAACATCACTTGCTAGAGAAATACAAGCAATACAAGTCTTGGGAGGGGGATAGATGAATGGTAACACGCTGGCATAAGAGCATTAATCACTATACATTGTGACTAACGTTCACCCCTTGTTTAACTTCAAACAGTTTTTTCTTTATTGAGACAAGTTCAGTGTGCTTCTCTATGCAAGCATTGCACACTTTTACAGCGCGGAAATTAATAATTATTTGGAAAACTAAAATAAGTTAGTAAAATTATTTGAGAACTAAAATAGGAATGAGAAGTAAAATTATTTGAGAAGTAAAATTAGAATTAGAAGTAAAATTCGAGAGCTCAGAACTGAATTAAAACTGAATTAGGAATTATTTTCAGAAGTAAAATATCACTGGTGATCAATTTATGTTCAAATACATTAAAGATGTTCTGAAGAGAACAATCATTATTTAGGACAGTATTATTGTAACTGTCATCAAAGATGATGATACAACTTGGCCTAAAACACTATATGTAAATTATGTATGTATAAGAACACTCAATATAATGCATTTCAAGTAACTCACAAAGGCGCTGCACCTATAAATATCTATCTAACAGATCTAAACAAGTGCATTTTAACACAGTTAGCAAATGTATGCTGCACAGAGTCAAAGGCAACAGCAGGCAGGTGCAGAGCACTCTCCTAGGAGGACAGTCCAACACATGAGAATTTGTAGGGTTAGTGATTAACTTCCATTAAGAAAATTCTTTACCAAACCTGACTATTACAAGACTGCAATGACTTCAACTCAAGCAGCCTTATGTTATCATTCACTAGTGAAATTAAAAGCACAAAATCTTTCTTAATTGCATTTGTGTAATGTTAAATCTAATGAAATATATCAAGACAGAATGAAAAATTTACAGCAGTCTGTTGAACTATAGCTATTATTACTTATAACATGATGAAAATCGCAGAAAACAGTCGCAATTTTTTTGCTTTGCACCCTCAATTTACATGGCCCAGAATGCTAAGATAAGCATCCAGAGTATGCATGAACAAATACTAAAGGTTACATGTGTTTTCTGACCTCTCGAACAATGATCATTCTTCCTCGAACTTCAGTTCTATGAAGTGCGTGCATGGCCTTTTGGGCCAATTCATAATTCTTTACTTCGACCACTCTGAAAGTAATCAAACACCAGTGCATGAAAACTAACAAGAACTTGTTAAAATTGAAGCACTGAGTCAAATACCTAAAGTAATAATTTTCAAAATAGAGCCAGACAATCAACTGGCTAATCAGATGTTTGTCTGAGGCTGTTGCAAAGAAACAGGAAAGCAAGGCCAAACAAATATGGGACAGAAAAGAATTCAACATCATCCTTACCCAACACCAGATGGCCGACCATCTGGACCATTGTAGATTTCAACAAAATTCACTTCTGATTCAACTGTTAACAGAGAGACATACAAAGCAATAGTTTGAACCTACAATTTTCAGACTGAAATAATCTGACCAAATGTTTTACATATCTATTTCAGAAGAGGAAGAGAACTCTCTTACAATAAGGTTAGAAAGGTATGGCTTCAATTGTTTACAATTAAGTTCCTAACAGCTTGGACTTTTCTCTCCATTTTATTGGAATCCTCTTCAGACGTCCAAAATAATTTTCACCCGTCCTTTGGGCGGGTGGGGTGGATGGGTAGCTGACTAAGGGCCTGCAACAATGCCTATTTAATAAACAAGATGCATATGCGCTACAGGAACTTGCTGTGTAGCCACTATCAGCTGTGTACAGCTGCCTGAGTGCAGGGCACCAGTCACTAGTTGCAGTTACCATCCGTGTAGCATAAGGAAATACTGCCTAACAACAGCACTATTTAAATAGCATCAACTAAGCACATTTTCTCATGAAAGCCAAAAAGAGCATTAATAGTCTGGCTTTATGTGTCCTTTCTTCATGCTACTAACTGCATATCTGCCTTCTAAATCAGGGATGGCAAACCTATGGCACGCATGTCTGCTCAAATTTTTAGGGCACGCGGAATTCAGAGCATCCCCAAAATTCAAACTTAGAAATACAAAATCCCTGTACGAATCCACATTTGTTGTTGTTGAAGGACTTAATTTTAATTAACACCATTCAAAACGATCTTTGATTCATTTTTTTTAATTCAGTTTTTTGTTACGCCTTGCTAACTAAAACCTATACGAAAAAAATAATTATATACCGTGCAAAATTCCGAGGGGCACATGACGGTAGTTTTTAAAATGATTTAGCAGCATTCTGGCAAGCACCTTTAAAAAGGTTTGCCACCCCTGTTCTAAATGAATAAAAATAATCAAATACAAGTGTCATAAACACAGCTAACCTTGTTTTAAGATTTAAGTGTATTACTTTAATTAAAAATGCTTACTCTTTTCTCGGAAGAGATCTTTCAGCTCCTGCCATTTCATTTCATAGGGAATATTAGAAACATGGAGTCGGACTCTTGTGTTGAGATCTTTTGTTGGCTTCTTAATGAGAACATTATCTGGGTCAGATATATCACTAGCATCAAAAAACAAGCAAGACTCAAAATAACAGCAGAACTCAAGTAACCTATGTTTAAACCCCACACCTCCCTACAGTGCTTGATGACAGAAGGCTTATATATGCATAATTGCATATGCTATTTCCACACATCAAGCCATCTCTTGAACTGACCTCCACATCACATTTCTACCTGCTACTGATTAAGAAAGTAAAATTAATTCTCTTCTCATGCAAAAAGTAATCTTTCAGAACCTCACATTTTACAAAAGTATCAAAAAGGTATCAAACCATCAACAAAGACTGACTGGATAGGCATAAGGTAAATTGGCTATAACTGTAATCAAAGTAGTTTATATGCGACAATTTGTGGTGTCACGTTCCATCTGCCTTCAACCAATCACTGTGTAAACAATATGGCCACCCCAGACTCTGATAGAATAGAGCGTTGTGACCTCCCAGAATGCTATACACTAAAGTAAAAAATTAGCAGGAACACAATATTTACAAAGCAGACACACAAAACATGGAGAACATACTTTTGGATACATTTGAAAAGGAAACTGAAAAGATAAATCACAAGTTGTTGCACAAATATCTACAGAAGTTCATCTGGTGAAGTGCATTTCGGTGTCAACAGATTTTTCCAAACATTCTTATTTCTATTTCAGACACATAGGCCTAGACCTTTGATCAAATCTGAACAAAATAAGTTCAGTTTTCACCTTAGTAAATATCGTATATTGTATCATTCTTGTACAATATGCATAATTTGTGACCAAATAAAAGTTTTCACCAGAGCTGTAAATATTGCATTCGTGACTAATATCTTTAATACCTTTTCACCAGAGCTGTAAATATTGCATTCGTGACTAATATCTTCAATACCTTTTTAATCAATCTGGACAAAATATAAGTTCAGTTTTCACCATAAATTATATATAGTACAAATCTTGTATAATATGCAGAATTTTTACCAAATACAAGTTTTCACCTCTGCAAACATTGCACTCATGGCTAATATCATCCTTACTTTAGTGAAATGCGAGAGGTACACTCGCAGTGCTCTATTGCATCAGAGTCTGGGATAGCCATATTGTATACATGGTGATCGCAGGCAGACAGATCTTGAGAATTACCCTTTTTCTAATTGTGTCAGAACTAAATTCATCTTGGTACATAGTGTTAAAAAGTGAGGGAGGGGGATAGAGTAATGGTAACACTCATGGCCAGGAGAGCAGCAGGAGAGCAGCAGTGCGCGGTTCGATTCCCGCAGCCCCCCTCGGGCGGGCGCCTTGCATGGCTCCCATAATGTGTGTTTAGTTAAGATATTGATAATCGTACTGTCATGTCTCAATGTAATCTTACTGCGTTTGTCGGTTTGAACTAATACAGAAAAAGATTATTATTATTATTAAAATGTCCCTGGTTATTAAACAAAAGTGTAAGAAGGAAGTTTTGGAAGCTTATCCTTTGAACTGTTTGCAATATACACCAAAAAATTTCAGATTCTGGCATTCACTTCAATAAAATGAAACCATTATGACAAAGACTGGATGCTCAGAAATCAAGCCATAGGTTCGGATACAGATTTAGATTCCTTATGTTCCGGGTTTTGTAGTGCCATCTAGAGAAACATTATTGCAAAGTGGTTTGAATTTTAATGAAGCCATAGACGCTGGATCATGGCGTAACTTAAGCACAGAACACATAACTTAGAAAAGATTATTCGGATACATACTATCTATATTCACAAAATCGTGATAAATGCCATAGTGCTTTATAAATTTGCAATTACAATTACAATAGAGCCTACGCATTGCAAACAGCTGCAGATACACTGAGTAATGCCACAGATTTAGATAAATATTCGTCCATTAGAAAATCTTACAGAAACACACAGCCCACCAGCATGACCTAAAACATATTAATACACCCAAATGGATTGTAGCATGATCTAAAACATATTAATATACCCAAATGGATTGTACGGGGTCACTTATGGCTATGGGTATATTTGTAGCAGACAACATCCTATGTGCAAGCTCAAGTTTACGGATTCGTGACAAATACCACATACAGCAGAGACCGATTCACCGGAATTTGAGACCAGCAACAGATTCAGATACATATACATTGGCCATTCCGGCATATATGTGCGGAATGTATTGCTGGTGATTCCCGAGTATATATTATATCTGCGTGTATATTATATCTGCTGGCGATTCTGGCATAAACAAATCTGAATGTATTCTGACATACAAATATCTGAATGTTGCTGGCAATTCCAGCATATATGTAGCCCTATCTGAATCTGTTTCTGGCAGTTCGTACATATATATTATAAAATTATTATATATATATATATGATAAATTATAATATAATGCAAGTTACTTTATGCATTACGTACCGTAACGTTGCTAAGTAGGCTGGTAGCTTAAGAGGCTGAGGCTGACCTTGAGACTGGTTGCTATAAAGGAAGCTTTACTTGTACTATGGTACGTATGATAATCGTACATGTTGCCGATACATTGAATACGACGGTCGGATTTGGGAAATAACCGTGGCGTGAGCAACCGCGAGAAAATCCTCGACTTTCGCGTCTATTACCTCCCCAACCATCTGACGTTTGTAAAACTGACCACAGGAAACTTACAGCCTATTTATTGCTCTAATTAATGGTGCTCTTATTTACATAGAAAGACTGCTAGTTTCCCACGGTTGTCTGCTTTAGTGAGCGCGTCGCCGTCCCTATAATGTCGCAATTCTGAACAAAGATGCTGTGCTCGCGAATTTTGAACAATCTTGCTGCCAGCCATATTGAATGAAACCAATCGTAAACACTAAAATTAAACATTTTTATTTTTTTATTTTTTTATTTTCACTACGAAAATGATAATGAAATGATAATAAAAAATAAATTCGATTATCGTCTGTAAATAAAGAAACCGATAATCGTTTTCAAAACAGATAATCTGAATTCCAATTTTCTTTTAACATCCCTATTCTGAACTTAGTAAATCTGTTTCTGATTCTTTGGTGAATCTGTAAATGCCCGGATTTTGGCGAATCTGCTTGTTTGCAGAATCTATGCCATATTTCGTACTTTTTTTTCATATTTTTCAGAATTTCCGAAAAATGCTTAGTATTTCTGTGATTTTTTTATGTATTTTGGATGAATGTTTGATTTCTGTATGGCATTCATGTTATTTAACGTACATCTAAATCAGTTTCGCATATAAGAACTTTGCTAGGTGACCCTACAGTAGCAGAACACACCAAATCTGTATTCGATTGCCATTGTACGTCCTGTTTCTATTATTTCTTGAATATTTTAATCAGTTCACTATAAAATATATGCAGCAGAATAATTTTAAGTCAATCACAAGATGGCCCTACAGTAACAAAACAGACTCAATCTGTATCCAAACCTAAGGCTTGGTTTCGAGAACGGTAATCACGCAGACTGAGTGCCTGTGTATATAAACAATATGGTCACCACTGACATCGCTCCAATAGAGCGCTGCTACCTACCAGTCACATCCCATAATGCAATTCGCTAAGTAAGTAAGTGACAACACGAACTTTAATTGACATCTTAAGAAAGTAGAAAGTCTCAAACTGAACTAAATCAAGTAGCAAGTGTCTGAAATGACAACAGAATGCATATACATGCCTTCTTTCACGTTTTATAAACTCACATACGCATGAATACGAACTGTAATAAAAGTCCGTTTTCGTTACTTACTTACATGGCGAATTGCATTATGGGATGTAACTGGTAGGTAGTAGCGTGCAATTGGAGCAAACTCAGTGGCAACTACATTGTTTATATACACAGGCACTCAGTCTGCATGATTACCGAAAGCACAGTATAATTTAAAATACTAGAAGTCAATTTTTCCTATAATTATATTAGTCTAATTATCATGGGTACTGCTTCTGCCATCTGAATAGGTTCTCAACTTTACACATCTAGGTTTCTAGGATTCTAGGAACAAACATAGACTAGGAGAAAAGAGAAACCACCTAGACAAAAGTCTAATCAAGCCAAACACATTTTATTTGCAAAGTTCTCACATATATGAATGATGTAGTACAAAATCTGCCATCAAAAAATGTTTCGATCACCCATTTTACTGAGAAAATCCAAGATGGCCGCCAGAAAAAAACAAGGAAACGTTATATTGCCTATTACTTAGCAAATTTTTCTAACAAATTTGCCCTGAATACATGATTTGCAAAGTTCTCACATATATGAATGTTGTAGTACAAATCTGCCATCAAAAAATTTTTCAATCAACCATTTTACTGATAAAATAAAGATGGCCGCCAGAAAAAACAAGGAAACTTTATATTGCCTATTACTTAGCAAATTTTTCTAACAAATTTGCCCCGAAATACATTATTTGCAAAGTTCTCACATATATGAATGTTGTAGTACAAAATCTGCCATGAAAAAATGTTTCGATCAACCATTTTACTGAGAAAATCCAAGATGGCCGTCAGAAAAAACAAGGAAACGTTATATTGCCCATTACTTAGCAAATTTTTCTAACAAATTTGCCCCGAAATACATTATTTGCAAAGTTCTCACATATATGAATGTTGTAGTACAAAATCTGCCATGAAAAAATGTTTCGATCAACCATTTTACTGAGAAAATCCAAGATGGCCGTCAGAAAAACAAGGAAACGTTATATTGCCCATTACTTAGCAAATTTTTCTGACAAATTTGCCCTGAAATATACAAATATGGTAAGTGAAACGTTTTGTTGCCCAATACAATACAATACAACTAGATTTATAGTGTGCTTTAACCAGACAAGACTTGTACCAGAGCGCATTGAGCTGCATATATAGTCATAGTGCAATGTGTTCAATCGAAGAAGTCCTCTGGAATTGGAAGCAGAACATGGCATGACCATGGATGTCATATACAAGGGAAAAGTTCCAGAGTGGATATAGTACATGAGGAGGGAGATTTTGAAGCAGCTAAGGGCACGGATGGAAAGCCAGTGTAGTTGTTGCAGGGATGATGTGATATGATCTCTAGGACCAAGACCTTCTATTAGACAAGCAGCCGTGTGTAGAGCAGATGATAGCGGTTGTAGTGTCAATGAAGAAGACCTGATGGGACAGAACTGAAGTAGTGAAGGCGAGAGATGATGAGGGCTTGAAGTTTCATTTAGGGCAATGTTTCACTTGTAGTGTGTAAAGGGATTTCCAAAGTTCTCGGCCATTTCCATGAGTGCCCTTGTTGCTGTCTCGAAGATAATTAGAACATTTTTATTGGAACAAATGGTGCTACGCTCTAACCTGTCTGCCCACATTCGTATATAGGTAAATTAAAATTCCATTCCACTTCCTCTTCATCAGGCCAGGGACTATCAAACTGGAGACAATCCTCAGAGATAAGATCTTGAAGGTTGGTGACTTGTGGTTCCTCTTCGCTACAAAAGTCATCATTGTCGTTATCTGGTACATTATCGGGCTCTGCGACATTCTCACATAGATCACCAGAACAGTTTTTGCATACTGCTACACATGACAGCCCATACTTCAGACATGAGCAGAGCTGAGTAATACATGATCGCCACCCTTCCACTCCACGTTTACATTGGACCACGTTAAGAATCTCATCCGATGCGGGCTCATGGTCTGTCAGTATGGGAACATAGCGGTCATTGCAAATCTTCCATCTCCAATCTGTAGGCTGTATATCAGTGGCCATAAGACTGTGCCATGGAACAATTTGAATATGAGCTCTCTAGACATGATAAGTAACTCTGCAATTTGTGTTGGTGGAAGGCATTCAGGTCGAGGCTGAGCATAACATTCAGGTTGAGCATAACATGAAGCAGTTTTGTGCATATACCTCACATGATTCAAGGTTTGGTTGGTTTCCCTCCATACAGCAATGTCAATAATTTCAACCCAGCTGCAGAGGCAGCATCATGCTTTGCATCAATCTCTGTTAATGGCAATGTTTTGCTTGAGCAGGGGACTTTGCCATTTCACTCGGTGCCAAAGCCAACCTCCATCAACCACATATGTTTGTGGTTCTCTAGCACAGGATTCTTCAATATTCTTTTTCAGTTCCTTAGCTAACACAGACATCACATTTCCTCAAAGAACCATCAGTAGTAACAGTATTCTCGGGACTGCTGTCAGCTCAAACTTAAAAAATGGCTGAAATTCAGCACTTCTTTGCATTATAACAAGTAGTCTGCTGAACAGAATAGTACTATTAATATTCAGTCATTCCACGACCATGGGCAAACCACAGCACTCATCATAGCTTGTTCAATCGCCAAATTTGTTGACAACCCAGCCCAGAAACGATCCAAATGTCGAATCAAATTAAAACAACAAGAACTGAGCTGTTTGTACAGCCAAGCATGCGTAGTAGGCAAGTCAGACATTATCTGTAAGTGCACTGAGTTCGCATAATGAGTATGACCGGATGCTGCAAAGAGATTAAGCATTGCAACAGCTTTGCCTGTCATCATAATGATTGATGAAATCTGGTCCACAGCAACACTGCAGAGCCTCAACAAGATCCAATCCTGCCATGATGGCCGATGCTGATCAAGGAACTCATGATCACATGAAATCCATCCAGACGACACAACCCATCTGAACTGAACAATTATTAGACTGAACAATATCAACAGCCTTCAGCCAAAGTGGCTGATCAAAGGTGACACAAGGAGTTTCTATGTCCAGTATTTGTGCCTGTTTTTCAATGAATGAAAGAGTGGAAAAAATACAGGATAGGTGCTTGGGATTCAAGTCGATGATGGGGAGCATTCTGATAATGGCCACTGGAGGAAACTTATCTGTGGCTGGAGTGCTACAGCACAATGGGTTTGACTGCAGTTGCCAATGGATCATTTCTTTTAAGACAAGTTTCCATTAATGTAGCACAAAAAGAAAGGGTCATTACAGCACTCGTGTCACTTGTCTGGTTTGCAACAAAAGAAGCAATGTTGTTTCCAATCAAAAACGACTGCTACTGCAGACCTAGTTACCTTTGGAGCAACATTACTTTCATCTGCCGGGCATGTCGCTTTAGATTTCACTTAATTTCTTATTTGTATATTTTTTCCGGCAGTTACCGTGAACACAGGAGTGTAGGACATTATCCCCCCGGACATTATCCCCCCGGACAGAATCCCCGAGGTAGGACATAATGCCCCCAGGCCAGGAAATAATAACCTATATTTCACACATATCATGACGCGTGATGACGGCAAAAAGGACTGAGCTATTGCTAATCACCTCAACATCAGTCGGAATATATTTCAATTTGTTTAATAAGAAAACTATATTTACAGTTTGTTTAATTCTAAGAAAGATTACAGACCAACGGAAAAGTTTATGAGAGTATAGTGGTCCCAAGTTTGTCTGTAACGCTGCTTTAATAAACCTAAAAAACCTAGAGGCGAATGTTATGTCCGTTCAGTTAACTTCCATTCATTTGTTAACAAGTCTATACTCTATATCTAAGTGATACTAACAAGGAGTGCAGGAGACGGGCTTGTAGCTGGTTGGCGCTGTTCCTGACCCGCTTTTTGGGCAGCTGACCTCGCGAATCCTGACATTAACAAGCCTTAAGCTAAGAACTAGGTGAATAACAAGTCTTATTTTTACACCTGAATGACACTAACAAGTCTTTAGTCTATACCTTTACAACATTAACAAGCTGACACTAGGGCAGCAGGGCTATTAAGGTTTATCAATTAAATGTAGAAATTAAATGTAGAAATAGGCTTATTATACAGAGGGGGATTTTGTCCAGGGATTCTATCCGGGGGATAATGTCCTGGGGGGGGGAAAATGTCCGTTCCCCGAACACAGACAGGACTTGGTCTCCTTCCTAAATACTGTGTCAACTCTACATCATTACACAGTTCACTATACTCCAAGAGTGTTTCTATTCCTTTGTCAGACGTTGTTACTTTGTTACTGTTCTTACTGTCATCAAAATTCAATCCCACATATCACAAACAACTTTTCAATGTTGTATTCAAATATAACTGCTTGTTTTTGCTGGTAGTAATCACGAACGATGTCAAAATCAAAGGATTGGTAACAAAATACAACGAAGACAGGCAAGGAAATGAAGGAATGTGGAATTACCGTAAGAATTACACGAAATGGATTGATGAGAAAATAGTGAACATCCAACTATACCTAAAACCTCTTTTATCGCCCACGCCAACTTCACTGTCAAAATATTTAAAAAAAAATACTTCGAATTGTCCGATTTTGGCAGATTTTGATTTTCTCGGCACAGCAATAAAATCTACATTTAACATATAAATTTCACCTTGATTAGACTTTTGTCCGGGTAGTGTGTGGCAACTTTTTTTATTCTACGCGACTAACAGGCCGTGTAATCGTCATGTGGTTAGTGGTAGTTTTTTTCTGTTCTAAATCACACAAAATCCATATCTTATCATACTGTATCGTTAATCTTTACACCTTGCTAAATGATTATTTAACAACGGTCACTGATAGGCCTACTCCAGTGACTTCATCTACACGCTTTCTCCTTCGCCGGTTCCTACGGCGTCATTCCCTCAATACACATGCAACTGACGTTGCAATTACATTGGGATAACACGATGAAAGCAGGAAATTGAGAAATTCGCACTATCAAAAAACTGAGTGTTTACTGATACAGAATTGCGCTTGTCAAAATCTAAACGCACCCTTCCGTAAGCTGACGTTTACGCGAATTCAAAGCAGCCAGATCATCCGCCATCTTGATTCAAACGCAAATAGTTAATAAAAGATTTCTGATTCAACAAGAGGAAGTGGTGCGTTCTGTTTAACGAAGCTATGACTCTATAAATATATATAGTTAAATCAAAGATCTTAGTCTACGACTCTAAGATCTTTGGGTAAATTAAATATCTTTGATGTTACTATAAAACTACGAAAATGATTAGCATCGATCACCTTCATTATTTAGGCTTGGTTGGGATTGGCACACCCGAAAACGGCAATGGCAGCTTTTTTATTATAAGGCGTGGTTGTTTTCAACCAATGCTACATGATAGCATACACTGGGATTTGCATAGGCGTAATTTGTGGGGGGTACGAGGGGTACCCGTACCCCCACTTTTTGGACTGGGGAGTACCGTACCCCCCCCCCACTTTTTCAACAATGCCAATGAATATTTAATTATTGTGCCTTCCCAGAGATCCCAGTCTCCACCTTGCTTCTTGTGTGTAAGAAATTGGTACCCCCACTTTTTAGACCAAAGTTACGCCCCTGGGGATTTGGAAACCACATTCATCGCATAATTATGCTGCCGAGCGGCTCAATCAAGAGAAAGTCAGCCAACAGGCGAAACCTTAAAGCGAACAAATTTATCCGTCAGACCATCAAACACAGGCAAATAGGCCTACTGTCTAAAAGTTAGCCGGAAATGGCACGGCGAAATTATAAAGTTCAATAAAACGTCCAATGTTCTGGCGAACACCCGAAAGTTCGCCACAGCCTTGGCGTACATACAAAGTTCTCAAGGCCCACTCTGGCCAACCAAACACCCAAAAGTTCGCCACCAATCCAATTCCGTTACACTATCAGTCAAGTGTATTCATGCAATCTGCAATGCATGTTGCTTCATAACAATACCTATACAGATGTGCAGTGTAATTAAGGATGTTCATATTTGTAAGGCAAATGTCTAAAGGTGTCTTCTCTCTCAGTCCCTTTGTATATATGTAGTTGAGGTTCATTGTGATGGAGTGGCTTTAGAGAACTTGGTCCCCTTGACTGGTGACAGGACCAACGGAGAATCACACTGAACTTGAGGGACCAGATAGCACCTCTGAATGAACGCCAGCCATATAGGCCTAGGCCCTATAATGTTATTTAGGTATGTTATCAAAACAATGCTATGTTGTTTATCTGCGTATAAAAATTGTATATTGTGCGGCATAATTGCCTTAGGCCTAATTGCCTTGCAATGTTAGTCCTAGGTTTTACTAACGCATATTAAACTTTGTCGTTATAATATTTAACAGTCGCGAAGGAGAAATTAGGCCTTTGCGAAATTTGGTATCCCCACTTTCAAGATCAAAGTTACGCCTCTGCTAAATACAGTACAGAGAAAATATGGGTTGTTGAATATTGTCGATTCTGTTCATGTTTGGGTAGGCCCACAGGCCCGCTGATGTCTATTAATAGAGATCACGGGTAGGGTAGGCCCTATTTTTTTGTGCCGGAAGTGTGCTGCCTTGGATGAACTTTATTCCCTCATCGGTTGCTGCTTTTGCACTTCGACTTGTTTATGTTAGCGAAGGGTTTATCAATTGTGAGTCTATAACGATAAACTGAAGTAAATTGGAAATTGGAAGGGAAAAGGCAGAAAAGGTATATATATTTTAGCCTTTGTGCCGTGTCCCTATAGTGGACGCGTTTTATCGCAATAGCGAATGCGAGAAATTAATGGTCGATTGGAGTCTTGATTAAAGTCGAAGATAAACTTGCCGTGTTTGTTAATTGTTGATGCCAAATGTGACAAATTACTTAACCTGTAATGATATTTATGCGACGCCATCGTTTGGAAACTACGTAGTGGTGTGCTGGCCTTGACAGCACTAAGTCAACATCAAGCTAACTGTTATTTGACCCTGGTATCAGATGGAAGACGACTTTGAAGTGTAATGCATCGATTGGCATGCTATAATTTCTTTGTTAGTGCCTATCACAACCTTCCATGCTCTAAAGCAATCCTTTTACATTGAAATTAAACCGCCTGCGTCAGTGTTTTTATTACTATTTAAATTGTTATTATTATGACCATTTTTAATATGCACAAGGTTACACAGAAATGTAGATCCGAGGTTTATGTAAATATCAATGCTCTTGTTTTTTTCTGGTATTCAGTTTGGTGTGTGACATTCAGAATATCTGACTGAATGGCTGCCTTCAAGGAATTAGTTGACAGAGACTGTGGAGGTGCCAATTCTCTAATGAAGTTAACTTCTCATCTGACTCAAGACAGAGCTCTCAGACAGGTAGACAATGGCCTTCCTTTGAAAAACACACAAAAGTTGACATGTTGAATAAATTATTTAAGTTTTGGAGGCATGTATTGTATTGTATTGTATATGTGCATTTATAAAGCGCCTCTCGCGGTATAGGCCATTCAGAGGCACTCCCAGTGCGCGAGACCCCTAGAGAAAAAGCAGGATTTAAGATGAGAAAAAGAAGAAGCAACGCTACCAGAGAGAATGGTGGAGCGGACAGAAGGAGGAAGTCGGTTCCAAAGTGAGGGACCTATGCAGGCAAAGGATCTGGACTGAGCCATAGTAGTCCTGACACGAGGAACTAAGAGGTCAAGACGATCAGAAGATCGGAGAGGACGCAGCGAAGCAGCTGAATGAGGCCATTGAATTAGATCACGTAAGTAGTGTGGAGCAAGACCCAGTTGAGACTTAAGCACAAGAATAAGCAGAGCTGTAGCAACAAAGAACGTGGCCCCCTCCGAACATTTGTCCGGGGCCCCAGGCCCGGTTCAAGACATTTGGCGGCCCTAGGCAAAGCTACATATGAGCGGCCCATCGACCCGTAATATAATATTAATCGCTTTTAGTTCCTTTTATAGCTGACATGATTTACTGAAATTTACATTATTTATTTTTCAAACATTCACTAAAATAAAAAAATTTAAATTAATGAAAATGGTCTAACCGTCTAGACTAGAGTAAACTGAACTGCTGATTCAATACTTCAGGAAAAACTTATGATTAAAACTTAATGGTGAACCCTACCTTAAAAGAACATTATTAATTACACCAACACCATAATACTTCCATCTAGCGAATAATAATTAAAAAATAATCCAACGTTGTTTCATTTATGAATTTCCAGAATTTATTTTTTTAAGTTAATTTCGAAAAAATGGAAAATTGGCAGCCCCTAAAAATCGGCGGCCCTAGGCGGCTGCCTAGTTTGCCTAATGGACAAACCGGGCCTGCGGGGCCCTTTACAATGCGGAAACTGGAATGTGCGGTACCCTCCGAACATACGTCCGGGGCCCCTTACAATGCGGAAACTGGAATGCGGTAATATACAATATACAGGGTTCATATTATGTGATGTATCAAAACAGTATCATAATAACTTCACGCCGTTCACGGTTTTTTGCCACTTTTAGGGGCCCCTTCCTTGCGGGGCCCCCTGCGGTCGGAGGGTACGGAGGGCGGTCGCTACGCCTCTGAGAATAAGCACTTTGAATTGTATACGGGCAGAGAGAGGGAGCCAATGGAGTTGTTCAACCTTGAAGGTGGAGATATGAGAGAACTGAGGGAGGTTGGCAATGAGTCTAGCAGCAGCATTGAGTACGGACTGGAGAGGAGAAAGACGAATCTTCGGAAGGCCAATAAGGAGAGAATTGCAGTAGTCAATTCGAGAGCACACGAATGCATGAACAATTGAGGTGAAGGTCGAGGATGACACAGACCGCCGAATAGCCCGGAGACGTCTTAAGTGGAAGTAAGAGGAGCGGGTGAGCTTGGAAATGTGCTCAGCAAAGGTAAGCGAGCTATCCAGAGTGACACCTAAGTCACGAACACTGGACGAGAAAGTTAAGTGAGGAAACTTATCAGACAGGAGCACGAAATCAAGCTTTTGGAGTTGCTGAGGGGTGCCAAACCAGATGAATCGAGTTTTGGAAGAGTTTAGAGAAAGGCGGTTTGAAGACATCCAGCAATGAAGATCTTGAGAGAGAGCTTCAATGGAACCAGTTAGAAGCAGTTGAGCAGATGGAGGCCCATGGACAAAGGACTGAACATCATCAGCAAAAAGGTGACCAGTCTCTTCTTATATGTCATCCACTTTGTCTTAGTAATACATCTTCATGCTTTTAATGTGTTCTTCTTCTTCTTTTCAGTTCTCTGCCTTTCGGCAGGTTTCAACTTCCAATGACGCCATTCCTCTCTTCGCTGTGCTCTTCTCTTCAGTCCCCTGTATCCGTCGGTCATCATCCATCCCAGCATCATCTGTTGCGCTCTTCCTGTCCCTCTCTTTCCCTCCAATCTCCCCTCTATGATTTCTCTCAAGAGGGAGTCTCCTCTTAATATGTGTCTAATCCAGTTCTTTTGTCTTTCTCTTAATGTTGTCATCGGTGATCTTTTTCTTCTACTCTTTGCAACACCTCTTCATTTGTCATTCGCTCCGTCCAGCTCACCTTTTCCATCCTTCTCCATATCCACATCTCAAAGGCCTCCAATCTCCTGATATCTTCTTTCCTGATGGTCCACGTCTCTGACCCATACAGTACCACACTCCATACCAGTGTCTTGACAAGTCTCTTCTTTAGGTCTTTGCTCAGTCCTCCTCGCATCAACTCTCGTCTTTTCATGAACGCATCTTTGCCCAATACTATCCTTCGGTTTTTTTTAGTACACGTGTTCGGCCATTTCAAATCCAAACAGGAACGTTATAATTTGTTGCTAAGCAGTTAGGCTGATGTTTTATGTTTGCCATGATTGGTGTATAGAAGTATATGCTGGTACATGTATAGACTTATAGCAACTAGGTTGTAGTTATTGTGTATATAGATAACCCCTCTATAAGACTAATCCCTTATGGCAGAGCAACCTTCGTCCGTTCCTTTTGATCCAAGCAGGCCGTGTTATAGCAATCTGTCCGAGAATTCTCATTTGCTAGACAGCTGCAAGATTGTGCAAGACATAGTCCAGAGATATAAGATCAGGATATAAACCAACCACAAGAGTTCAAATTGGTTTCAAGAGTCTTTGAAAGTTGGACAGTGGAATTTACAGAGTTTGGCTGACGTTTGTAGTTGAGTTTGGAGAGTCAGTGGAGTTTTGATTCATGTAGCCAGTGCCGGATATAGGGTGAGGCCCTAAGCTATATAAAGCTTGGAGGGCCCTTGTTAAAATATATATATATATATATATATATATATATATATATATATACATACATACATATATACAGTACACAAAATTTTAAAAAGCCCCCCAAAATTCTGAATTTTTTAGGCCCCTGCAAATTGTATGGCCCTAAGCTGTAGCTTTTGTAGCTTATGCCTAAATCCAGCTCTGAGCCAACCGCACATTTGGCTTGGCATGGGAGATCAATAAAGGTTCAGAGTTCAAACATCCAAGGCTCATTTCATGAAGAGATATGCAAGACTTCTAGGTGAATGGAGATTGGTGCTAAAGTGTAGCTGAACCCTAGAATCTTAAGTTAGTCTTGGGATGCCATCATGAACTCTGTTTATCTGTGCTGGGTTATGTGATCAATGTAATTTACTGTTCTGTCAGTAACAGTAAAGTTTCACTTTTTGTACATGCTGTTATTTGTGTCTATTATGCTCTAAGAAGTAGTCAGAAGTGTCATGTTTTCTTGGTGGTGGGTCAAAGAGTCTTAAACCACTGTTGAAGATAATTTGTACTTATGAATGTGAGAGATTTTGCCAACCAGATATTTGATATATGTATTTGTTTGTGAGACTTTAGGAGGGACTTAGAAGACAGAGTGATTTGTCATCTTATGATCAGGTAAGTCTAACTATTATTATTAATATGTTTGATTCCTTTATAACTGTAACTATTACAACAATCTATACAGATCATTACTGGCATTGGAACACTACCAGGCAGTAGAATTTTAAAATTTCTCATAATCAGTTCTGCTTCACTTATCAAATGCATTTCAAGCAGGAATCTACAGTTTGGTCAACAACTGGGTAGATGCTACAATCAAATATTCTTCATTTTACTATAGTTTTGAAACTCCAATATTGTTGACTGTATAATATATACTGTTGCTCATTGTTTTATTGCTAGTTTGCAATGCATGCTGCATTGCCTGCTGTGCATGAAATGTTCTTGTTTTGATGTTGTAAAGAGGGTGTCAATGCTTTCTCTTCATGTGTTGGTAAAATGTTGTGCTTATTCATGACTTTATTTTTTTATTTTTTACAGAATGTTCCATTTGAGTTGGCAACTGAAGATCAGGTTAGCAATGGGCACCCGTGCCCTCTTAAAGCTCAGTTTTAATTAAGTTGTGATCTTTAATTGTATTAGTTATGGTGTTATGTGTATTTCCGTGTACTTGGACATTTTATGTCTACAGTGGACTTTGTATCAAGTGAGTTTTATTGTACACCAGGGCGTCTCAGAATATGCAGTCCACCAAGACTGTGCAGTTCCCCAGAAGTTCTTCACAAAGCAAACATGCATACTTTATGTCTACTAATTGACCTTGCTGCGCTTTAAAACTTAGCTTTTGTGTGTATAATAATGAACTTCGACGGCTCCCTCTGAAGACACCACCAGTTGTATCAAAAGAGATTTATTGAGCTTTTACATTCATAATTGTAGTAAAGTAAAGTCCTTCAGATACAGCTAGACTGTAAGAAGAAAACTTGTAAGACAAACAAGAGTTCAGAATCTTGAAGCTGGATTTATCAAGCAAAAAATTTATGTTTTTAATATTAATAAGTTTAGTTTAGACCAATTGTTGTGAGCAAAATGACAGACAAATCCTCAAGTCCGTTGACTGAAGACTACCTTGTAAAACAATGCCTTTGGACAATAAGCAGAATTTTTTGTCTTGATAAGAAGAATGTTTTAAGGCATAAGCGAGACTGCCAACATAGTTGATGACAGGGTTACAGAGTTAGTTCATAATGCAAGCACATCTATAATGGCAGATGGCTGTGTTGCATTGTCAGTAGCTCTGACTAAAAGTAAGAGACAGTTTTTTAGTAAGGTAATACAGTGACTTTTAAGTAGCATAAGTACTGTGTTTCTCTTAATTTATCCATTTTTTATAACTTCTGTATCTTTGAACACAAGGATTATTCATTAAGTGATGGGGCCTGTGGGATAACAGCCCTTGGGCTGATTGAGTTTGAGACTTCTGTTGTACACTCTAATTACCCTAGGCTTCATTTGCCTCCATTACCATAATTTCATGCATTTCTTGTATTGGCCCAGTAATGGTGGTCAGGCATCAATAAATGCCAAGAACCAATTGTATATATTGTCCATATGCAATGATCACGTTGATCACTGAAGTTTAAACCTGTACACTCTGCATCACAAGGCAAGTGCTTACTAAATGAGGCTCCAAGCTGTTGCCATTATTCAAACATTGTTTAGTTTTTGTACTTTTCTATGATTATTACTCCATGTAGTGAAGTTTTTGTAATGACTTTGTTAATTGTTTTTTAACCTATGGCTTACTTGGAAGTGTGGACAATTTCTGGTTAGCAAGTCCACAAGTTACAAGGACTTTAGTTTACGACTAATATTTGTGTACAGTTGGTGAACGAGTTTCTGACCGAGCAGTACCGCTTCCAGAATGGCCCAACAACATTCCGAATGGATGCTCTTCTGCGGGAGATGCAGGAGATTGAAGGAACCAGAGAAGGATTGCTACGAGGTATGACTTATTCAGTTCCTTAAATCAACCAATCCTGCAACAATGCTCAGAAGCAATTATGTTTCTCTTCTCAGTAGTTGTCTTATGTTCTCTTTTGCATCACTACCTTACCCTACAGCTGATCTCAGGACTGTAGCAGACCAACAAAGTAATAAAATAGGCATAGTGCTGGTATCTGTAAATGGTAAACGTTAAAAAAGGTGAAGCCTTAAATCTCAACCGTGCAATGTATGTGTTTGCGCACGTGCGCATGCATGAATCGGTGGCACATACAAGGGCTCCATAAATATTAAGGAAAAAGTGGCACTGATGCACAATGGGTTGCCAGCCTCTCTTCATGCATATGCAGTGCTTGCCTGGTCAATTGCAATCGTCATCAGTGAGATGAAGAGCCAACAATCTGCCACTGAAATTTGTTTGCAGACAGACTTCGACAATGTGTGGTATAGTCAGCACTGCACCACAGCTGAGTTAAACCTGAGTTTAAGGGCTTGTGGCTTGTCTCCATTTGACTGGGTTGTAGGCACAGTAACCCTGGTTTATGTTAAATCAGTTTGTTGCAGACTGAGTTATCGAGGCAAATTGAAACCTGGAGGACAGATAGAGATGACTAAGATATTGAGGGAGTAGTTTGTCACAATCTTTGGTATCCATTTGTCTGTCCATGCTGTCATAGATGCTATATCCATACAAATTGGCTGTCTCGAGGACAGGTGTGCTAGTAAAGTGGTAAATCCTTCTTTTCTCTTATCTTTTTCAGTAGCTTTGCATTGGCTTTTTACTTGCATCAATGAGTTGGGGCAATGTTACCGGCAGCCATTACAGCTTGGGCACAGTCTTCCTAAAATGATGTGCACTGACATTTTTAAAGGGACATTGTCCAGCCCTACATGGGTCAAGTGCAACCATACAGGGGTGCGATACTATGCTTCTGAGGGACAGACAGCTATATTGTACCACTGGCTTAGGACTAACTTATAAGAAAGTGCAATGCTTTGTTTTAGTAATAGTTACCACTTAGTAGTTACCACTACACATAATTTTCTCATGTCCATGTTGCCCTGATTTTCTTGCCTTAAACAGTTAGCTTAGGACTACTGTATGAAAATGGCCTGCTCTTTCGTAATCGTAATTGCTGTTCAGCATTGTATGGCTTTGGTGTCATGCCAAGCTAAATGAAGCATGTATGTTCATTTGCAATATTATCTCTTCTTTCATTTAACATTTTAACATGTAAAATTGGACCATCCTGGTTGCAAACTATGTCATGTTGGTTGGTTTCGCAACTTTAGGGCCTGGTGTGGTTGACTTGGCTGAGAACTGGGCAGAACAGTATCTTGATATGGCTGACAATCATCAACATCCAAGTACATCGGATGCACAAGCACGTGACATGAACTGGACTTCAGAGTATTTAAGTTCTGACATACCAAATGTGTCATCCACAGGAGAACTTCAGTGGGCCAAGGACTATCTGGAACAGAATGAACATAAACTATGGTATATGGTCACACAAATCTGTATATGCAAAGCAATACAATGCTCAGATCTATGTGAAGTTCATTTATAATATCTAATGGTATATGTGATAAATATTTTCCATGGAGCAGACCACAAACACTGTCTTCTGATTACAATTACGTATTCCTCCTTAGTATTTGCCTTGGATCTTAATTGATCCTTAAAACTTGTTGGCTTATAGTAGGCAATAATTAAATTCTGTTGATGTTTTGCATTGTTCCTGAGGTAAACCAAAGATCTTTCTTAATTTCTTTCTTGTGATAGTAATATTATGATAAAATATGTTTTATTTATGTATTTTGTGAGGATTTTGATGTTGAGTTAATAAGTTAGATGCAGTGGTTTTCTGTAATCATTACATGTATTTGAAAGACATTGAGATGGTGATGCAAGCTTAAGCTTAACTCTTTAACGATGAACGTGTACTAAAACGTATGGAAACCTAATCCCTCTCATCGTTAAAGGGTTTACAAAATCTCTACATTGATGAATCTAATCTGTTGACTTCTGTAGCACCATTATCATAATCTCCAAGACATTTAGTCGATGGTTGCTTATAGTGAAATCGCAAACTCATGATCCATTGGATAAGCCAAGTTAAAATTCGACAGATCAGAGCAGAAGCCAGTGGGTATGCTCATTGAAATAGATGAGTCTAAAGTTTAGACTTTAGTGACATCAAATAATTGACAGAATAGCATGGATAGGTCTGTAGGTGTGAGTTGTGACTGTCAATCTGGAACCTGTTATACCTCTGAGTAGAGATAGACTATTCCAAGAACTAGGGGTATTTATCCCAAACAGAGAAACTGTCTGAAACCCCAAGCTAACTAACACATGTATAAGCCAATGCTAGGCAAAGTTGGTCCAAGTGTGTTTGCGCATGTGTTTGTGTGTTTGTGTGTGTGTGTGTAGGTGTGTGTGTAGGTGTGTGTGTAAGTGTGTGTGTGGGTGTGTGTGTATGTGTGTGTGCGGGTATGGAAATCCACAGCAAATTCTTGTAAACAACACTGAAACGGAACTGTAGAATTGGAAGTTCCAAATCGATCACAGTAGCAGTCCAAACACGAAAGAATTACAGAAAAAATTTTGCTTTGAGATGAACTTTAATACAAACTGAGGAGCTAAAATACACAGCCATCAGAGTGCTCAATCAATCAATCAATCATAGAATTTATATAGCTCCTCTTCAAGGGCTGTACTCAGAGGCGCTGAATGTATTGTTTTTGTACACAAAATACATTACTTTTACTCGTAGAGATGGGCATAGGGTGTATTCTTTGAATCTTTGAACACATAAAGAGAAAAAAGAGCAACAATGTTTTAGGTTGGATGAATACAGGAAAGACATTGAATGTGAATGCCAAGTTGCTCGGTAAGAACAGGCAAAGACCTGAGCAGCTGAATTTAATGTGTAACTTTATCTAACTTGGGTTAAGCACTTAAGTAGATAATGATTTAGTTTAAAGCAATGCATTTACTTAAGTAGAATTTGTGGAGTTTCTGTGGAACAGGTCAGATAATGACATTGACTACAATGTATGTGCATATTACCAGTAATTTATTTTGGCTTTCTAGTTGCTTTTCAAAAGAAACTTGCAAAAGGCATGAAAACTTGAAGTTTAGTGCTACTGTAGTTTAATGCTGATCATTTCTTTCCAACAGAACACTGGCAAAAGTCTGGCATATATATGTTATATCATAATATAATATAATAATTTTCGGGTTTATTGACAAGCTCACTCACAAACCGCAGTAAGTAACATTGAAACATATGTATTGTTTGTATTTTTTTTGTATTGTATTTAAACATTTAAATGCGCCTCTAGTAGGTGAACCGTTCAGAGGTGCTCCCAGTGAGCAAGGCCAAGAGAAAAGAAATAAGTCTTGAGGAAAGCAAAAGAAGACGAGGGGTTACCTATTAAAATTTGAGAAAGAGAGTAGAAGGAAACACTATGCCAGAGAGAGAGGGACCAATTGAGGCAAATTATTGAGACTGCACCATACCTGTTCTAGTATGAGGAACTGAAAGATCCAGTCTGTTCACGGAGCGAAGTGGATGATGCGAGGAGACAGAAAGAGGCCGGTGAATTACATCAATTAAATATTTGGGGGTGAGACGCGCTGTGTCTTGGACACCAGAACGAGGATTTTGAACTTAATACATGCAGAGAGAAGAAGCCAGTGCAGTTGCTCAGACATGAAGGACAAAATGCGTGAGTAGCATGGCAAATGTGCTATTAATCTTGCAGCTGCATTTAGGACTGACTGCAGAGGCATGAGACGGAACTTAGGAAGACTGATTAGAAGCGAATTCCCGTAGTCGATTAGGAAGCAAATGAAAGCATGAACCAGCGTTGTGACAGTATAATTATGCAGATTTTATAAACTCACATCATTGGCAGCCTGTTAGGCACCCGCTCACTTTACAGCTGCTCCGTAGGAAGTGGAAGGCTGAGTCGACCTATATAGGAAGCTTACTGGTATCGAACCACGTCTTTCAAGATCTTATGTTCTTTGAGCAAGAGTGTTACCATTCATCTATCTGTTGTCTTTCTATGTCTTTGATGCTGTTCGGTCCATAAACTCTGAACCTAAAACTCTACTCTTTTATTACACTGGTTATCTTGTCTGGCTTAAGTCTATTTTAAAGTTTCTACCTTGTTGAGTTTTTCTTCCCACCACACTTAATCCCAACAGGGCAAATTTATGATCAGCTTCCTCTGGTCAGTTTCTTGTTCCAACTTACCGAAGAAAGATTTGTGGTTCCCTGCCTTGTGCATACTGGTCCTCGCTTATTTGGAATTCACTATCACCCTCTTTCTTATTTAATTTTGCAAACAATTGAAGAATTTTATCCTGTTAACTGTGCTTTTGAGGTGAATTCATAAATTAGCACGATATAAAATATACCAAAGTGTTCCTATTGGTGTAGGCCAGTTACTAAATACACTTTGTCAGACAATACTTGACAGAAATTCTTGATCTTAAAATGTGTGTGTGTGTGTGTGTGTGTGTGTCTGTATGCATGTATGCAGGTTTTGCATGTGAGTAAGTATGATCAAATACTAAGCATGATTAAATTGTTTGTTTTAGGACAGAAGAGTTCAGTCGTGAGCAAGGTATAGGTCCAAATTTAGAAACAAAAGAAGGATTACATAAGGAAGGACATGAGGTAATGTTTTATGTTTTAGTTACCAGTACTGTTTGCTGACTCTGGTTATTGTTGGTTAGTTATACAGTTGCTTATTAATGTGTAAGGATTTGTTGAAGTTGTGATGCCACAGGTTGTTGAAGTGTGGTGGACAGTAGGCTTAGCTATAAAAAAAATTAATTTATTTCAACACTTGGTATATCACTGTCAGAGTATTGCACTATTTTTTTCTAAATTGATCTTGCACGTGTTTGATTGAAGTCATAATCTAGAGGCTTAGAAGAGGTTATAAAGTGGATCTAAATCATATAATGGAACTGCCTTTTGAAGACTGCATCTTTATAGTTTAGTTAGTTTTAGACCCTTAATACATCTCAGTGCAAAATACTTTGGATGAAAACAGAAAAGACAAAAATTACTTAGTACAAAATGAAAACTCAGTCTGTCCCCATGTCAATGCATTCTAACATTAAATTATTCCGTTAAGATGAAACTGATAAGACGAAAATATTGTTTATTACAAAATGATTTTTGTCCTGTAAATATAACTCGATGCAAAGTCCTTATTCAACACAAAAGTTGCACAGGTAGCAGCTTCGCACTTCGCATGCACCTACTTTAGTTTGAGTTGGTTGGTATTTGATAGAATATCACAATTCAGTTAGTGAGATAGCGTACATATTTATAATTGGACGAAAAAATTGAAATGCCCATGCATCAAATTTATTTTACACTACAAAAGGCACTTCACTCATCAGCGGGAACTCGGAGAAGTCACAAGGGCAGACGCAAGGCCATCATCGTTTTCCATAGCTAGCATCACAACATGATGGTGCACAATACCACATATATCATACATGTAATTACCAAAATGATGCCTCTGTATAAGAAATCAAGGGGTTGACCTTTAGGCAGTTATTTGATCAGCCAGTTTCTCCAATGGAGAGGAGAGGCATGATTAATGTTGGACAGGTGGACGTACGAATCACAATTTGTCTGTTGGCCAACTCTTTGGCTATAACAATAGGCATATAATTGCATATTTGGTCTACTTCTGGATGGAATAGGGAACAAGCTTCCACTTGTGTAGTTCTGTTGTTGAAGATGTTTACACTGAATACTACTATGTGAATTTTTTTATGAAAACTTAAATTTCATTTAGGCTGCAACAACAGTAATAATAATGCACACGAATTTCACAAAAATTTGTTAAGACACGGTGCAGATGCATGACTCCACGAAATTAATTAATGACAGCAGTGATGAAACTGATGATTGCTATGCCAATACAGCATCTCAGTAAGTTGTATCATAACTGTGCATGAATTATTTGCCGTGGAAATTATTTTCTGTGGAAAATGTAAGCAAGGAAATATTTTGTGGACATGTTAAATTATCTTTGTCTTGTTTCATCAAAATTTTGTAGTTTAATTTTTATTAACGTTTTTCAATGTTTAAATGTTTTAGTCACTAGTTGACAAATGGGCAGATGAGTTCAGTGGTACAGAAAATTTAGAGGAAGACTTTTGGAAGAACCTTGAGAAGGAATGGGGATCAAGGTTTGTGCTTTGTCGTGCATGTTTACCAAAGACCGTACGTACAGTGTGAGAGTGCAAAATGAATGTAAAGACATATTTGTGTTAGTCTATGAGTCTTTATCATATAATTCACCTCACCTCATTCTGGTTTATAAGAACTTTGGATCACAATATTGTAATGAAGCCTTTGTTGTTACTTCAGTAGTAGCCAATGGAATTCTTTCTGTTATTGAAAGTTAAAATGGATCAAGAATTTATTTTTTTTCACCAGTTAATTTCTATCATTAGTGATTTAAACAAATTGAATTTTTAATTGTTTTCAGTCAGAACTTTGGAAATTATAATTCCTGGTTAACAGACTTTGATGAGTTTCAGACGGACAGCTACTACAAGGTATTAACTTTTTTGTGTTAATTTGCTTCTTATAAATACATCATGTTTTTCAGTATTTTAGGCCATTACATTAGTCCTTGAACTTGTATGTCAAGCATCTGTCCGCAATGTTGGGTTTGTTCTTGACCAGGAACTTACCTTTTACTCTGAAACCTAAATCTCATGCTTTGTTTGATTTTCAGTTGTGGCAAAATTTTGTGGGTAATTTCCTGTTCACTTTTACCCAATGCCACACTGGCCCTTGTTCATGCATTTGTTTGTAGTAGGATTGACTACTGCAGTGCCATGTATGTTGGTCTCCCCTTGGGGCACATTGGGCTGCTTGAGTGCATGCTGCATGCAGCTGTTAGGCTTGGTGGTATTTCAAAATTTGATAATGTCTCGCATTATATATGTGATGTGTTCCATTGGCAACCTATTTCTCAGCAGATTGAATTTAGGATATCAGTCTGGGTCTGGTGGGGCCAGTTAGAGAATGCCTTTGGCTACTTGCCTGAGCTCTGTTGTCCCACTCTGGGTTTGACTGGCCGCAAAATCCTCGTTCTGCGTCTCAAGGTGAACTTGTTATTTCCCTTGCGCACACTTTGAAGATGCAATGTCGTGCCTTTTCAGTGGTTGGACCAAGCACATGGAATAACCTTTCAGATTTGTGTGTCTTTTTAACTAGGGACTCAACTTACACCTTTTACAAGCACTTGAACACTGTTCTTTATTGCTGTAGTTGAGATGGGAGCATCTTTGATTAGGTTCATGGAGGGGCACTATATAAATGCTCTGAGTGAGTGAAAGATTGGCCAACTGAGGGGTGTTGAATCTGAAGTGAGAAAGGCCAACATGTATGGCATTGCAGAGTCTAGGTAAGATGGAACTAAGGATCTGTCTCAGCTTGTAATGTAAATGTAAGTCTCCAAAATGTCTCAGTGCCCTGCAAAAACTGCATCAGGGAGACTCTTGCTATATCAGTTCAAGTCCATAAGAGCCAGGTTGTTTGGTCAGTTTTGGTCCCAGGTTAGTAGGGGAGTCCGGCTGGGGAGACAAAATGATGCTATGGTGGAATTCATTAGGGGAAAATGGTGGAATTTGTTGGCGATGGGATAGTGGAGGAGTGGAGGCAGAATATGGTAGTTTGAAAAGTTTGGTTTCAGTCTTGAATGAGACGCTTCAGCAAAGAGGGTAGAGAAGTGCTTGGAATGATAAGTGAGAAAGGCTGATGAGCGAGCTACCAGGTATCCTTTTGCAGTTTGTTCCAAAGAGTTGGCATTGCATGAAGGGGCATTTGCAGAATTTGAGAGAGGAGACTGGAGGCCGTGACAGAGAAAGGTATGTGGAATAAGCAGTAGATCTGGGTCTTTGAATAGCGAATAGCTGCCGAATGTAAGAGGTTGAGAAGTTGGAAGGTCTCTGTAGGTAAGAGACAATTTTTTTAGTGGATGGTCATCATATTTTACGTGTAATAAGATGACTTGCAAGTGACCATATTTGTCTTCATTAATTGATTGCAGACTGCACCTTTTAGCTTCCATCCTAGAATGCCAATGCCAGCATCATATTATAAATCTTCATCTTGGGATGCGGTCTGATGTACTATGGGGGATGGTTTGGACACGTTCAGATATATATATATATACACACACATATATATATATACATATATATATATATTGTTAGCTCTTACATTACCCACCTGAAACAAACAAGCTCCCACACAAAATTGAGACACATGGACAGCCATATGAAAGGGTTTGCCAAAATGTGGCAGTTGAAAAATTGGACATGTTGCTAAACGTGACTTTAAATCCAAGAAGCCCTTTCAGCTTCATCACACCAATATTTCAGTTGGTTAATGTAAAAACCAGCAAGCCTCAAAGACACCCAATGCACCTTTTTCAAAAATTAACAAGTGTCATTCAAAAATGGAGAAAAGTTCTTAACACATTGACCGCCACCACGTTTTTTATCCCTACGCCACCAACATTTCCCGAAAAGCCAGAAATTTTTTTTTATTTATCTATATTTTTTACTATAGTTTTTTTTATATTATATATCTATTTTTTTACTATTTTCAACATGTATACATAAAAAGTCACATGTTTGCAGTCTTGTTTCTTTGAAGAAACAGTGTTATTCATAGATTTCAGCTTCAGTGTGGTAGACTTCCACACCTGTAACAACACACATTCAGTGCTGGCTTTGGCAAGTACGTTTTGCAACCGTAAAGTCCAGGAAGTGTTGTCCGCTATATATCTGGACACGTCCGATGCTTTGTGAAGAACAAACGCACTAAGACTAAGATTTATCCATTCAGTCTGAGGCTTTTGTCGTGATGGACCAGCGTCCTGTGAATCAATAGACATGTCATTCGGATCTAGCATCGCAGCTGACTTCGATTACACATACGTTGACAAGCATCTAAGGTTATTCAACCCCCCCCAAAAAAAAAGAAAGTATTTTTTTCTCATCCGTTTCGACACAGAAACATCTGGTATCAACACTGACACCAGCAGAATTATTAGGCATGAACCATTGTTAGCCTATAGCACCAGTGGCGTCACTAGGGCTGGTGTCACCCGGTGCGGTAAGTCATGGTGTCACCCTAAAAAATGTGATGACCTTTTTTCAGGAATTCGTCTCCCAAAAAATTTGATGACCTTTTTCTAGGTATTCCTCATCTTGCAAAAATTTCATCATTTCCTCATGTTGGGTGTCACCCCCCTCTGAGGGTGTCACCCGGTGCGGTCCGCACCCCCCGCACCCCCCTCGTGACGCCACTGTATAGCACTCCTATAGCACTTTGTATTGTACTACGAGGTGGCGCGTATATGAAACATTTTTACTACGAGTTAACTCGTAGGTGGCGGTCAATGTGGTAAGACATGTCTTCAGACTGGAAACTAACAAGAAAAGACCAATTGAACAGGCCAATACATGAGCCCAGTCTGGTGTGAACACATGCCCTGTGGCCTTAAAGAACTATCCGGTTTCTTGGCATTACAATGCGGCATGCAACTTATCCTAACCACTACATGTACATTATTGTACAACACACCAACCTACAACAACATATATATGCAATTAATATATAAAAGAAAATGCCTTGAATTATGATGGAACAACAAAGACTGCAACCTTTGACAGAGAGAATTTCTCGGTATTTCAGCAGTGTGTGGTTATGTCAACATTACTAATTTACATATTGAAGATAAGCAACAAGCAGATACTGTAGACTCTAATGTGCTTATGTACCATGCATGTGCTATTGTGCTATATATATACATCATGTAGGGTTCGATGTACCTGCGACACATAAGTGGTACATTTGCATGACGTTTTAAGTTGAAGATGTTCAAATTAAGCAGACACTAGTTGTCAATCAGATGAGAATGATTGTTGTCTTACTTGTTGGTTTCATTGGAGGCTGAACAGAATTGAACAGTTCTGTCTTTACTGCTTTCAGGACTACAAATTTGAAGAAGAGAATCCTCTGTGTGATCACCCAGATCCATTTTCAGAGGGTCTGAAGCGATTGAAGATGGGAGATATTTCAAATGCTGTCTTGCTTTTTGAGGCAGCTGCACAAAAGGACCCAAAAAATGCAGAGGTATCGTCCTGTCCTAGCAGTCTGTCCTTCTGAAAACTTTACATCAAGTCACCAAAAATCATTAAATCAGATAAAAATCTGTTCAACTAATGCAACGACAGTAGATTGATTTTAGTGAATAAATTTATGTCTTTCATATATCATTTTATGCAGGTATGATGTTATGCAAGTCTATGTTCCATAAGTCAGCTTTATGTAGGCACATTTCTACCGAACAAACTGGCTACTTAAACTACAGAATGAGGAATCACTGGTTATTGAAGAACTACAATTTCGTATGTAACAGAACTTTAGTACATCTGAACTTGAATTTTGCTGCAGGTTTGGCAGTACCTTGGAACAACACAGGCTGCAAATGAACAAGAACCTTCTGCCATCGCTGCCTTGAGAAAGTAATCTCTTGTTTTGTAATTCTTTGTGTCTGAAATATGACTTTACAGTGATGGGCAGATTCTCTAAATTTACTCATGATTACACAGTTTACACTAGACAACAGAAATTTTACTTCCTGGAAACTTTTGGGTGTACCTATTGAACGTTGGGCTACTGATCACGAAAATTACCTTAAAATTTTCCTACCATGTACAATTTTTTTGAGTCACATATTTTTTGGGATTTCCTCTCACATTTTCAGTCTACTTATGTGTTGCCCACAAAGTAAGCTGTTTTGTGTAATCCAGCCAGGCCTGGACATGCACTCAGTGCAGGTTGCACAATGTGTAATGGAAATACTAATGTTTAGGCATTCTTAGTCATGCTGGTAAGACAGGTTATCAAAGCAGCTCACGTACACAGATGCATTGATATGTGTTTGTACATATGTTGATGCACATGTTCTACAGGCATAGATAGCATTGTGTGCATACTTAAAAAGAAAACAGCATTTATTGTCTTCAGAGTGATTAGTTGCAGCAGAAATGTCTCATCAATGTTGCAATAGCTGTGATGCTTTCTGTGACATTTGTGGAGGGTGTATACCTAGGCCTCAAAGACCCAGCATGACTGCACTTATAAGAAAACATATAAGCTGTACTTTGGTTGTAAAATTGGTGGTCAAGACAAACCCTGGGTTGCCAATATGTGCTGTGGAACTTTATGCTGTCAATCTAAGAGCTTGGTATTCAGAAGTCAATGCTGTTTGCAGTCCGAATGATTTTACGAGAGAAAAGAGGATCTTGTGACAGACTGTTGCTTCTGTCTGACCATTTTCCTCTCCTCCATACATACCATATACATACCATATGCCAAGAAAAGGTGGAGTTTGGTGTTCAGCTGGATGATGGTACTCAAGAGATTCCTTAGTGTAGGTTGCTTATGTATTCCTTGGCATTGGTAACACACCACAGAACCTCGTCTGCTGCTGCCATTGGCCTCAGCATGAGAACCGAGGTTGGGTAACTCCGTCTGGTTTCCTGCCACTTGTATGTGATCCAGTGTTGGACATGGGTTCACTGTCATCTGAACATTTGTTTTGGCCCAGTTAATTTCAAGTCCAAATTCATACACGTCCTGATCCATTATCACTAAGGACAGAAACAGGACGGACCTGCAGTATTATTGCAAGAAGGGTACATCATCAACATAGCCAAGATTAGTAAACTGCTCCAACCCAACTTGTGCAGCTGAGTACCCTTCTTCAGTTATCTCCTCTGCAATCTTATTCATAGGGTGTAGAAACAGGTCTGGCACCATTCTGCACTCCTGTCACACCCTTGTCCACTCTAAACCATTCTCATGTTATGCGATCAGTATGAATTGCACCAATCATGTGCATATATAATTTCCTTCACTTGTGTGGGCCATTTGAATGGTTTTCAGCTGCACATACATGCTTTTGCATTTAACTCTGTTCAGGAAACATTTTCAAAGTGGCTTCAATTGGATACGTTCAAATCAGTTTGAGAATCATGCATGCAGCTCTCTTTTAGATACTTTCTTTATTTTAGCAACAGAAGTTACCAACATGACTGTGAATGTAATTTTAATTTATAGTGGTGCTTCAAGAGAAACTAGTCAGAGGCAGTTAATACATTAGCCGCCTAAAATAGTGCTAAATGTCATTAATAGCAGAAAGTTCATCAGTTACCAAGCAGTGCTGAGATAAGGAAAGTCACCAGTGTTCCTAGACTGTGTTGCATTGATGATAGAATATTCAAGATATGTTTCTGTATATAATATGTTTCATTTAGGGTGTAGCAACATAATTATGCTTCTGCTACCTGTTAGCATCTGCTAGATGTTACCAGAGTAGAAGACACTGCTATTGTTATTTGTGATTTAGAGCTCATCTATCAATGGGTTTTCAAAATGCCTTTAGCATGTGATGCAGGTATAGAGTCAACCATGTACCTTTACAGTTATATGTATTATATATGAAAAATTGTGTACTGAATAACTGGTGAAATATGATGCAAGCATAATTTCTTGTTTTGCTGATTTCTTTGTTAGGTGTCTTGAATTGGAACCGGGAAATCTGACTGCTTTGATGTCATTGGCTGTGAGCTACACAAACGAAGTGTTGCAGCAGAAGGCGTGCGATGCTCTTCTCCAGTGGCTCCAGAAGAATCCAAGCTATTCGCATCTTGTGCCAAAGGAAATGGAGGAGGCTAGGGATAGGTTCTATTATCTAAGGTTTGCTGATTTTCACCATTGATTATAAAATGGCTCTTCTTATGATTACATTGTGGCCCTCTTAACACAAAGTTATTGGGGACAAGCCCATTGAAACCATTTGGAAACCAGACTGCATATAAAGCAGGATAATGCTGAAATAACCTGGAATATTCTCTAACTAAGCCCTTACATAGTACAGTGCTTGTAGAGTGTCACTGCAAGGGCCAAGAACTCTCGTGGCATTGTCCATTATTGTCAATTTAGTAGCCTAAAACCCCGTAGGATGAATGAATCATTGGTGGCACAAGAGACCCAGACAACAAATGTCCAAACATCGTCCAGAATACTTAGAAACAACAGAGATAAGTGAGAAATAACTCCCAAGAACACATATTAGGTCAGATTAGTTATTTGAACAAATGAAAATTGTCAAACAGAATGCACTTATGTCCAACTGATTGATCAAAAACAATGCCCTAAAGAAACATGGCCACTTTGGCCATGCTACCTCCGCAGACTTCCTATAACGCATACTTATTGTGGGACCCGGTTGAGGAATTATCCAGCTGAAAATGGAAGACATCTAGACTAGGCAAGACAATGTATAGTATACACTCTGTTAAAGTAAACTAAGTGACACACTACAGACAAGTAGTCATTTTGCTTCATCACAGACAAAAAGTATTCAGTTAACTCTACACAACGTTCGCTACAAAAAGATATGTTACAATAATTGCCTAAGGCTGACCGAACAGGGAGCTAAATGTGCCTTATCCAAGGCAAAAGAGGTCATTGACTTTGGCATGCGGACGTCCACAAAGGGGGAGGTCAAGGTAAAATGCGGACAAATGCAGACAAGGGGATGGAGGGGTTCAAAGTAGGTCATATTTTTCAGACATCCGTTAAGGATGACCTACAGCAAAACAATTTATTAACACTTATCTTAATTTTTAGTAATGAAAATTGTAATGAAATTTACGTAAATTGTAACTAAGTAAAAGTACTGAAAAATGGGCTAAATTTTACTTTGGTAAAAGTTAAAGTATATCCGTTTTGTGATACTTCTTTAGAAGGAAAAGTACTGAAACTTTTACTGAGTACAGTAATGCATTACTTTATAACACTGTAACTGTAAGCCAAACATTCTAGAAATCTAGGTACTGTAAAATCAATTCATTACAAGATCAACTTCTTCCAATCATTCGGCCATTCTCCAGTTGCCCATATTTGATTGCATAATTTTGTTATTGTTTTTATCATTGCATCGTCCCCTGCTTTTACCAGTTCTATAGGTATTCCATCATGACCCGGCGCCGTATTATCTTTGAGTTGTTTTATTGCCCATTCTACCTCTGCTTCCATAACCTCCGGTTCCTTTTCATACCCTGTAACATCAATTTGCTCTTTTTTGACTCGTTTATCTATACTATATAACTCTTCTGTGTATTCTTTCCATCTTTTCTTCATCTTCTCTTCATCGCATATTACGTTTCCATCTCCTGTCTTCATTGAGCCCATTCTAGGTGTGAACTTTCCCGTTATTTCCTTTACTTTTGAAAACAATTCTTTAACTCTCCCTTTCCTTCCTTCATCTTCCATTTCTTTGCACATTTCATTTAAATGTTTTTCTTTATCTTCCCGAGCTTGTTTTTGGAAGGCACTATTCAGTGCCCTTACCTTATCTTTGTCGCCTGCTTTCTTTGCAGCCTTCCTGTCCGCTGCCATGCCCACAGCTTCACTCGACAACCAAGTTGTAGTTGTGATTTTCTTCTTCTTTGGGATATGTTTCTCAGCAACTTCAACTATGGTTTTCTTCATTCTCTCCCATGTGTTGTTCGAATCATCTTCCGCCTCTATCTCATCTCTCTCAAGTACTTCAAATCGATTCTTTATTTCCATCCTGTATTCCGGTGTAATGCCCTTGCAGTCGTATCTAGTCATTCGATCTCCTTTCTTCAGCTTTTTTAATTTCGTTTTCAGTGTTGCTACCAGTAGCTCATGGTCGGTACCACAATCCGCTCCTGGTCTAGTTCTCACATCTCTTATCGTACTGTTCCATCTTTTATTTACCAAAATGTAATCAATCTGATTCCTATATTTCCCATTCGGTGACGTCCATGTGTACAGTCTTCTCTTTGGCTGTTCAAAACATGTATTCATGATTCTCAAGTCATTCCCTTTGCAGAATTCAACAAGTCTTTCCCCAGCTTCATTCTGTTCACCCAGTCCATGAATACCCATTGTTCCTCTATCATCTCCTTTGCATTGCCCCACCTTCGCGTTAAAGTCCCCCATGGTTATCAGTACATCTCCTTTTGGAGTTCTATCCATTGTACTCTGCAAATCATTATAGAAACTATCGTGTTCTTCTGTTGCTATCGATGTTGGAGCATATATCTGTATAATAGTTGTGTTCACCTTTTCTCCTCTAAATCTTACACTCAAGATTCTATCGCTCACCGTATCATAACCCATTATCGCATCTGTACTTGTCTTATCACACATGATTGCAACTCCATTTCTTCCTCTTTCTTTTTGTCCTGACATTATTATCTTGTATCCATTCCAGCTGAAATGTCCTTGTCCTTTCCATCTTGTCTCGCTTAATCCCAATATCGCTAAGTCCAATTTTTTCATCTCTCCTTGAATCACATCCATCTTTCCAGTTTGCATAGAATGTACATTCCATGTACCCAATTTCATCTTTTGACTGCAGCTCAGGTTGAGTCTTTTCCCCTCAATACGATCCACCTCAAAACGTCCATTCGGCTTTTGTCCTGTTGCTTCATTAGACCGAAGGGTCATTGACTCACCGTCTTGCTCTTTCCCAGTGGCTTTTGAGTCGCACTCCGGCCTGGGAGTCCCACCATCTGCAACTATCGGTGCTTTTGGTTTGGTGTGTCTCATGACGATTTTCTTGGCATGTTAACAGGGGTGGTTTGCCATTGCCTTCCCCTGGTTTTGCCTGCCGTGCCCGTTCGTTCCCCTTCCCATGGAAGGGTATTAACGGTCCGCACCACGTGAAGGTGGGCACGGAGGACTTTGGTTCATCAGCCCAGGTCGGATCCGAGTCTACGCTCTTAAGAGACGTCGGTCAGGTCGCCTCCCTGCTTTACTCTGAACCAGAGTGACTGATGAACCTTTGCGGATTACTGGCCAAAGCCAGTGAACAAAAAACCAACATTGTGACTAACATCATTAATAAGCTACCAGTCTTTTTGGCAATCAAGAAGAAGCTCAATATTTCAATGAGTTTTCAGGAATGAGAATTCCTGTGAGTTTTCAAGCTCCAGAGTATTAGAGTTCTAGTACATGGCATGAGGTTTTAGGCAATCACCTCACTGACCTTTTCCTCTCTTGGAGAAGGTTGAAACAAGGGGGTGTTTAAAAAACATCAAATTTAGAAATTTAGATGTGGACGTCTGCATTGGTCATGACCTCTTCCCCATTGTCCTCATTTGAATGACCCCTCCCTTTTTTATGATTTTATTTTTATCTGATGTCCCTAATGTTGTCTCGTACTTTCAAGGATTCAGCTAATTTACGTCACTATTTACGTCATAATTTGAGAAATAAATATTTTATTAAATAGCACAGTACAAGAAATAAAATTTTAAAAAGTTATTTCTAAGTTATCCAGAATGCCAAAAGAAAAGGGTGCGGAATGGATTCACATTACTCTGATAAACAAGAAAGACAAAAACTCAGCATGCTAATTGAAATGCATTTACTGTGAGAAAGTTTATTCAGGTGGCACGATCCGTATTAGAGGTCATCTTGCAGGAGACGATAACAATATAAAATCATGTGAAAAAGTGCCCACAGATATCAAGAATATGATCAGAGAGAAGAATACTGAAAGGATGAAACAAGATACAGTGAAAAGAAAACAAGAAGCCTTAAATAAAGCAACTAAGCATACTGCTACATCACAAGCTCACAGTTCAATGTAAATTTGAAAAGATTTCAATATTTTTAATTTCTCAATTTCTTATTGAACCAAACTTATAAGAAATAAAATAATTGTTGTAGATTAATGTTATTTAGTGTTTACTAATAAAGTTGTGTTATTTGCTGAAAAATTCTGTAAACAAGGTATTTAAATTGCAGTAGGGCCTACAAGATCCATGTCACAAAGTCAAATTATTTTCGTTGTTCATTTTTCCCGTTTTTTTTAATTTTTTTTCAAAACAACATTTTTTCAGTTTTTTATTTAGTTCCTAACGTTTCTAACAACTATGATTTTATCCCTAAATCTCAATCCATAATGAGTGAGTCTGTTGACAATTTGGAACATCCGTGGCCATATTTGTCGCCAATGTTTAAATTAAGAGCATAGAAGGAATTATAGAAACAAAACTCAGTACTTTTACTTTTTACTTTAAAAGTATTATTTAGAAGAATACTTTTTTACTTTTATTAAAGTAAAATTTGTGATGAGTACTTTTAACTTACTTATAAGTCCTGTGTACTTGTACTTACATTTGTCCGATACTTTTAACAACACTGGCATTTTGCAACTGTGTAACTGATCTACCACAGCTAATTTTCCCTCAACAATGTATGAACACTGATGCTTGACTCTGCCAATTATGAAATTAGGCTTACTAGAATTGTCTAACAATATGTAGTATTACTAAGCACAAAACATCTTACAGCAAGGAAAAGGAAATAAGATTGAGAGTGTGTTCTTGAGGTTTAAATAAACCTACATCCTATATTTCAGTATGCAGCAGGTTTGTTTGTACAGCACATTAACTAATATAGCATTTAAGTTAATACTTTGGGAACATGATGCCATTTTAGAATCAAGACCTGACCCCCAACATCTTTTCAGTTGCTTAGCTGAGGGGATTAGAAGAAGAGCCAACACCCCCGACAGCTGAAACACTGGCGTAATTTAATCCACACTGTATGACTGCAATTACTGTTCTGTTTATAGTGGTTGTGTTTTTTAACTAATTCTGTTTCTTTATTTGTAGTAGTCATAATGAACTGAAAGATTTATACATCAAAGCAGTACAAAATGAAACCAATCAAATGGATGCCGATGTCCAGGTAAGATTTCTACCTGTACTAACTTTCATGATCACTGATCAGGTGGCATCGGAGAGTTTTATAGAAGCGTTTTCTCATTTTATTTTGCAAGGAAAATGAAGATTTGGGATGTTGATTGTTTTATTTTGTTATGTCAGTGGAGTAGTCCCCAAGGCATAGTAAAAATTAAATCAGCCAATGGGATTCAAACTCGTAACTGCATGGGTATGGAGATAATACACAATTTACAGTTGCTTCTTATTAGAATTACAAAAATGGAAACCAATTAGAATGCTTCTGGTTCTAATCTAATCTAAGAACTCGTATAGCTCCAGTGTATTAATGCTCAGTTCATCCATTGATGGTCACTACTAATCAAAATCATTGTGCAAGCATACTTCCAGGGAGAGTCCAGTCGAAAGCAAAGAAAGGAATCCAAGAAGACATGGAAACAGCTTACAGAAGAAATGAGTTCAGGAAAACATGAATTGTAGTTGAGATCTAAGGGCAGAACAGACTTTGCAGTATGACAGTTTGCTGGACAAGAGTTCCAGAGTCTAGGGACAGCAGTAAAAAAGGTGCAGCTGCTGAGAGATGTCCTCATCCACAGAGCAGTCAGATTGAGAGTAAGACAATCCGGTTGAGTAGAGGAAAGTCTCTGGAGTTGGCAGAGACTGAAGATAGGAAATGTAATATAGTCTGGTATACAATTAGCCTAGTCTTGAAAGGTTTTCGCTTTTCTATGGGCAGTCAATGCAATGATTTTAGGATCAGAGATATAATTTCATTTTTTTGTAGTTTTAGTAAAAGCTCTGGCAAAGATATTTTGACTCTTATGAAGCTTCATGAACTGAGTAGGCCCCTCTGTCAGACTGCTTTCACTCACTTAGTAAAACACTTGGTGGTGTGGTTTAGGTCAGTGGTTCTTAAACTTTTTAAGGCTAGGGACCGGCACCATCTTTATGCTGCTTTTCGCGGACCACTAATGCCAAGAGCGGGATCGCAACATGGGGATACGTACATTTAGGGGGACGCGGTGGTGTAGTGGTGTAAGTCGGTGCCTTGTAACCGGAGGGTTGCAGGTTCGAATCCCACCTCAAGCCACTGCGTAGCAACCCAAGTGCTTCTGAATCGTTGCTTCGATCTTATCGACTGTCTACGAATATACGGCACTCTAATCTCTAGAATTTATTTATTTATTTATTTATTTAAAGTATGGGAGATTCATGGGTTTGCTGCTAAAGTTGCTAAATCAAACTAATTCGTTTTTTATAATTTACATTATCATGATGTGATTCGCAGTTTCACATTATTTCTGAAGTATTTTTCATAAGTTATCGAAATATTTCACCCCTTTCGCCTGGTTCTATTCATTTATGCATGGATACAGCTCACGTTAAAAGCTCAGAGCCAGAATGATCACGTTTCTTTGCTGTTTGTTACTACTTACGAAACGGTCTAGACTGGACTGCTTTTGTTTATTCATGTTCATAAGGATTAATTTTTTTTAAAGAATTTTGTAATTACAAGCGTCTGTTCTACTGAATTACCGCCCCTTTTGACGATATGAACAAAGAACAAAAAGCAACAAATGAACAAGAAATGTTCCTCGCTCTCTTTTGCCAGATAGCCAACTTCGTAGTGCTTTCGTGGTGCCAACTGACGAGCAAAATTCAATGTTTACTGGCTATTTTTAAATATATAGAACTTACAGATTTATTCATATGTAATATTTAATTTTTTAATTAAATATTGCCAATGATTACCCATTTAATTAGAATACGTTTGAAATATTATATATTTTCGCGAATAAGTTGAAAAATTATGAATTTTAAAGACTGTTTGGCGGACCGGTGACCAGAGCTCCGCGGACCGGCGCCGGTCCGCAGACCACCACTTTAAGAACCGCTGGTGTAGGTGCTCAGGATCCTGCACAGTTAGATATCTTGTATCAATCCAATCAGAGTTATGTATTCAAGATTTGGAGATAAGGAGACTGAATACTGGGAGACAGTCACTATGCACCTGGCTAGATAGTCCAGAAATCTGGTCAACTATTAATAGCCTCCTGGGGTGTTCTGGAGCGGTGCATTCAACAGCTGCTTCGTAGTTCATTGTCAAGGAATTCATGGACTATTTTGCCATGGAAGCAACTTTGTCAGTGATAACGCCTCCAGTTCAACTCCTCAAATGTCCCCCTGCATAGAATACCAGAGAAGCATTTCCAGTGAGTAACTCTGTGACCTTATCTTCTCATCTCTACCGAAGTGTGAGCTCCATCCTCTGCTGAAATGCCTTGTTCAAGAATTTCTTCCATTTTGCCACTGCTCGCTGCAGGCATGAGTTCTACCAGCTCTTCAAAAGTGTTTCATTCTTCTTACCTTGAGAGATGAGGGATTTATGATCTACTATGGACCTACAGCAAACAAGACATTCCTGCATAAAATTATTGAAAATTGTTGCTTTTTGTTTAACGTTTGCTCCTGGTGAGTCAACCAGACTACTGGGAAAACCATTCCGAGTCCCTGTTGATTTTGTTACTTGCATGTATTTACATAGCATAATAACGTAATGGTTAACTTGCTGGACTCTCAACCGAGAGGTTAGAGATTCAAATCTCTACCAAGGCAGATAGATGCTTCAAACTGCTGTAAATAGTATATTTCACTGTTGTTCACTGTTCAATAGTTCACTGTTGATGGATATACATATATTCGATATATATTCGTTTATTCATAAAAGTTTGGTGAAGATCATATGGTGAGGAAGACATTGGCCACCCAAGACCAAGAAAAATGAAGTTACTAACATTTCATTCAGTCCATGGCTGCCTCTCAGGATTGACTCTTGTTTATCTCATGACAAGTACTAATGGACGTCACTCCTTGTACATGAACAATAACTGTATCTGGGGAGACATTAGAACCCACACTAGGCATTACATAGCAGGTGCTCAACTATTCATGTCATACAAGTATTTCATATACAGAGACACTATTACTGGCAAGTACCGTATGCACAGTACCTGCTGAGTAAATGATGGTCAAGCTGTAGGAATGAACAACTTAAACTTCTTCCTGGGCTTTCACATGTTGTATGCTGTGTACAATGGAGCACTTTTGGTCTGCTGCTTTTGTAGATTGGCCTTGGAGTGTTGTTTAATTTGTCAGGAGAATTTGACAAGGCTGTTGACTGTTTTACTGCAGCTCTTCAACTCAGACCCGAAGTAAGCACATTGAGCGTAATTTCAATGCAGATTATTCATATTTTTTGTATTTTAACTCACATTGTAATCATGATGCATTTGCTTGTAAATAACAGTAATAATAAAATTCTGTTGGTATTGCCTTTGGAAGCACTATTCCTGATATATTCTGGGATTAGACTTAATTCTAATCTTGCTATTGGTTGTTGAGTGTTATTTTTTCCTGAAGTAAAATATGAATGTGTGAATTAAGAAATAAACTGTTTGGTAACCCACAGAACAAAGGCTGCAAGTGTAATGCAACACTTTGTCTATTGTCACATACTATAAGCATAAGCAATGAGATTTGAAACATCTCTGAAACTGAACATTTTAACCAGCTTTTCAGACTTTATTGCTGATCACTTGTCATGTCAGTAAGGTTTGAACAGGTGGGTTTTTACTGGTAATTTTGCTTCTTTACCCACGTTATTAACCAATTTCTATTTGACTGACTTAACACTTATTTTTAAACATACAAGTTTTGAAATTTATTGATGTCACTGGAAGTCTTATTTGTCACATACGATATATTATTGTTAAGTCTTGGCACCGATAAGGAAGGTTGTCCTCTTGAAGACTTGCAGCTACTTTTCTGCTTTCAGCCAAATGCTCTTGCATGTCTCAGTTTTTTCTTATCAAGGATAACATGCACAGCCACAATTCGGGTTTTCTATAGCTGAGCATGTAATTTTTCAACTAATAAATTAACTAAGTCTGGCTTTCAGATTCTCAAAACAGCTCACAGGTTTCATTAACATTAAGAGCTTAGAAATTAGGTCTACATATGCCAATAAACTTTGAATTTGAAGTTGACCTGTTTTGTTGCTGTATGTAGGATTCATTGTTGTGGAATAAGCTGGGTGCAACATTAGCAAATGGCCGACGAAGTGAAGAAGCTGTAAGTGCCTACCATCGTGCGCTCAACCTTTCTCCAGGATACGTTCGAACTCGTTACAATCTGGGAATAGCCTGCATCAACTTGGGCGTCTACAAGTAGGGAAATTACAGATATCACCATATATATGAATGCCAAGGCTTTAATATCCAATTTATTTAAGTTTCTTCAGGTGGCTGTTGCTGCTCTAAATTCTCTTTTCATGCCAAATGGACAGGTGGTTTTTACTTGTGCTTAGTCTATCACAGTCAGTTAGACAGGTAGTTTAGCCCTGGTTTGTTTTTTATTTTAGAGAAGCAATTGAACATTTTCTGACTGCACTTAACCTCCAGAGGAACAGTCTTGGCCCAAAAGGGGAACAATCAGTCATGTCCAGCAACATCTGGTCAAGCTTACGCTTGGCCATTTCATTATTCGGCCGAACAGATCTACACATCACATGTGACAATCGTGACCTCGACTCATTTAATAAGGAATTCAATATTACAGTTTGAATGAATCTGTCTTGAAATAGTGCCTTTAATTTTCAGACTCATACATGAAGCATTGGGTTTTTACATAAGCTGCTTGTTGTGTTGCTGATTCAGCACAATTACCATCATTGTTTCCAACATTATTTACCACCAATTTACAGACTTTTAAAGCTGAAATTCCATGTGAGTTAATTGTTTCTTGGTATTTTAATCACATTTTCTTTGATACTGAACTTGATTTCTTTTGTACCATGATATCACTGAAAAGAAGCATTTAGTTCCTTATAATGCTACAAATTTGTAACTGAAGAAAAGATCAAGTTCTTGTACTTATGTTACTGTTACTAATTTTAAGTAGAAGTGTTCATGAAATAATTTAGCTTAGCAGGATTTTATCCATGGTTTCGATAAAGGCTCTGGTAATGAGGATTTTCCAGGTTAGAGCTATAAATGTGTACTGATTGCTCTTTAAAACTAATGGATTCAAAAGGGATTAAACTAATTTACTTAGGTGGCGAATAAACAAACTTAAACAAACAAACAAAAGTACATTTTAAAATTGTTTTATACTGTAAGGTCAAAGATCTTCTAGGCTTTTTCACCAGCTGGTGCCACTCATAAATAAACGCAATTACATTAACTTACAACGGCCATTTGCGACTTGATTTGATATAGGGCCAATAAATAAATGCAATTAAACTAATTTTACAACGGCCATTCGCGACTTGATTTGATATAGGGCCAATAAATAAATGCAATTAAACTAATTTTACAACGGCCATTCGCGACTTGATTTGATATAGGGCCAATAAATAAATGCAATTAAACTAATTTTACAACGGCCATTCGCGACTTGATTTGATATAGGGCCAATAAATAAATGCAATTAAACTAATTTTACAACGGCCATTCGCGACTTGATTTGATATAGGGCCAATAAATAAATGCAATTAAACTAATTTTACAACGGCCATTCGCGACTTGATTTGATATAGGGCCAATAAATAAATGCAATTAAGCTAATTTTACAACGGCCATTCGCGACTTGATTTGATATAGGGCCAATAAATAAAGGCAATTAAACTAATTTTACAACGGCCATTCGCGACTTGATTTGATATAGCACCGATAAATAGACGGGATTAAACTAATTTACTTACCAATAGTAAGTCAACAACCTAAGATTTGCAGACGATATAGACCTGATGGCGGAAAGCGAAAGCCAACTACAGGAACTAACGACCAGGGTACACGAAAGTAGTAAAAGATTCGGGCTTAGGATCAACGGAGAGAAGACCAAAACAATGACAATTGGCAAGGAAAAAAAGAAGATAACCATCACCTTGGAAGGAGAGGAGTTGGAGCAGGTGGCGGAATTTGTGTACCTTGGGGGTGTAATTACGGAAGATGCAGAATCGACAAGGGACATAAGGAAAAGAATTGGGCTAGCATCGGCAATGTTTGGGAAGCTGAGGAAACTATGGAGATCAGGCAACATCTCAATAAGAACAAAAACCAAGCTATATGAAACACTGGTAATACCGGTCCTTATGTATGGAGCAGAGTCCTGGTGCGTGAAAAGGGAGGACGAGAGAAGACTGCTGGTGGCGGAGATGGGATGGCTACGAGGACTACTGAATAGATCACGGAGAGAAAAGATACGGAACGAAGTGACACGAGAAGAACTGGGACAGAAGAAAACGGTAGTGGAAAGAATAAAGAAAAGAAGACTAACATGGTATGGACATGTGATCAGAATGGAGAGCGGAAGAATGCCGGCAAAGGCGCTGCACGGAGAAGTGGAGGGAACGAGGAGCAGGGTCGACCGAAGAAGAAGTGGATAGATAATGTACTGGAGGACATAGAAGACAGAGGATGGGAGTTAAAAAAGGCAATAGAACTCGCAAGAGACCGGCCGAAATGGAGAAGTTTTGTTGGAGCCTCATCGTCGGTGAACACTTGACGGAGGAGAAAAAGAAAAGAAGAAACTTACCAATAAATATTACTGCCTGTACAATGAAGGTTATAATAAATTTCAAGCACATTGGAAAATACAATTTCAAATTGTTTTTAAACCGTCTTAGGATGGGCACACATTGCATATGCATATATCACCATACATACCATTAATCACACACGCATGCATACATACACAGGAAGAAAAAACCATTGCATATCTCATAAAAGCTTTCCCATTCCCACTAAGAAGAAATCCAGAGCACATTAATTCAGACCATAGTGTAGCAAGTGTTCAAGGTATCTATTCTAAAGCAATCTCAGCACAGCCATGGCAACAGAATGTTGATGGGTATCCTATCCGTGTCTTAAACCATGACATTATAAAAATATCGCCTACCACTTTATGAACAACCACATGTAAATGGGTCTGCACTGCAGTAGTATTAACAAATAATAGATGTAACAGCTAAATTTAAAAACTGAAATATTATAAAAGGTGACAGGTTTCTGCATTTGAATCTAAAAACAATTTTTACTTGACAGTCTCATGTTGACAGTCAGTTGTTATGTTTTGCATATATAGAACCCTTAATGAAGCAGAGACAGTCAACTTCTGAAAAGGCAATTATAAGGTCAGAATCAGTTTACAGAGTCAGCTGCTATCTGAGGCACTGTAAACGGTATGACTTGAGTGCAGTTACAATATCCTCAGTTTCTTGGTCAAGCGATACTCGTGAAGATGGCAAATGACCTCTGCAGATATGCTGAATGTAACTGGGATGAAAGGCTTCTAAGTTGGCATCCATCCACATGTTGCCATGGTGGTTGATGGGAGAATCCTGACCCATGGCTGCTTCATCAACTACTTTGATGAGGTCTGTACTGACTTGTAAAGTTGACGAAGTTGCTGTTTTCGTTCATTTACACAACCTACAAAAACAAAGACACTGTTGTGAGTCCTAACATTATTAGGCCCAACATACAAATATGAAGTTGGATACTTTGTGTGACATCATCACATAGGTTATTTATTAGCCTTCTGTGTCATTTCAGCAGATTATTTTGTCCAAATGCAGAATTTCCTCAGAATTTCTAACATGTTGGAGTTTGCTGTTGCTAAGTTTACTCATGGGACTTATTTTTTGCTTCTGCTGCAGATTTTGTAAATTTTGACAGTACTTTCTCTGCATGTCATCTTGGCTACATGACTGCACTGGGAGGTATGAGCTTCCCGACGTATGGTCGAGTCTGGAATCCACGCACCACACATGTTGTCTGAAGCCAGGCAATTTTCATCTCAGCAAGATGATGTCACTGTCAAGACACAAGACTTGACATGTGTCTTCACAGTGACATCAACCATACCTCTTCAGTTTACCAACCAGCAGGCAACAAACACCTGCGTTAAATGGACCCTACCATAATGTCTGATGTTTATGATAAAGCAGATCATTCGATGTAATGTGACTAATTTCATCAGCCGAGGTCGACGCAGCAAAACTGACTATTAAATATAGCCTACTACATACATGTCCTTCTATCCTAACTATTCTTCTTCCATTTTGCATGTTATCCTCTTCTGTCTTTCTCAATGATTGCTTTCTTTCATTCTTCATTCTTTGCTTCCTTCCATTTTTCCTTACTTTCTTCATTCTCTTATTCCACCTTGTAAACTTTCACTTGTAATTCTACTTCATTTCCTACTTCCTGTGACTGAAGGTATTACGATTGGAGTCTAAGACTGACCAAGGAACGAGTTGAGTCTTGGAACTGCTGAGGTTACTGATTCCGGAAATAATGGATCAATGTAGACTGGTCCATCGTCCCACATCAGATCAAAACCTCCCACTGCTTTCTCCTTGCCATTTAATCTATAATATCAAAAGCAAATGTGATTTATGTCTTTCATCTTGTCCAATTTTACGACTTTGAAATTTGAATCTGTAAACATTAAATTTCTAAATCATTCGTAACTAACCACAACACCTGTTATCTTTAAACTTTTACAAGATTTAACCCATTCCCGCCGGAATTGTTCCGATACCTATTGGGTTAATCGGGTCACCCGTGACCCGGTCCGGCGGGAAAGGGTTAAATAAACTGTCTGTTCATGAAATTCCTTAGAATGTGAGACTTTCAAATTACAAAAATAATTGTCAACTTTTATGCAGATACTGACAAAATACTCTGGTATTAAGTCCCTACATGTAAAATGAAAATGTGAGGAATAAAACACTTAATTCAAAATTGAAGAGGCATTGTGATCACAAGGATCACACCCTTTTCTATCATCCTCAATTCCTTCCTTCCATTCATTCTTCATTCCTTTATTGACTGGATCACAAGAAATTCGTCACATGATCAAAGGTCAAACTCAACTGAACACATAATGTGTAGCAACCTCTTGTCACAGTTCCCTCTCATGAAACAAAAGAAATTTTGACTAATGTGAGTTTAAACGAAAATGGCAAACCTTCCCTTTACATATTAGACCTGGTATGTCCAAGACTTCTATATTTCATTTTGCATGCTTAAGGCCTAAAGAGAAACTGTCCCTCTACTTCATGCTACAATGTGCATAAGAATGGCTCTAGTATTACATAGAAGTTTCTGCACATGGAAGAGGAAATTATGGTGAACAACTGCACAAACCTGTTTTCAAGGTCAACAACATTAAGCACATCATCTAACAGTCGACACTTCAAATCATAATCATCCGGACTGCTCGCTGTCAAGGAAGGCGAAGCATTCACCTCAAGCAACCATCTGTTGTAATAGAAAAAGAAGAAAATTCTGATCATAACAGGTGATAACAATATGAACAAATAACAGTAAACATAAACCAGAAGGTCTAAGGAAACAACAAAAATGACCAGCATAAGATAAGAAACAAAATCCATCTCTTTCCTCCGAATGAAAAATAGACAAGTTCGCAAATGGCTCAATACCAACCTCACCAATGTAACTTCATAGAGAAGTGAACCTTACTGTTTGATGGCCCGGTCGATGATCACGTGGTCAAACAGCTGCCACTCTTCAATCAGACACGAAATCCAAATCTGGAGTGTACTGGAGAAGCGCGTTTATCGTTCCCCCATTCGTGACGTCGATCATCTGATTGAAAAGTGGCAGTTGCTTGACCACGTGATCATCGACCGGGTCATCAAAGTGGCGTCTACGTCTACGGTCATGTGTCCGTGAACAAGAAGGACATTTTGAACACCAGCTCTAGCTGAACTTCACTTCCTTATGGCTCTTGTATGCTGGAAATTTCCTCTTTTCAGTACTGCATCTCAAACGTTCATAAACTTGACAAAATCACCAACATTTCCAAACGGCGTTACGATTTGGTGGAAATATGGCTACTTTTGTTGCTTTCAAAATTTCAGGCAAATGCCAAAAGTTTTGATCGAGTTATGACACTTTTTCTTTGGGTCTACTTTTCATCGGGACACAGTGTATATTCACATGACTGAGTATGAGATAGCAAATGCTGTAAATGCTGTAAAACTAAAATGATTGTGTAATAATAATAAAATAATTTTAAAAAATAATAACAATAATCATACTAAGATTGTTATCATGAATACCATTACCTATCCTGAACAAGTTTGCAGTTTGTTAACACTTACGGCTTAAGATTGCAGTCTAAGAGAATGTCGTAGCCATAAAGTTCAAAGCAGTGCTTGTCATTAATCATGACTTTCTGAACACTGAGGATACTGCGAATGAAAATGTCATAAATCCTCTCGAAACACAGATTTACCTGAGAAACCAAGTACATGAACATAATGTGAATTTTTATATAAGTTATGAAAAGGAAACGTAAGGTGAGGTAATAATGGCTCTGTTAGCACCTGGCTTTAAAGGTGCAGTCTGGGAGTTGAAAGATCGCTTGGCTGAAGTGCAAGCATGACAAAAGCAATCCAACAACCAGATAACCCTTTCCTTATGGGTCAAAAGCCTTAACAACAAATGTGTCCTTGGACTTGAATCTTTATTACTCTGCCACCTGGTAAGGCATGGTTACATTATTATGTCTTCTCATTACATAAGACATTCATCATAAGCATAGTCATACTTGACCGGAGTACACATATAACAATCTGACAACCAAACAATCTTCTGTAATGTTATGCAAGGCCTCACAATCAAGTTTACAAAAGACACAGTATCTTGTAACTGCCAATACCCATGATTGGTACAATATGTTGAGCTGTGAAAACCTAATTCATAATACATGCAAGTAAAAAGGGTTTCTTGTCTGAAAAATGAATGTCACAATCATAGGTAATTATTAAGTAAGCTTAACTAATGTTATGCATTATGTCATGCACATATTTCCATCTAAATTTTGGGGTTGCACAGCCAACAAAGTACAGGTAAGAAGTAAAGTAATAAGCAATTCATCAAATGAGTAAATCTACAGCAACATTTTTTCTCAAAGATTAATATAATATAGTGACTAAAACAATAGCTTTAACAGAATATAAAGAAGAAGAGCAGTCCCTGAGCTAGTGTGAGCAACTTCATTTTCTTAGCCTCAGCATACGAGGGCAGATGGCCAGTCCTCTCCTTCACCATCTGATCCATGGAGCAGAAACCTCGGAAAAAATTTCTGCCGTGGTGGGGATTGAAACCCTGACCTATTGGTTGGCAGTCCAGCATGCTAACCACTCACCTATCTGAATATATTGAGTGTAAAAATGAACAAGAGATCTGTGATTGCACAATGCTTCTGAGCACTTATTTATCTTTGTAAGATTCATCTTTTGCACATGGTGTTCTGAAGATGACACCTCTTAACGGACTGATCTGGATATTGACCTGATTACAGCTGGGTTTTGGTGTGCCATTGGTTGATGCTTTGTGCATTAGACACCAGCGCAATAGAAGTTACTAATTACAATAATGGAAGGAGTGACTACAGATCCCTGAACCCCATTGGTGTCTATGACCCAATGATATGATGGATTTGAGGCATTTTTCAGGTATTGTAGTTCCCAAGATTGCAGTGTTCTATAAGCACTGACCAAATTAAATTAATTTTGCAACAACTAAAGCACAAATCAAAAGGCTAACCAGTTCCTTCCCATGTTTTGAATTAAGGTATATGCGGAGTTGGCGGACCGACCACTTTGAACCCTTCTCAGGGTCATAATCTGGGGCAGTTTTCTGCACAGCTACATTTGTCAAATGGACATCTGTTGATCATGTTAAGGATAACAGAACATAATGCATTATTTTAGTTAGAGGAAACAGTGTGCATTCACGGAGACCACAGAGTTGCAGTAGTCAAGTTGCATCAGAATAAAGCAGTGTAACAGTGTTTTCAGTGATGCTGAATAGAGCAAATCTGTTGAATCCGCCTGAAGTGAAACAATTATGTTCGAGAAATGGCAGCTATATAAGGTTTTAGGAAGAGTGTTGAGTCAAGGACAACTCCAAGATCCCAAACAGTAGGTGATGGACAGAGCAGAGTGCGGCAAACTATACGAGCTTAGAACAGTCAAACCAAATGAGTTCGGATTTGTCAGGGTCAAGTTTGAGGCACATAGATAGACTCCATAGCAGTCTTGTTGTCAAGACCTCAAACCCCAAGACCAAGACCTTGAACTTTGAGACCAAAACCAAGACCAAGAACCTCAGGACCAAGACTGAGACCAAGACCCAAAAAATCACATTCAGCCCAAGACTTCTTTTCCTTACAAAAAAATTGTCAAGTCGGACTACTCACTATTTTAATGAAAACGTGAGTCTATTTTTCAGGCAAATTAACTTTAAATGCAGACTGCAGAGAATTCTGAATTCATATTTACAAAGTCCTTCATGCAAAATGTAATTCCAAGTGCCTTTTGTATTTTATAAAAACCAATTCGCTCAGAATTTTCTGTGGGGCCTCATAAAAATTCTGCCCTGTGAAAAAATACTTTCCATAGGTGCTGAAGTCGCTTGCACACACAGTAGGTTTTCAAGAACTGGATGTAAATGTACCAATCGTGAGCCTTTTTAAAATCCTCCCATGGTTTATCAGAAAAAGTCTCGGCAGGGCTTCCCGACACAGTATAACGTAGTTGCTGCTGAAGATGGGTTTTCCTGACCAACAAAGCTTGCATCCATCCGTAGGTATTAAATTTTGTCGTAGGCTATGATGCAAACAGGCTTGATACATTTTTTAATTCTTGAGTTTTGTTAAATGACTGTTCATATTGACAGCCGGTCTTGGTCTTGCGAGACCAAGACCAAGACTTTGAACCTCAAGACAAGACCAGGACTTTTGGTCTCCAGACCCAGACCAAGACTTACATGCATTAGACCAAGACCAAGACTTTTTAAAACGAACTCGAATGCATTCAAGACCAAGACCTTGGTCTCGAGGACAACAAGTCTGATCCATAGCATGATCTCATCCAAGCAGGTGCGAGGGCTCTTTGTACGCCATGATGAGGGGAAATGGCTGACAGTGCAGAGATATAGAGGATGAGCAGCAGAGGTCTTAGGACAGAATCTTGTGGGGCACCAAAGACTACAGCAGCAATGGATGATGGATGAGGGAGTTGATGCGAACGTATGGAGTGTGATTAAACCAATTGATTAAACCAATTGGTTTCGCTCCAAAATATTTATGTGACTTAATTCATCGCCCTCACTCTGCTGCTTCTCTTCGTCCTCTTCGTTCATCTGACCGCTTGGACCTCCTCGTTCCCCGTGTCAGGACTTCTCTGGCTCAATCTAGGTCTTTTGCCTCAATTGGCCCTGCTCTTTGGAATGAGCTTCCTCCGTACGTTCGTTCTTCTATTCTCTCAGGTAACGTCTCTTCCTCTTTTAAGTTTCTTAAAACTTGCTTTTTCTCTCGGGGTCTCTCGCACTGGGAGCGCTTCTGAATGGCCCTCCCGCTAGAAGCGCTTTATAAATATCCAAATACAATACAATACAATACAATTGACGATTGTACCAGAGAAGCCAAAGGACTTTTTGCAAGACTTTGAATAGGATACAGTTACCTACACAGTCAAAACCCAGCAGAGAAATCAAGGAGTATTAAGGCAGTTACATATCCCTTGTCAGGAGCAAATACAAGGTCATTACAGACTTTCAGAACAGCTGTTTCCATGCAGTGGAATTGCCTGACTACAGAGGTGGAAGCAGGTTGTTTACAGTAGAGCTGAATGTGGACTACTTTCTCTATCCTCTTAGATAGAAAGGAGAACGAATAAGTGCCCTCTTCTGAGAGTTGTGAAATTGTTAAATGAATACCTTAACTTACTAAAGTCAGACATGATAAATCATGCAGATTATGACTTTTGTATGCATAACATGTGGTTGACTAAACTTGATTAAATCAATGAAAGATTGAGTGAATGAATGACTGTATGAGTGGACTAATAAATGAATGAATAAACCCAGCAACAAATAAAGAAAAGATTAAGAGTTTCAACTGAGCTGATGGCAAAAAGATACAGGTGTCGTCTATTGTGTCAAGGGAAAAGCGAGTGTTGGACAGCCTAGCAAAACCTTCTCTGTAAACCCAAATCTTGAGTGGAACATACTGAAACAGAAAATTCATGGTCAAATCAGACTGTAAATAAAACACAATGGTTAGCTCACAATCACATCATATCTTCTTAACCGTTAACATCTAATCCCATAACATCAGAAGCAAACATAAATAACCAGTCCCTCCTGCACAGAGCATTTGCATCATGCTAGTTCAAGAAAATTTTATCTTTTTGGGGATTCTTTGTTGTTCCCATTAGCTAAGCGCCTCTGCTTGATACGTTGTGCTGTATGACCTAACTGTGCCAATGCTTGTTTTTGCAATATCCTCTCTTGCAACCTGCTTTTGTTCCTATGTTATTGTCAGTTAATGTACCAGAACTTCTTTAAACATTCAGCTGGACCAGTGTTCTAAGACTACTATTAAACAGACGTCGAGGCAATTATAACAAGAACAGACAACAGCAGAAGGAAAAGCAGCAACAAAACAATAATGTTAAAGAGAAAGCTGAAAAACAGACAGAAATGACTAGCGTGTAGACTCGTAAGTCAAATTTTCTGCCTCCGATGAGGTACGGATCATCCAGGTATCGTTGGACAACATAGTTCTCTGGCTGTTCTTTGGTAGCATCAGGTGGAACTTGATGATCACCTTGAGGTGACTGAATCAATGAAACAACAATTAAATATGTTATTATATAATACAGTTTCATCACTGAATCAATCAAACAGCAGTAAAGATAATTCAATAAAATACAAATGCAATCACTGAATGATTCAATGCATACCATTGCATCAATCAGTCAGTCAGCTTTTCTGAGTATCACTAAAAATCTTAATGATTCAATGAGTAAATGATTGTGTGAATCAATCAATCCCGTTAACAATCAATCAGTTACTGAATCAATCAGTAGTTGTTTCATAAATTAATAACTTCTGTTATCATAATGCGTAAGGCATCAGTTGATGGTCACTTTGTTAAATGGGTCCAAAGCACTCTTGACCTTGAACCGATTTCACCCCCTGCCTATCGATTTTGATTTGACTAAGTGAATTAGCTGGTTCCCACGACTTCGCTTTTGTGGGCGCTGTAGAAATCTCGAGATTATGATTACGATTAATCTTTCAGAAGAGCATGTAGAAATAAGACCCATCACACTAGGGGTCAACCGGAAATTGACTCGGACATTTGCCTCAGCCGGAAATCCCGTTTCCGGAACTATTCACCTCGGAAAATACTGTAGACGCAAATAGTTGCAAAAAATTTTCTTTACAAAACATTTTTCTTTAAAAACTTATTCAGTAAACTTACGTATATAAAATTATAAATGTTCAGCCTTAAAACAATTACACATCCATTGAATTCAATTCCATTTTCTTGAAATTATGTCAATTTATTGAATTTAATGCAATTTTAGAAAACTTCACAACTGCACAGAAATGACTAAAATTCAAAATGTATCAGTCACTTATTACAAGTACAAAAATTTGTTTAGATAATTTTTGATTACATGAAAATGTGAAGCTTCGCATATGGAACAAATGGTATCCGGTTCGTTTCCGGATCCGGCAAATAGTATATCAAAATACTCGGATTCGGTACTTGTTGGAAAATGTCTACCTGGTTGATCCCTACAGGACACATTAATGTAAAGAGATGAAAGAGTGAGATTATGAACCTCAGTCAAAGTTGCTGGTTGGAGCAAGCAGATGGTGGAGATTTGGGATATGATAGCACATCAGACTAACAAAGGGTAGAAAACTTGAGTCCAAATATGGAGACCATAACAAAGCACCTTGTGCTATTAGAGGCAACCTCCATCGCCTATCTAGCGTTCCTTTCATGTCGCCATCCTTAGTGTCCACTCACTTGGGAACAAATCTTCCATAGTACAAGAACTGCTTCTTCTCAATTCGATATCTTCTGCAATTCAACCTGAATGCATTCACCAAGGAAATCCTGACCACTCAACTTTATGAAATAGTCTTTACTCCTCAGTCTTCTCTGGGCCTTGAACAAGCCTGCAACACTCTCTGAATCATCACACTCAACTGCACGCCATCAACGTAAGGCCAAGAGCACTGCAGTATGCCTGTAGTTTGACAGAGAATACTCAGTGTCAACAGGTTAACTAGGAGACTCAAAAGGCTGTATTGAACCAACTACATATCTACCAAATCAAGCATGCCGAATCCAAACACAGATGGTTTGATGATGCACACTTGCGCAAGGAATCAAAAACATCTCGAACATCCTGAATTCTCTTCTCCATCGAGCTCCTCTAGACTGCCAAGCCAGCACACCAGAGGAGTTCTTCATTTTTGTCCTCCATAAAGTACCACAATGTTAGAGATAGCACTGTAAACTCTTCTCATTCCGAAATACCTATCCTTATAACAGCCTCAGGCTTTTACCCTTTCACTCCTGACAACATTGCTGACCTACTAATGAAATCTACATCCAAACACTGTGACCTTGACCACGTGTCTACATGGCTTGTAAGTCACAACCTCACTGCTTTGCCATTGTCCTAGCCTTCTCTTTCTATGTGCATACTTCCTTCCTCGTAAAAGAGGACAGTTACCCATACACATCTCAAAAAGAGTTGTTTCGATACCTCTCAATGTCTCTAATATTTCTTTCCTATATAATATGGCAGTTCTACTCTTACCTCTCTGTAAACAACCTGCTTCCACCCCCCACCCCCGAGTCAGATGTCACAGAAGTCACAAACTTCACCCTGACTCACCTGGATTGACCATTCTATAAGCTCCTACTGTGTGCTGAACTCTCTACTTCCTTTTCTCTACTCTCCCTATGCTCTACCGTTCGGGATCTAAACGTCTGACCTGACCTGGCTTTACGGAGAGTGTTGACTCTATGTAAAATTTCAAATAACCACAATTTCTCAAATGTGCTTGTTTCACATCAGAAGGATTTGACAGCTTTGCTCCATTCTGGATTCCGCATTGTGGAAAACAGTGATACCTCTAACTACAGAATAATGCACTAGGCTGCAAGACTGCCTTGGACACCCATACTGAGACCATATCACATCTGCTCTTCACTCTCTACACTGGCATCCTGTATATGAACAATATGAACATATCCACATCAAGCTGGTACTTCTCATGTCCAAAACATATGCAAATCATTTGCCACTGTATTTATAAATAAATAAATTCTAGAGATTAGAGTGCCGTATATTCGTAGACAGTCGATAAGATCGAAGCAACGATTCAGAAGCACTTGGGTTATCTTCCATGGTTACACCCTGTAGCTCTGATAAAGGCTCTCTTCGACAAGCATCTGCTGGTACACGTCTTGTCTCATTCACAGTTGCTGTTCCCCATCTGGAAATCTCTACCTCCTCATGGTTGCAACTGTCCTACCAACTGAAAGCTTTAAACTGAAACCTTACCTCTTCCATAAGACGAGATAAATGTGTGGCTGCAGAAACAGATATGTGGACAATGCAACACTAGTACCTAAATCTGAGGAAGGGAAACAGTAGATGGGAGCAACACCAACACCTTTCAAGGTGGCTGTGCAACCTACTGGCAGCAGCAACACATTGGAGTTGTACCAGGGCTTGGAAGGGTGAGAGGCATCCCTCCTACATTTCGTAAATCTGTTGATGAGTTAAAATTAGTTGGAGAGCAAGTCCATTCATTAGTTGTCTGCATTAGGCATGACCATAGGAAGAAGGCAAGGATGCTGACTTTAAAGGTTGAAATATTGAGCATTTTTCCAAGCGTGGTAACTAAGTAGTGTATGTGGAGGGTCGTTTGTAACATAAGAAACCTGAGAAATAATGGCTTCAGGCCAGAGTGTTACCATTCATCTATACCCCTCCCCAAAGTTGTGTTACTTAAGGCTGAAGCTGGAGAGATCACAAAACTTTTGCGTTCCCAGTTTCTTCTTCTGAACTTACTATTATGGGTGATAGCATGGACATGGACAACGCTCAAGCAGCAATTAGAATTCTGGAAGAGAGTAAATTCAGAGTCAAAGAGAGAGAGAATGGCATAAATATACAAAGGTGAGATGATGATTTTAAGAGTAAGCTATAGCACTTAAATTTATTTGACTAAAATATTAAATTTACTAGAAAGTTGCTCTTAATGGAGCATAAGATTTCCAAAGAGAATTGCATAACCCTTTAAATCTGCTATTGTACCTCATTTCCTAATTTACCTTTTTCCAGTCAACAATATCCTTTAGTTTGCGGAAGAGAAAAATGCCTTTTCCCTGGGACTTTGCCACTGGCTTCATAATCCAGATTTGACCCGGATTCTTCTTAAATTCTTCAACAAACATGTGATATTCTGTCTAAAATGATCCAGAGACAATTGTCAGTTGTAAAACAAAATTATAAATATGACATAACATCTAAACTCATCTGTCAGGCATATTATATCAAAACAAATACGAATTTTAAAACATGACATTTTTTTACAACTATCCAGTATAGCAAAGTATAGTCAGCGTTCAAACACATTTAATTGATTGGCAAGCAATTGCATCCAAATTTTGAATATACACTTTATTGGTCGGCATTCACACACAATGTTAGACATCAACAGTGACCATTAATTTGACATGAAAGAGATTATTACTTTTACTATAAAAGTAATGCAAAATGCAAATGCATTGCTCGAAAGCACAAAAGACTGTCATGTATTAAGTTGATAATCTGAGCCACTTTTTACAGAATCATGTGTGTAGAGAATTTTACATCGAACACTGAGCTACTCTTGTCGTTGAACCATTTGTCTTTGCACTTACACTTTAAAACTTAAAGACAGTTTGTCTTCACTCAAGGTAATGCTGTGCCAGTTTAAAGCCTGATCAATCGACAACTTCAGAAGTTGTCAACATCTTCTAACACATAAATATTAATAATAACTGAAATAACATCTTGATGATGATAGCCTGTAATATTACAGTGGCGATTTATGTAGGTAATAGTTAGATTTCAACTACTTATGCTGAGATAACAAAACAACTGACCGGCAGCTCAAAAGTCATTGGAAAAAAGTCACATCTATTGAAATGTAGTTAGGAAAAACCAAATCATATTTAAATGACATTAAAAAATAAATATGTAAATAGCAACATTACTGCTAGTGAATGCAAAAATCACATGAAATTGAAGATAAATTTCATAAGAAATAACCTAAGTGTTTATCTGGGATATATATTGGTAATGGTTGGGTGTAACAATAAGTGGGTAATGGCCGAATTTTAAAATAAAACAAATATATCACAACTGAAGGGCCCACTAGCTACATTGACTTCCTTCAGTTGGGGCAAAGACTGACACTTAATTACCCACTACTAGAACTCTAAAGCTATCACATACCTATACATATATGTGTGTGTGTGTGTGTGTGTGCGCGCGCGCACGTGTGCGTGCATGCGTGCATGTGTAGAAAAATTCACGAGTAATGCAAGAACAAAGACTGGCAACCTTAAAAGACAGAATTTTGGTGGGGTTCTACTTATACCTACTTCTCTAATTATACTTGCAGCACAGTGCATATGCTTAACTACCGTTAGTGGGTACATACCACACTCTATCCTGGTCCATATATCTAAGGTTATTGTAACTGTAATTGTAGTCGGACATAATGAAGTGCCACTTCAAGATAAAACTCATCAGTGGCACAGGTTAACTAAAAGATCACCCATATGACTGTCCCTAAAACACTAAATGAAATCAAGGGTTCCAAAAAAGAACTATGAAAAGCAGTACCGGTACAGAAGAACAAGTCTTCAGCCAAAAGGTTGAAATACCATAAACAAAAAGGATACTTTTGTGCTTCCAGTTTTCCTTGGTCCCTTTCTATCTGCTTCCGGTATCTTTTAAGATTCTTTACCATTAGATTCTTCCTTGTTAACTAGAATGTAAGGACGCACAAAGTTTTTAATACAGTCACATCATGACTATTCTGTGTATCCTGCTACAGTAAAAGCTTTTGTTGACTGTGACTTCAACAGATACACAACAAATTTTGTAGTTCAGACTGATATGTTAATAATCAACACTTTCTTTACCAATAATATAATTTGATTCCATGTATGGTATGGTATGGTATGGTATCTGAGAATTTATAAAGCGCCTCTCACAGTGTGAACTATTCAGAGGTGCTCTCAGCATGTGAGCCTCGCGGAAACAAAAAGACTTTAAACGATGACCAACAGAGAGAGAGAGAACTTAGTAAGTAGGGTCCCACGCAGTACCAATGGAAGGGAGTTCCATAGGGATGGGCCCACAACAGCGAAAGAGCGAGACTGAGCCTGGGCAGACTTCACCCGGGGAACGAACAGATCAAGCCGATTCAGAGAACGCAGGGGTCAATGAGAAGAAGCAGAGAGAGGTTTGCGCATCAGGTCACAAAGGTAGGCTGGAGCAAAGATCTGTTGCACCTTAGAGACAAGATTTATGATCTTGAAGTGGATACGAGCGGAGATAGGAAGCCAATGCAAGACATCAGTCATGTAAGTAGAAACGGAGGAGAACCGAGAACGATGAGCAATAAGGCAGGCAGCCGCATTAAGTACCGATTGAATGGCAGAAAGACGAACTTTCGGAAGGCCAACCAGTAAAGAATTGCAATAGTCAATGCGGCAACAGATAAATGCATGGATAATGGTAATGAAAACTGCAGGAGAGACGGATCGACGGATAGCTCGCAGTCTCCTCAAGTGGTAGCAGTACGTGCGAGTAAGTAAGGAGAGGTGAGAAGCAAAGATTAATTAACTATCTAAGGTGACTTCCAGATCACGGACATTCGTAGAGAATGAGAAGGTCGGGAAGTCAGCTGACAGAAGTGTGAAATCAAGTTTAGAGTAAGTAAGGAGAGGTGAGAAGCAAAGGTTAATGAACTATCTAAGGTGACTCCCAGATCACGGACATTCGTAGAGAACGAAAAGGTCGGGAAGTGAGCTGACAGAAGTGTGAAATCAAGTTTAGATAATTGCTGCTTTGTACCAAACCAAATGAGTTGGGTTTTAGAGGAGTTAAGGTTCAACTAATTACAGAGCATCCAAAAGCGAAGATCTTGAGAAAGGGAGTCAATGGAACGAACGAGAAGAAGTTGGTCAGCTGGGGGACCATGGATATAAGTTTGCACATCATCAGCATAGAGATGGCCAGATGCAAGATGCTTAGAAAAGAGAGAGTGAATGCCAGAAGTAAAAAGAATGTAAAGGATAGGACCAAGAACAGAACCCTGGGGAACACCATAGTTAATCCCAACCCAGGGCATTCTTGAGGTACTCAGGATCACCCTTTGCATTTGGTCAGTAAGATAGGATTGGAACCAGCAGAGAGGGGGACCAGATAAACCACACGAGATTTGAAGACGGCGAAGAAGAATCTCATGATCAACCATGTCAAAGGCTGACGATACATCAAAGAGAGCTAGAAGAGTAAGGCAGGACTTATCCATCACCAGGTAGATGTCAGATAGGAGGGAAAGGAGGAGTTTCAGTGGAGTGGGATGCTCTAAATCCAGATTGACAAGATGGGAGAAGGCGAGACTGTTCAAGATAGGGAAGAAATGTAACTACATTGTCACTTAATATTTAAATACTGCCAAGTTCAGTGACCCAGGTAAAGTTCAAAATGATTCTAGCAATTCAACTAAGCCATTACTACACCTGGCAATTGACTAAAAATTGACAAAACTTGTTGAGTATTTAAACTGCTAAATTGGATCAATGAACTATTATACCACAAACCTCGTAATGATTCCGAAAGTGACATATTTTCATATGTTCCTCCATGTAATAATGGTCAAAGTATTCTTTCATCCATCCAACATCACACCAATAAAAGTCCCAATCTCCATCGCTGAGAATACACAATTAACAATTTAAAATTGGTTCACATTATAAATTTCCATAAGGGCTAAATTATTAGCAAGTTTCATAAATTCTAATCATAGTATCAGTACCATAATGCCGGTCTTTTCCTGAAATCACATTCTCTACTGCTGTGTGAGACTTGAGCATTATTCCTGATCCAAACAGAACCAAGAGCCAACACTTCTTAACTATGTAAACAATGTCTGTAATACAGGTCTGTCAGATCCATTCTATGTGACGATCACTTACCACAAAGACTGTTTCTGCACTGATCCATGCTTTCAATTCCTCCAGAATCGATTCTGGAAACGGTATCCATGCTGGTCTTGGTTCCTCTCTTTTCTTGAAATCAGTCCATTCTTAATGCTTCTGCTCACCTGATTGGTGGCATATTGAAATCTGGCCATATATCCACTTACGTGCGAGATACCTTGCACTGGTTGCCCAATCCTCAACGCATTGAATTTAAGATTTTAACTTTCATGCGGAACTGCATGGTGGGAATTGCCCCATCTTATCTAGGTTCAGTGTATATCTTTACTTCATCTGTTCCTGGCTGCAGGTCCCTTCATTCGGCTGATCAGGGTGTTCTTCTTGTACCCCAGGCTAATTTCTCTACAACTCAGCACAGAAGCTTTGCTTTTGTCGGTCCTGTGGCCTGGAACAAACTTCCTCAAAAGACTACAGCTGAGCTAGTCAGCCTATCTCCATCTCTGTTCTGTTTGGACGAGGGTTCTCCTTGCTAGGTTGGGAGCCTACTGGTGAGTTTTTTCTTGAAGTTGCGCTTCACAAATTTCTATTTATGTTAAGTTATGTTATGTTCAGCAGTGTTATACGAATATCCAGAAACATGCAAAGAAACACCTCTATAAAACTTTTGCAGTAAAAATATAACTTTCAAAGTTAGGTAAGCCCAATCATTTGTGAGATTAAGAATAAAATTGAACAAGAATATTTGACAGTACAAAGATGCGAACAAACCCTATGACTTCTTGCCAACCGCGATTTCTTAAAACATCAAGAATCGTATTTTGCAGAGAGCATTTGAATCTGATCACACGATCCCTGTTAATTTATGACAACAACACAAGACAAATTCAGAAAGGATTATAGGTCACATGACACAAGAACAACAGTTGAACTGTACTACATGTCTATAAGATTTTAACAGGAACAACCAAAATACTTGGCTTGCTTACTGGTTTAACCTAGCAGTGACCATCAGTTCATATCTTATGCAAAATTAGAGGATTGCTAATTATGTAAGTAAGCAAGTAAGTAGCTATTCATTAATTTAAGACAAATGCTCACACATTACAAAACAGTTGATGTAGTTAAGAATTACTGGACATCAACCAGAAAAAAACCCAAAATGGCACAGCAGCTACTGTGAACACTTCTGACACTTGCTTCACGATGACACACAGTTCAAAGAATGATAAGCCAAATGATGCCCACGAAGAATATAAATTCGAAGTAAACTGTCGGATATACGAAGAATTTCGCTGACAGTGATGACTCAATATTTTGGTAACAACAGGTATGCTGATGAAATATTGACTATACAAATCTGTAGGCTTACGTGAAGCAAGTGGCAACCCTCAACCTTCATCATGTGATAATGATTTAGGCATGAGGGAAAATCCAAATCAGTAAAATCTAAGCAGCTGACTCAATATGTACAACAGAAGTAGACTCATATGCAAAATACCTCAGAATATACAAGCTCTTTGCAAAGAAATGGCATAAATCCCAATAAAATACACATTTCTTCTGAACTAAAACTGGCAGCAACAGGACAAGCCACCAGTGAGATCCTGAATGTATTTTAGATTAGATCACATAAAATCAGAAACTGCAATACTACAAGATAGAGGAACATGTCCCCATCATTGATGTTGATACCAGTAAAGTGTTTGTTCCCACCTTTTTGAACAGATCATTTTCATTTCTGCTGTAATTAATGTCTTGCTAACACAGTCAGTAGTAACAATAATACAATAATAACACAAACAATAATAGTGACTATATTATAGTTTAAAGTTGCCCATGGGTTTTTCATTTTAAAGGTTTATTAGTACACACTAATTAAGGTGCAAGGGCTAAAGTATGTGTGTGCAACTGAGAAATGACAACTTCCATTTTCTTCAGCCAACTTTCAAATCAGATCAACACCAGCTGCAATAAAAAATAGTTTAATGCACCAGTTGATGTATTCAAACTATTTTGATGCATTCCTTTTGAAGAGTTTCTATTGAAGTCTGATAAAATTGAAATAATTTTGTGTACCACCTGCGTCCCAGTGTTATTGCCCATTCATTTGTAGCTGGCTATTTGTTTTCCACAACTCCATTGCATTAAGTGAACTCTTCATTTCTCTTTAGTAAAATTCAAACATAGGTTCAGAGCTAATATAGGCTTGGCACTCCACGTCAGGGAGACCAGCTTATTCACTGGCACTACCGTATATCAAATCAAGTCCGCAATAGCTAGACTGCCTTATTCGTTCTGGTGCCAGGTCAGAGTCCGGGTAGGTCAAGTCGAGGAGACAGCAGGGTGCTATGGTGGTAATCGGTGATGATGGTAGTTTGTGTGGTGGTGCAGGAATAGCATCAGAAAAAAGATAACTTGAAGAGTACGGTTTTCAATCGTGAGTGGAAAGCAGCGGAGGACAGTGCAAGCGGAGGAGAGGTGAAATTACCAAGCAAGATAGGAGAATGAGCAAACTGGCAGAGATCTTCTGGCAGATCATTCCAAAGAGCCGGTGCAGCATAGACTAAGATGCGGTTGCAGAATTTCAGAGAGGTGGAGACTGGAAGCCGAGATAGCGAAAGATATGATGATGAGCGAGTAGACCTGGACTGTTGGATGGTGAAGAGATGGCGAATGTAAGAAGGTTGAGAAGTTTGAAGTGCTGTAGGTAAGAGATACAATTTTTAATGAACGTGCTGAGGGACTTTTAGCCAATGAAGTGATTTCAGAACAGGTGCTATGTGGAGGTGTTTGGGAGTTTCGGTGACTACACAGGCAAGGGCATTCTGGACTTGTAATCAAGTATTGGGCGCAAATGTGCATGCAGCAGGTGCGAGAAAGCTGGGTGATGTGGTCAGCAAAGGTGAGGTTTTATTGAAGATGATTCCAAGATTGCGGACAACAGAAGAGTAAGATGCAGGGGAAGTGAGATCCATTGGCAATAGGTCGGAAGGTTACTTTGCTTAATTGCTTGAAGACCAATATACACTAAAACACTTTTCCTCAAACATACCCAATTTCGTTTCTCTTTTGAGTTGGTTTGCTTGCACCAGAAGGATGCTACAACAGTGCACACAGTTTATACTTGTCTTTTAATTCTATGTTAACAGTAAACCCACAGGCACATGGCCTACCACCCACCTCGACAAAAAGACAGCAATTCTCTGCTCATGGCGCCTTCCAGATAAATGTTTCCAATAACATAAATGAGCAATGCAAACTGTTGAATTCAATCATAAACAGAGCAATATGCAATTTAATTTAAATCTAAAACACTTCTTCACACCACACAATAGCTGTGTCAGGGAAAATTGCTCATTCACCCGAGCCTTATAAAATCAGGTCTGCAAGACCCAGGTTGTTGGGTCGGTTCTGGTGCCTGGTCCGAATCCACGGGGTTTCTGTTGGGAGACAGAGTGGTACTAAGGAGCAAAGTGGTTAACCTTTTACATATCCAGCAGATCAGTCCGCTAAATGATGTTGGCCAAGAAATATGTTTTGAAAAAAATAACTTGCTGGTGGCTGGAATGGACTGCAATCAGCTCTGGTGCCTGGTTGCTCATATTTAGCAAGCAGCCCTCAAAAAACAAACATACTCTGTGGGATCCAATCTTGGTGTAGTTGATGATATAAAATGCGTGTTGACCACACATAAGGTACACAAAGTGCTTCTTTTACCACTTCCCCTTATAGTTTGATAGGATAGTTTCCAGGCAAGAGGGAACGTGCAAGAGAGCTCATATTTACCAGTCAAAATGTTCGATTAGTTGCTGATGGCAGTCCTTCAGGAGTTTGGTCCAAAGAGCATGCACAGCATAGATCAAGGAATTTGCAGAATTTGAGAGAGATAGAGAATGGGGACAGAGGTACAGAAATGTATACGAGGATGAATGATCGTTGTGGTGTGAGAAATATCGCGAAAAGTCAGTAGTATAAAATCAGTATATCCCTACTTAAACTTGTATCGGTATACAATTATCTTATCTTCTGTTTCCCTCCTTTACATCGAATAACCACACTTGACTTACGTTTCATAATTATATAATTAGTGCAAATAATGTAATTGTTTTATGTACGATTATGTAATTCCTATCAGAAAATGCCTTTACGACTTTTAAATACACCTCGGGAGGTTCGCTCCTTTGGCTGAAACCAAATTTCTTTATAACTTACCTTGGACTGCTGCTTCGCCATGCTTTATATTTAGAACTTCATTTATTCCAGTGCCTTAAATACTATTCCCATTATCGCACATTCGCTGGAATATCGCCCGCGTTTCTGCCCGTTGGTCGTTTATATTGGCAACCAGGTCCTTGATTGGCACCACACTGGGCAACACAGGCCTGATGAACGCAGGTAGTCAAACGGAAACTCGTGTAAAAAATATAGATGATGCTATCTATGCACAGGTGTCGCCACCCTTCAATTGTTACAACGGGCATTAAGTCTGACTCTTCACATCATGCACTCGTCTTTCGTAATCGTAATCGTAATCTCGAGACTTCTACAGCGCCCAAAAGCTAAGTCGCGAGAAACACCTTATTCACAAGCGCTTAGTCAAGTCAAAATCGATAGGCGAATCGGTTCCAGACTTTCAGGTCAAGATCCAAAGGACTCAAGGAGTCAGTCAGGTAGACAGGAAGTACGGCTAAGGTGGGTGGTGTTTAGGGTTTAAACGGTGAGTGAGGTAGGGAGAGGAGGAGGAATCGGGATAGGATTTGAGGACAGGAGTGATGTGGTGCTTGGCGTTTTAGTCACAGCACGGGCGAGTGCATTTTCAATGGCTTGGAGGCGGTTTATTTGGGTGGTTTGATTCATCTTCTTCGCATTCTTCTTCTTAACATTCTTCTTCGTCACCGTCGTCGATCCTCTTCGTCGCATTATTTGTCTCCTTCTCGAAAGATGTTCCTGCCAGTGAACACCAATAGGCCTATGCTTCTCAACGACCCCTTCTTTAGTTAGCAGCTATTTCCGCTGAGTCCATGGGCGGCGATCATGGGGCGGGGCGAGGGGGACAAGACTCCCACCTTTAACAGTGGGGGACACGCCATGCATCCCCCACATTTTGAAGAAACACCAAGAAAGGTCATCAATCACGCGCGAATTTTTTTTACCTTTTTTGACCAGATCAGTTCACGGCGATAATTTTTTTACCTCTTTTATGACCAGATCAGTTCAAAACTCTTTTTTGACCAGATCAGTTCAAAAATGTCCCCATCACCTGTCAAACAAGATCGCCGCCACTGGCTGAGTCCCTAATTGAATCAACGTCGTCAGGTTTGGTTGTGTTCCAGTTTCGTCTGCATCAGTTATTTCGTTCGATTTCTAAATTGAAATTCGACTAGCTTTGCTAATCGTATAATTTAGGAACGCAGTCATATCGAGCAACTTGAACGCTGTGAGCCTGTGGCGGTGAATTTCATACGAAGGATGGTCCTCTATGGTGGTATAATAAGGTTGTGAGACATTGTATATTCTGGAAGGTTTTCATTGCTTAATTAAGTGTCTTTGTCGAATGAATATATTTGAAGCAGAAGTAGAATAGCAAAACATATATGTAAATAAAAAGTTATCAATTATATTTTGTTATATAAACTGTGTAACTGTTTCTTTGCGTCCCGCGTATAGGCCCTATCATTCAGAAAATACAAAATTGTAAATCTAAAATATTTGTCTCGGTGTAGTACACAGGGTGAGAATTGTCGGGGGAGGTTAGGGGGTTCAACCCCCTTAGTCTTTCTTAGGACCCCATAGTAAAGTCTTCATTGCACACCCAAACTCCACATGAATCAAGGTCTAACCCCCCCCCCAGTCTTTATTCTACAATTCTCATACTGGCAGTACAAAAGGGCTGCGTGAAGCCAGGAGACCTGAAACGTATTTTGCGGCAGCTAACTCGAACCTATGAGGCTATGAGAACCAAATTCAAGGTTATCTACTCAGGAACAGTCCAGGTGGAGAATAATCCAAACTTTCTCCAATTCATTTTGCTTTATTAGTAGAAGTGAGTATTTGACCTTGTAGTCATGTTCAAATCAATTCAAATCTTTTGAGTAATGACATACCAGACTGATAAATTTTGCTTCCAGTTTGATGTGCAGTTCAAGATTTTGATGATCTGTACTTTAGACTTCAGTCTCTTACATTTGTAATTTTACGAAATTGTGACAATTCTGGGCTTAACTCCATGTAATCACTATACTGTTACAAGCCAGACTCATTGTCAAGGTCATCCAAAACTGCTCAGAAATGCTGTTTTAAACTCCATGAAACTTGCTGCAGCTGTAGTTCTTTTCTCTCACAATTTCCGAAACAGAGCTTCGCTTAGTTTCGGTGATTTCAGTTTCATAACGATAGGTGATATGCCTAAAGTCATGAACAGAAAATATTAACACTAGATCTTGCAAATATTCTACTCCTATGTGACTCATTGCTTTCGCCTTGGTGCATTTCCCTTAAGGGCAGTCCTGGCTTTATGGAAAGGTCGGGCAGCAACTGTTCAGGGCATCATGCACTCTAGACCCTGACACTGAGCCAGAAACCCTTCATATGTCATTCTGACAGAGAGGGACAGAAAAAGCAGGAGAGGTAGTGTTGGGTATACAGAGAAGAGAGAGGCAATGTTTCCGTTAGGAACACAAAATGAGGACATTGGGCCTTGGCCTACTTACGTCCGGGCCTAGAATATTGCTGTAAATCAGCCAAAATCGTCAAGTTTTGGACGTTTTTATCGGGCGTAAAAACGGCCGTTTGGGCGTTAATGGAAACCCTGGAGAGAGGGCTTCGTCGACAGCAGTGATAGATACAGGACCGTTTTTACCAGAGGTGCAAACGGTGCAGCGCACCGAGGGCCCTGAGCCGAGCGGATACAGCAATTTTGTTGCTATTTGCTAAAAGTCTTATGCAGGTCTCTGTCTCACTTCAAATTTCTGTAAAATTAGTAAGTGTACGTATAAGGAAGCACTAGTGATTATATTGATTTAATTCACTATGTTTACTAATGCTTACTTACACTGTTTGCTACATTTACAGTACATAACAAGCACCTGCAGTCCATAATAGATCTATGGACTGTGCTTGCACCTACTCTCTCTGCTTACATATTTGAGATTTATCAGAATTTATTGACAAATAGTTGTTACAAAGTGTTAAAGTGTTCTATATAGGTCTGCACTTACTCTCAAACAGTCAGTGGCTACCACTTATTAGTGCAATGGTGTGTATCATAACTAAAGGATAAATGGGATATAAAAAAACCTCTTGACTCGGTGAACAGGTCAAGCAGGTAGCAACAGTAGCTACTAGAAAAGCCTTGGATATAATTTTTTGATGATACTTATTTATACGCCGTACATGGTATTGGCAAACCAGTGACCGCTTGACCGACACAGGCCCCTTTTGTAACTTTTTGCATCGACATTCGCGGAACCTTATCAACGGCCCTGACTGGATATATAGTTTAGGTATTAATACTCTGTGCAAGGATTTTCAGAGAGAGAAAAGATAGACAGACGGAGTTGAAATTTGATATAGCTGTAAATTTTTGGCGCCTTTGGACATAGGACTTCGTTGTCTTTCATGTTATTATCATTGAAATTTAAGGCACAGATGATCAAAATTTGTCTTTAAACAGATCATTTTGCTGCCCTAATTGCCTTCCCTGAACTGTGCCACCCAGGGCAGCCACACCTCCCCCACCCCCAGCTATGCCACTGGAGAGGTGAAATAGTCTGTGTGTAACTGTACTTAATATGGAGAGTGATTGTGGTGATGAGGGTTATTCACAGGACTCCAAGGATGGTAACAGAGGTTGGTATAGGTCGGGTGTCTGACTTGCGCCAAATGTCACAAAATTTTACCTGGTGACACCTTGCACGGAAAGTAGTCAAATGGGCCTATTTCCATCTTCCGGAACAAATCCTATGATTTCATAGATATTTTTTAATTCTGTTCCATGCAGTGAAAAGACCTTTCATCATTAAGTTTAACATGCCATGGGTAAACTCCATGCACGAAACATTTTCACTTTGTAAATCTTTCTGTCTTTTCTAGCGGCACCCAGCGAAATGTATTCGTCTGAGCAGTATCATTAAATTCCAGCCCTTTGTGTTTCTCTGCCTGTTTTTCTCTGTCTCAACAACACGAATCGCGAGAAAATGTCAAACATATCGATCCAAATAACACTTCCGATAAGGACTAGAAAGAGCATTGCTTTCAGAACTTCCTCATATGTTGACATGTGGCTGAAGTATTGGCCACTTTCTTTTACTTAGCCTCGCTATGTGATGGCATGTGTTCAGCTAATCTGTATGTCTGTCAGTCTCAGCTAAGCATTGTTTATATGATTTAGTATGCATTTATGTATAGATCATTTTGGTCAGTGATGTATTAACTACATTGTAATGAAGATCGAACTAGTCTAGATTGATTATGCAGTATTTGATTTGCTTTATATTACTTTGCATAAGCTCCACCATTCCTTTCTGTTTCGTGAATAGGCCTGGCATTGTATTGATATTATGATATACATATGCTACACATTCCATACACGCAGTAGAGTTGAATTGATAAATGCATTGTACTGGAGGTTTGAAAGTGAAGCTTTCAATCTGGAATTTATAAAGCACCAGGAGAGAGGACAGACGCAGAAATGCCTGAATGCCTGTCTTCTGTTTTCAACTGTTAATAATATATTAGCAATTGCCTTTTAATGACTTTAGCAGTTGCTAAAATGACACTAGGGTTTGTCAAGTCAAAATTTGACTTTCATAAATATGAAATTTCTCTATTCGCAGGAGCCAAGCATTTTTAGCTCTACTTTGAGACAGATTCACCTTTTCACAATAGTAATGTTTTTCTTTATGACAATATCTACCATTTATTGTATTCTGTCATAAAAATAGATGCACTGATAAATTGATTAGCTTTTAGTCTGAAGTTTCTGTGAAATACTCGAGGCTGAAAGCTAGTCATATAACCCACTGGCCGATGTTTTGTCATTTTGCAATGATATTTTATTTGAGTGTTAATTGTCTCAACTAATGAATAAATGGACACTTGCATAGAAACATGGACAGTCTGAGATGCAAGACATCAGATGTCGTGTATTGAGAGGATTTTAATTATTAGTCCTTTTCATATGCTTCATATAACCAACACGTGTTTGCAGAGCAGAATGAATATCCTACTCTAAGCTGTAGGTATTAACCCTTTACCCGTTCATAAAAAATTTCAAGTCTTGCCCTCACCGTTCAATTATTTTTGTATAAATATGATGTTTTAAAGTTCGGACATTGCTCACTGGTTTTAACAGAAACAAATAATATGCAACATTTTCCTGTATTGTTATTTGTATATGGCACTTGTCTGACCATATTAGAAAGAAATATCCCTGACAATAAGTCAATACAATACAATACAACTAAACATTTATAGCGCGAACAATACAAGTCTTCGCAGTATAAGAGAAAGTCGTCTAGTCATTATTTTCCTGATGTATGGAGTATCCAACAGTAGACCAAAACATTTCCAATTCAGGTTTCTGTACAATTGATACCTTGAAATAGGCCTAATATTATTAGTGCAAAACACTTTCAGTTCAGTGTCTGTCCATTTGTCCACCCGAGAAAATCCTTTGGGACCCGACGGGTTCGAAGCCAGTACTTCTGCCTGCGAATTACTTTCTCTAACAATAGTTGAAACACTTTTCCGTAAAGAACAAAGTACTGAAGTGGGTCGGTTGTGTCACTAACATCAACTTTTCTACCAGGACTGCCTGTGAAATCATAGTCCTGACGTGGAATTGTCAGACGAATTGACCACTCGAGTGTGAGAGCATCGTCGCCTTCATCAGGCTCTGAATCTGACTTGGAGCTGTCTATAGTGTCATGCTCTGGCTCACAATAACTGTCCGATAAGTCACCCGAGTCGTCTAGCTATGAAAAGTCTGACTCGTCAAACGAATCGTTGCCTAAAACTTGTCCAAGAACAACGTTCATATCACGCGCGTTCGAAAGTTGCATTTCTTAGAATTAGACATTTTTAGTGCTTCAAATTATCGCAAATTTCAACCCAAACTACCGATAGAAATAAGAAAAAAATAACTGTAAACACGCCATTTATTTGCATAGACAATCTAACTAATAGAGCAATACCATAGACTAAAATTTAGCGAGATAATTCGTTGTAAACTAGTAGGGTAAGGCCATGGCTATGATCGGTGAGTTAACTCGAGGCAAACGCTGCAGACTCGATAGCCGCCGGCGAGTATACTCGGGGCAAATGGGTAAAAGGTTAAGTAAGATATATTTGATGTTAAGATTTAGGTTGGATCTTATTTATGAGTCTTTGTAGAACAATCTAAATATAATTGTGGCCTTGTTCTGTTTCTTATATTAACATGAATGTTGAGTTTTTGTCAAAATCATGCTTATGTTGAGACATTTGATAATAATAATAATATTCGTTATTGATTCAAATTGACACGTACATAGTAAGATTACTTGATGTAGTAGTAACAGATGACAAAAGTTTAACTGGAGTCGAATTTAACTGCCCATCTGTCCTACTGTTGCCATGTAGGGAATGGAAGGCTGAGTCTACCTTGTGGGCCTAGCAGGTATTGAACCTGCATCCTTCGTGCCAGCATGTTACCATTCAACCATCTCCCAGTATTTTGTATTATGTCTTCTGGATATTTTGTCTGGAATTACCCAGCTTATTAGTTACACAGAAGAAGTGTTGACTAGCATAACACAGTGAATTCTGATAATCAAACAAATATTTATCAGAGTTCACTATGTTATGCTTTGTTATGGTCAAAGGCCTTATTTAAATATGACTTCAAATGTTGTGTTGTTTTAAAATTAAAATTTCTGTGATTTGGTTTACTTTTTAGTTAATTGCTCTGAGGAAAGAGTAAACTGGCATTGTCTTAATTATCTGGAACATAGCAAAGACACTGTTACATGGCTCCAATATGCCATTAAGTAAAGTAGAAACCAAAGTGAGAAATTGTTTGGTGTCATCTGATGCAGACTGTGGTATTACTAAAGACTTGTGCACAAGTTTCTTATCAAAGGTTTCAACTGGAGATTTGTGCACAGTTGTCGCAAATAAAACTTTGACCAGAATTCCAGAATTTAATTTTCATTGTTTATTGCCAAAATGCACTGGAAAGCTAAAAGTTAATTCAAGGAAATGCACTGCAGCAAAAGACTGTTGTGTTCATGATGAGAAAAAAGTAGGAAAGATTTCTGCATCTCCAATTCATCATTCTGATGTTGATCCTAGTCACCTGAAAGAGGAACCTTCTATGACATCTATCACGACCTCTGATGCATCAAATGTTACACCAATGACATTGGAACAGGTTATTCCAGACTTTGCATTCATTATGAAAACAAGCTGTGAAAACCCTATTGTGATGCAATCTATAATGCTGCTGCTCTTGAATTGTCACCCAGAGCTTGCCTTTGACATAGTGACTCTTGAACTGGCTGCATTTAGAGAGTTCATGCTGCTGAAGTTGAGCAAAGATAGAACTGATGAACTAGCTGCAGGCGCCGTTTCTTTACACAGGCAAAGACATAATCAGTTGTTAACACAAAAAGAAACTGCATCTTGTCAAAAAAGTCATGAGGATAGAACGTGTAAAACTGTTCAATGTCACAGTCGTCCAGTATTGTCGGACACGCATTTTGTGCCTAATCAGCCATCTTGCTCCAGCATTGCTTCAGGACTGATGGATCATAAAAAAGCCTTGTCACAGCTTCAGCTCAGTGAGTGGCTTGGAAACCAACTGTCAGAAAGCTGTGCACCACCTGCTAATCTTTGTCAGCTTCCCATAACATCCAGCAATTTAGTGACTGATAATGTATCCACTGCTTGTAGCAGCTGCTTGATTGAGAATTGTGCGGCCATTCAGGATCATATCTGTGAAGGTCAGAATAAAAACTGTGGATGTCAAAGTGGAAATTTAATGCCAAGGGCATCATCACTTGCATGTGGTAAGAAGGTCTGCAGTTTAGTACAGACTTCTGTAAACCCAGACTTGTGTCAGAAAGACTGGCAAACTTCTGTGAAACTTCTTGAATGTGACATTAGGAAGATTGACTCTCGTTGTAATAGCTCTCAGTCATTCTTAAAACTTCCAGTGGAGTGCAGCAATTCTGCTTCTGTGCAGACGAGTGCAGTCACTGGTATTTCTTGCATGCCCATGGTGTATTCTCAAAGGAACAAACCAATAGCAACTGACTGCAGTAGTGTCATATCAAAAACACCAGTTGTAACTCAATTTCTGACTGGTAAAATTTCACAGAATGATGATATTAAAGCCAATGCAACATCAATGTACAGTTTTAATTACCTGATGAACCAACAAGAATCATCTGCCACAGAAGTCATAATAAAGACTGATGCAAAGCCAGCCTACAGTTCTGATTCCATTCCAAACCTTCAGTCATTTTCACGCTTGTGCCTTCGGGAATTCCCTAAAACTGAACCAAAGGCAAAGGAAGAGTCAAATATGCGGGAAATTATTCATCCATCAGTAACAGTAGTTGCTAAAACTGAATCAAAGCTGCAGAGTTGTATGCCAAATGGACAAGCAGTTATTCAACCACCTGAGGTCACTGCAACTGATGCTGTCAAAATTCAGACAAACCTGAACAGCTTAATAAGTGTAGCCAATAACTACATAGTTTCCAATTCAAATGTCAAACTTGCCTGTCAGAATAACACTGAGCAACTTGGAATTTCATCTTTTGACAAGAAAACTGCTGATCGAAAGAATCCGGAAGATAATGTACTTTGTGGAATAACTGGTTTTGAAGATAGGAGTAGAATAGGAAATGTTCCTAGATTGCAGTGTAAGAAGGAATTGTTCGGTGATCCAAGAGTCTCTGCTACAGATTCCAAACCAGTATTGAATCTGACCAATTTTGACAATACTTCCTTTGTTACTTCAAGCAATGTTTTGGTGAATGCAGGTCAAGTGAAGTTGCTTAATGAGAATTCAAAGCTTCAAACAGACAGTTTACAACGAAAAGGTGAAGGCAATGTGAAACAATTCAGTAATGTGCATGATAAGTTGAAAAACTGTTATCAGAATCGACCACCAAGGATGTGCAAGGATGGAAAATGGAAGAAAAAGAACTTGCAGCAAAACTTTTCTCAACGGTTCAATTATAATCCACCATACAGAAGCTCTGGATGTGTGAAGCCATCAACTGACTATGGAGAAGTGGGAAGATTACCAGAGCGTTCCACTATGTTGACTACTAAGATTGGTAAGTCTTGCATTAGAAATCACAATGTCAAATCAAATCCTGACGTTGTTTCTTGTTATTGAACAGATGAAATAATTAAATCATCAAAAAGTTGCTATTTGGAAAGGATTTCTCCTGCATCATCTTCACAGGATTATTAATTTTCCTGTATTTTTTAAACCAGCTGTTCCCTTAATGTTTAGTTTTGTGTATAAAAGTTCAAGGAGTTGGTAGAAATTTTTGTGCTAAACTTTTCAGACAGAACTGTTGGGAAACTTATTTTGATGGGTTGTTGTGAAATTAAAATGTAGTCTTACCAAGCAGCAAGTCAGCTCTTTTATGATGCAGGGACTGATTGTTAAGTACTTAGCTAGTAATTTGTATATTGTATTGTATTGTATTGTATTGTATTCGGATATTTATAGCTTCTAGCGGGAGGGCCATTCAGAAGCGCTCCCAGTGCGAGAGACCCCGAGAGAAAAAGCAAGTTTTAAGAAAGGTAACAGAGTATAGTGCAGGTATGAGATTACTTTAGGATGATGGTTGTTTATGAACCATGAACAAGTCCTTTGTGCATTGTTATGCTTAGGTTGGTGCTTTTGGTTTAGGTTATGCATCGATTGCAATGCATATATAAAGAAAATCATAAGGGAATAATTTTACCATGTTTAAAAACTGAAGAAAAGAAATCCGTTGGGAATCTTCTATTAAGTCTGAGTTGGTTTTAGTCAAAGACATCCTTGCTGTAAGGCAATTTCGTTATGATGCTGTGTGTGATCTGGCTTCTGAAGTGTAAAATAAATAAATGTCCTTTGCTTTCTTCATTCTTTGCCAATTTCTAAACTTAGTGTTTCTGTAATCATGATTGTCTATCATGATCATTTGCACTTTGTTTCTAATTATCTGCAGTCTATTGAAATTATTTTTAGCAGTTGACAGTAAGACTGAGAAACCAGTAGTGTTATTAAATAAATTATATTGCACACAGGATGGATAAAAGTGGTGTGAAGGTGTTGATTGTGATTGTACAATGCAGGTAACGGGAGTATGTCCGGTCATCCAGATTTCAATGGTCTGTCATGTTTAAAGAAATCTGATGCTAGCAGAACAGACTTTCAAGAACGTTTCAAGCATGAGATTGCCCCTAATGCAAAAGGTCTCGACTATCAGCAGAACCAAAATGCTGGTATTGCATCTGGCAGACCATATCTACTGCACTTCTCTGATGCAGTAACATCTGAACATTCCATGTGCAACTGCCGTAAAGAGCAGAGTTTGGATGTCTTTTATGGATTCAGTGACTTCGATCTCAGGCCTGAGTTGCGTGAAGTCATTTCGGAGTTGGATTTTGAAGGTCCAACTAAAGGTAGACTGCTTTTCTGTATTTCACAGACCTATGTTTAAGTATCTTAGCATTTTTATATTGCCTTTTAAATACTCCTGTAAAGTGTGTTTTGCTAGCCTAACTATATGAATGATTCTTGTGTAGCTGCAAAAGGTTTCCACTGGCAGTTTTGAGCAGATATTTAGAGACAGGCGTATGTTTGCTGTTTGAAACACGTTAGGTTCCTCATGAAGTGGCAATCCTAGAGAATTGTTCAGGAAAAAGATTGTACATCAGGTTGTTATAATTTTGTTGACAGTTCAGCGGTGTTGTTTACGGCCTCTCTTGGATGGTGTGGATGTCATTTGTGCAGAAGGTTCAGGGGCTGGTAAGACCACGCTTCTCGCTCTGTCGACTTTACAGCGTCTGCAGTCAAGTAACAATCAGGTGAGAATAGCGACTGTAAATACCATTTTTTTCCCTCTGACTTGGCTTATTAAAACCTATGTGATTCTTAGAAAGAGCTTTATAAAGCTCCATGTATGTTATTTATGTTTAAAATAAAAAAAAATTAACCCTGTAATGGTCACCAAAAATAAAAAATAAATCAATTATAACCAGCAGAGCAACAGTTCCTAAGCATCTGACAACAGCATTGTTTTAAAATATGGTAAGAAATTAAAGTTTTCTGCTGGAAACACTTTAGTCAGAGTTTAAGAAAAATACACCTTGTCACCTTGTGCTGTCAGCTCGTGGAGCTCTAGCGATCGTCCTGGTGAACACACTCCACCGTCTCCTATTCGATGACAAGTCTCTCAATTCCGCCAAATTCATGCCAGTTAAGAAAAATACAGTAACTGAAAAGTATCTTGTAGTGTTTTGTTTCTTGTTTCATCTTATCCAGTGTTTAAGGAAAATGTTGGAGTCTCCATTATATGATATCCCAAACCTGCTGTAAAATATTTTATTTGACAACCAAGAAACTTTAGCATAAAATGTTGTAGAGAAATATGTACTAAGCATTTTAGCAGTTTAAACAAGATTAAATTTTTCTGAATGCATCTCATCCAAGATTATTTTGCATTGTTAGGCTTATGCAAGCCCAAATGGTTATGACTTTTTTATATTTAGCTTTTGTTTCTTTCCTAGTTCTTCTGAAGGTTAACGACTGCCCTTAATGAGAACATTCAAGTTCTTTAGCGCTCTCTGCTGATTCCCTGGCTGACATTGTTAATTTAGTTTAACAACCTTGCTGAACACTTTAACAACAAGCTGCATTGGTTTCCCAGTCACTTTTAGTACACTCTCATCGTTAAAGTGGTAAATAGCAATGTACAGTAGCTGAGTAGCCTACTTGCTGGTGTGCAAGATATGATTCAACTGTGCAAGAAAATCAAGCTTCAGAAAACACCAGCTTACTTAACATTGTCCTGGTTAAGGACAGAATCACATTCAAGGTTCTTCTCGTGATACAACGTATGCTTTTTGGTGCATCCCCAAAATATATTAGACCTCTGCTTTCTGTCTGTAACCCACCGGGTCAACAATCATTGTATCCAGTGTCCTGTGGTCACCATGGACTGATGAACGCAGTGATCGTTAGTTCTGCACTTATCTGCAATGAAGTGGCACTTATGCTTTCTCATGTATTAGACTGTCCTTCTGGAGCAATCTTCTACTGAAAATATATACTTTTGTAAAATTGACAGCTCAGGAAACATTTTCAACTCGCATTAAATTGCACATTTTATATCTGTAACAACACCATGTTTGAATAAGTTAGTGAATTTCCCAGTAAGGCATAGATAATTAGCCAGTGCATACATACTTTGTATTCCCATAATTCACACATACACTGCCTTCTCCTACATTATCAGCAGATGAATAATCAGAACTATTTGGTCCTAGCCGATATTTTTTGGAATTATTACCATTCTTAATTCTTTTGTTTATTGCTGTTAAAATGTCAGTACCACTCACTGGACATTTTGCAATTTGTCATGAAATAAATCCTAAACATTCAAAACTTTTGACAGTGCCTGGCTTATTCATGTTAACAATAGTACAATAACTTCTACTGGGTAAAACTGGACTAATTATCATGTCTAAGGTATCTTGTTAATGGACATTGGAAGACTTTGAACTTTGACACCGATACAGTTTACTAGAGCATGACTACATTTAATTGCTCAACTTTGCCTCAGAGTTTGTGCATTTGCGGGCATTATTCAGACACCTTTGAATTGTCAAAGCCTACTGCCATTTTGAATGGATTTAACACTTTAACACCTAAAATGTATGGAAAACTAATCCCACTCGTGGTTAAATGGTTAATATAAACCTCTTTGCCATAAACCACTTGTACTGTTGAGCTGTCAGAGGCTGCTGTCTGTTACCGAATAATAAGGGATTCAGTGCTTCAATAGATACAGGACCACAATTTGACAAGGTACTTAACCAGTCATTACATCGAGTGCATGTAATGTGCTATTGGTCAGTTGATCACTACAGGTTTTGTGCTGAGAATGTAGCACTGGCAAGCGCTACAGTGACTGAATGCAGCAGTGGCTTCATGCTGGGGATACAAGTGAGCAAGTAATGCATTGTTGATTGGCCTACCACATGTCGTGAATGAGAGATTGTAGACAGGAGTGGGTTATGAGGTCAATCTATAAAGGTGGGTTGATACAGATGGGCCTTATGCTGCTTGATGTAATTGCCTTGATATGTCATTGGCAGGTAGACTGTTCAAGAATTTCTTACTCTTTGGCAGGAGAATTCATGTGAATAGCATCCCATGTCAGAGGGAGATAAACAGTTCTTGATTGTAAAGTTCTGTATGGCTGATGGTGCAGTGAGGAATGTTGCCATTGGCAAGCACCAGATTGCCTGAACCAACTCTGCTCTACATCATTTCAGAGTTTGTTCACAAATTCCAATGCAAGTTGGAAGATTTAAAAGATGTCTCATTTTGGAATGCTGTGGCTGTTTTTTGATATCCTTAAAGTCTGTCGCAATCGAAGGCCGCCTGTCGTGTGTTTGCCGTGTGATGATGTCGACCCTCGACTCGCTATGTTCTTTTACTTGCACCTTTTGTTAAAGATGCCTAACTTTTCTATCGAAGATTCACGACGAGACTTTGTTTGTTTAATATAAGAATTTAATTAAAGAAACAAATATATATGTACACTAACTCTACGGGAACTTCCACGTAGTATTAAAGCGTTTAGATATTAAATCGGACTATCTCAAATGTTGCTTCGTACAGCCTAACTACAGATCGTTCTTCGCGTCAGTCTCTGAATCTGACGGACTTTACTCTGCCGCCGCCACCGATCGTTCCTCTCGCTGTTGAGCACTCGACCGATGTTCACTCGTCGCGCTCGTCAGTAGTACAAGTCCCGTATTCTCCTTTCCCTTCTGTTATGTAGGAACTTCAGCGTCCATCGGTCCGCCCCCTCCCCACGTCATGCTACCGCCAATTAGTGTCAGGTTGCTCTTCGAGACGCGGGTCGTCGCTCGCCTGCAGCGAGGGCGGTGTCTGGTTACACTTTGGCCGCGAGGTGTCCTATTACACCTTGGCTGTGTGGTGTCCGATTACACCTCGGCCTCGCTGACTTCATTGTTGATCAAGTGGGGACTGGCTTTCGTCCGTCATCATTCCAACTCGACCACCAACGACGACTACATCGTGATGATGATGGCATCTCGTCGTTGTTGTCGATCTCCTCACGCGACACCTCCCTTCCCGGGGGAGGACAAAGCCAGTCATTGGTTCGCCTCCCGGCTGAGAATGATGTCGTTCCCTCCGCTGATTTCCTCCAGACCATGTCCTCGTCGTTCCCATGAAAATTACAAAATAACAGCACAGTTAGAAATTATTATTTACAGTTATCGCGGTGCCTTACATGGTAGTCCGCCTTCTCCTCAATCATAGTCTGGACAAAAGATCAGCGGGAATATTCAGCGCCCCAGGTCGATATTTAAAAGCGATATCAAAGTCCTGGAGTGCCAGAGCCCATCTCGCAAGTTTAGCACTCGTGGGCGTAGAAGCAGTTAGGAAAGTCAAGGGGTTGTGATCAGAATAGAGGGTGGTCCTTGACATAAAAATCCAATTCCTAAACTTCTTCAACGCAAAGATTACGGCATACGCTTCGCGCTCCACAGTGGACCAACGCGCTTGCGTAGCATCTAATTTAGAACTGGCGAAACATATTGGCCGTTCTGTTCCATCGTCTTGAATTTGGAATAAGCAGCAACCGACTGCTTTGTCTGAAGCGTCAGTCGATAGACCAAACTCTCTGCCGTAGTCAATTGTCTGCAAACATACAGCGTTATTCAAATCGTGCGTAAGTTTATCTAGCGCATTTTGGTGTTCAGCTCGCCAGGGTATCTTAGCGGGCACCGATTTCTGGGTCAGGTCAGTGAGGATTCTGGCTGTCTCCGCCAAGTTAGGGATAAAATTCCTAAAATAACTGAAAAATCCAATCAATCTCCGTATGTCCTTCTTGGACTCGGGTTGAGGGATTTTCCCTAGACCTGCGATCTTAAGAGGATCCGGTTCAATGCTCCCTGATCCGATCAGGTGACCTACAAACGTTGTTTGTCGCCTAGCAAACGAACTCTTCTTAATATTGAGGGTTAGACCCGACTGTTGAATTGTCGTTAAATATTTCTCTAGATGTTTCATGTGATCCGGCCACGTCATCGAGTGCACTGCCATGTCATCCACGAAAGTCTCAGTGAAGTCGCGAATGGGATGAAGGATCTTTGACATGCAGCGGATAAACGAATTTGAGGCTGATTTCAGCCCGAAGGGCAATCGCACAAATTCAAATAGGCCAGCGTCACATACGAAGGCTGATAGCCAACGAGAGTCCTTGTGGAGTCCAATCTGGTAGTATCCTTGACGTGCGTCAAAGCAGGATATGAAGTTTGCACTTCCTACCTTCTGTAACACTTCCTGGATGTCGGGGGTGGGGTATGCGTCACCCGCCGAGAACTTGTTTACATACCGGTAGTCAATGGCCAGTCTTAGACCGCCTTGACCTCCCTTTTTCACAATGCACACCACGGGACTAGCCATTTCACTATGTGAGGGAGTGATGATGCCTAGGGCCAGAAGTTCGCGGATCTGCTTCTCCATCTCCGGTTTGAGCAGTTCCGGCACCTTATAGGCTCGCAAACTCTTCGGCCTGAACTCCGCGCTAACAGAGATTGTGTGTTCTAGGACGGGACAGAAACCTGGTTTGTCCGAAAACACCTCTGGAAACCTGTCTAACAGATTAAACAGCTGTTTCCGCTCGGGTACCGTTAAGTGTGCAACGGCAATAGGGTCTACTTGTGCACTGGGCCGTGACTGACTCGTGACGAAGCTACCCACCGCTTCCACGTGACCGAAGTCTTTGTCCTTCTCGAACAGAATGGAGCAATTGTTAATCAATGCTTGCTGTATTCTTTCGTTATATTTGCGAATACGATTTACGTGTAAAAGGCGGCTCTTGCCCCCTATTTCCACGATGTATGTGTAGGGCGATTTCACTTGAGCGATGATGGCCGGGCCTTGCCATTGGCCCTCCTTCTTCGCTCCTCGCGCTTCCGGTGATTGTATGATGACTTTGTCCCCTACTTCATAACGCCTGTCCATGCTTCTTAAATTGTAATGAGTAGCATAGCGCTGCTGTTCAATGTCTGAATAATATTCGGCATATAATTTAGACATTTCAAGGTTATCCCTTAATTGATCCAAATAAGCTGCGGCGCTTGCGCCCAGACTTAATGGAGAATCCCGCTCTCCCGCCCATTCCTCGGAAAGGACAGATAGAGGTCCTTTAGGCAGGGTACCGTACACCAGGGTGTAGGGACTCATGTGGGTGGTGGCAGAGGGGCGTTCCCTTAAGCTCCAAAGCACGTAAGGTAACAGTTTGTGCCATCCCCTCGGGTTTTCTTCTGCCAATTTATGAATCATGGTCTTCAGTGTGGCGTTGCAACGCTCCACTAGACCTTGTGACTCAGGATGTGCGACTGGCCCAAAGCGTGGTGAGCACCCCATACGCTGCAGAAATTCTTGGGTTAATTTGCTGTTGAAATTCGACCCGTTATCGGACCGAATCGTTTTTGGAAAACCGAAGGTCGTGAAGATCTGCATATATGCATCACATGTCGCTTTTGCCGTTAATGATTTCAGAGGATAGGCCATCGGCCATCTTGAAAATTGGTCAACCACCACTAAGGCGTAGTTGTATTCTGGTTTTGGGCTTGTGGGGTCTACGTTGGTTACTATAGGCCCAATACAATCTGCCACTAGGCAACCGAATCTGGTCTCGTCGTTGCGAGGGATAGGAGTTATGGGGGCACGCTGCGCCACTCGCAGCGGCGCATGCCTTTGGCATATGTCGCATGAGGCACAATATTCCTTCACTATATCCTCCATGTTGGGAAACCAGAAATTCAGCTTAATTCGGTCCTTAGTCGTTTTCAACGCCATATGACCTGCGAACGCAGCGTCATGCGCTAGGTTTAAGACCTTGTCTATTCTCTCTTTAGGTAGGCACAGTTGTTTTACAGAATGCCCAGCTATTTTGTCTTTATGGAAGAGCAAATTGTCTTCATTGAAGAAGTTCTTCGCCCCAATTTTCCCGTGGGCCAAGAATGGTGCTAGCGTCGAACATTGTGCTTGTTCGGCAGCCATCTTGTTTCTGCCTACTATTGTGTCTTCCTTGGGTGGGGGTGGTATCTCCGGATTGAAGAATTGCTCTTCTGTATCCGTTTCTTCGGGACTGATTTCTCCTACACTCCCACTGTCTGCTTGAGCGACCGTGAAGTACTCTTCGCCTATCAGCGACCTAAGTCCCTCTACCTCCTCCCCTCTATCCTCTTCCTCACCCGTCTCAGTCCTTGCGACCGCCTGCGCCTCTGAAATTTGGACTATTTCAGGAGCGCTGGCCGCGTGACTCGAGTACAGCGCTGTCTCGCGCAGCAAGTCGGCTGTAGTGGGCGTGATAATTAGCGGTTCATTAAGGTCTTTAATGAGTGCCGCCCATATCCGAACATCAGGGGCGTAATTTACCTCCCCCTCCCTGTCCTCGCCGGCCTGAGACCCCTTTAGTCTCAGCCGCACCACGTCCACAATCATTGATTGACCGTTCAGCCCCTTCACCTCTATCTGCTTGACCACAGGTAGGTTGAGCGGCCTGATTAGATCAGCTCGCGCACAATTATATTCGGCCCCGCTATCTATTAGAGACGATGTCACAGGGAGCCCTGTAATGTACACTTTCATGTACTCTCTTACATATGTCTCCTCCACGTCAATGCAATCCGGGTTTGTCGGCAATGCATGCTGGTCTGTCTCTTGTATCAATGGCGGTCCGTCTTGTCGCGTCTCGCTTTGTCTGTCTGTCTGTCTGTCTTGAGCTTTGGTCACGGTTGGCTGGACCGCACACGCGCTCACCTGCTTGCTTTTAGCTTGTTTGTTCTTCGAGCACAGGTTAGCCCTGTGGTCTGGAGAAAAGCATAGGAAACAAAGGCCACGCTTTCTAATCTCTTCGGGGGTTGGACGTCCGTCAGTCCTGTTACTTGTCTGTGTCCCTCCCGGTCGGTCAGTCCACGTGTCCGTCTGTTTAGCTGTCGTCTGAGGAGGTGCTGGCGCTTTCGCGTAGCGTGCCTCCGTCTTACCCGTGCCTAGACTATGCTTCGTATAGTCATTTTCCCAAGGGTGTGTGGCAGCGTAAGTGTCAGCCGCTGCAGCTAACTCTTTGTGCCCTAACCAATTCTGTTGCTCTTGACTGAGGATGAAATTCAAACATCCTCTGGGCAACATTTCTTTCATCTTATCTGCGATCAAAAGGCTCGTAACCTCATCAAACGTCATTGCTTTGCGATCTTGCAGATAGTAAGAAAGTAAATTATGCAATCTCGAAGCTAATGTTGTGTACGATTCATCTACCGTCTTTTTTGCGTTCATGAATCGCTCTTGTAAAGAGACTGCGCTCACTTTGAACTCTTTCAACAAGAAGGTTTTTAGCTTCCCGTAATTATCAAGCTCCTCTTGTGTGAGTCTGGCCGTCAATGCTCTGGCCTGATTATCTAGACAGGTCAAGAGTAATCTGCTTCGAAGGTCGTCCGGGACAGCGCAAGAGTCGAATAACCTTTCACAATGCACAAATAAACCAGGGATTTGCGCATGGTCGCTTGGGAATCTAGGTAAGAGTCCTCGCAAGCTTTCCCTATACGTTTTCATTCGTCCTACGACCGAATGTCTTAAGTTATAGTCCCTTTCGTCTCTGAGTCTCCTCTCTGCGTCCCTTTCCTCTCGGATTTCCTTCTCTCTCTTCTCTGCCTCCTCCTTTTCTTCTCTCCTCCGCTTCTCCTCCTGAAGCCTCAATTTCTCCGCTTCCTCCTTTTCTTCCCTTCGCTGCTTCTCCTCCCGAAGCCTTACTCTTTCTGCTTCCTCTCTCTCTTCTCTCCTCAGCCTTTCTTCTCTCTCTTCTTTTCTCCTCTCCTTCTCTTCCTCTCTTCTCTCCCTTCTCTCCGCTTCCTCTCTCGCTTCCCTTATCTGCTTCTCCTCACGAAGCCTTACTCTTTCCGCTTCCTCTCTCGCTTCCCTTATCTGCTTCTCCTCACGAAGCCTTACTCTTTCCGCTTCCTCTCTCTCGTATTTTAAGCGTTTTAATTCAACTAACTGCAGTTGCACTGCCGAAGCGATACTACTTTCTATGCTACCCGTGCTTACTTCCTCACTTACTTCTGGCGGGGTCTCTCGTCCAGAAACAATTATTTCAGCACTAGCCTCTCGGAGCTGGTCCATACTCATGGAATCCAATTCCTCCTCTCCTAGTCCCATCTTTGTTAGATATGCGACTAGTCTGTGATGGGGCATGTTCTGCACCCTCACTCTTTTCCCTACCGACAACTTATCCATCTCCCAACAGTCCGCTCACTAATAGAAAAAGATAAGTAAGTTAGAGGAGAGTCACCGCTGGTCAGAAATCAAAGAAAACAACGTCCTAAAATTCTACCAAAATACAACAAGAACAGAACTGAGCAAAAAGGAGCTACGCAAAAGCCTCGGCTATTCGCACACCAATCCTCATCCAGACCTCAACCGCAATCTCACAGAATACCACGACTACCAGTAAGGACTTACCCTCTGAATACGTCGAGCGAGCTCCGTCTTTTGATATCTTGGCTGATCCGCTGTCCTCCGTTGCCACTTCCGTCCGTCGTTGCTAGCGATGGCCGGTCGTCTGTTGGCACTCTTGTTCCTCGTCCTTGCCTGTTGCTGTCGGTCGCTTCGAGTCCTTCGTCCTCAGAGTCCGGCACTCGACTTCTCCAGTTGCGAAGGGTTGTGTTCGCCGCTGGTCCCGATCTGTTGAGATTCCTCTGTTCCGTTTCCGGTTCCGCTCTTCGTCGTGACGTCTTCAGTTGAAAATCCTGTCGACTGCGCCAATGTCGCAATCGAAGGTCGCCTGTCGTGTGTTTGCCGTGTGATGATGTCGACCCTCGACTCGCTATGTTCTTTTACTTGCACCTTTTGTTAAAGATGCCTAACTTTTCTATCGAAGATTCACGACGAGACTTTGTTTGTTTAATATAAGAATTTAATTAAAGAAACAAATATATATGTACACTAACTCTACGGGAACTTCCACGTAGTATTAAAGCGTTTAGATATTAAATCGGACTATCTCAAATGTTGCTTCGTACAGCCTAACTACAGATCGTTCTTCGCGTCAGTCTCTGAATCTGACGGACTTTACTCTGCCGCCGCCACCGATCGTTCCTCTCGCTGTTGAGCACTCGACCGATGTTCACTCGTCGCGCTCGTCAGTAGTACAAGTCCCGTATTCTCCTTTCCCTTCTGTTATGTAGGAACTTCAGCGTCCATCGGTCCGCCCCCTCCCCACGTCATGCTACCGCCAATTAGTGTCAGGTTGCTCTTCGAGACGCGGGTCGTCGCTCGCCTGCAGCGAGGGCGGTGTCTGGTTACACTTTGGCCGCGAGGTGTCCTATTACACCTTGGCTGTGTGGTGTCCGATTACACCTCGGCCTCGCTGACTTCATTGTTGATCAAGTGGGGACTGGCTTTCGTCCGTCATCATTCCAACTCGACCACCAACGACGACTACATCGTGATGATGATGGCATCTCGTCGTTGTTGTCGATCTCCTCACGCGACAAAGTCCAAGACCAGATTTCTTGGCAGTTTCAGTAGAATCACTTGTTTTTTTACCAAGTGCTGTTATCAATCTGGAAAGCCTGTAAACAGGTGCATTTTAATCAGAATATGTGGCCTTCATAAAGCTAAAACTGCAAAATGGTTTGCCTTTAGATCTGTGCAACCGGATGACCATTGACAATCCTTTAAACCCTTCTGTCATTTTCTTCAGGACAAATCCCAAATAGGGGTTTTGTTTTGTATATCCTGTTAACATGAATTGAAATGCACTTAAAGTGGATATTTTATTCTTCTTAGGTGGCAGTTCTGGTGCTGTGTCACACTTACAGGGCAATGGTTGAAGTCTATGAATGTTTCCGAAAGTTCAGCGCATACATGAACAATGTTAGAACCTACATTCTGGATGACAAGTTTGGAAACAGTCAATGGCTGCGACTTAATGAACCTCAGATTCTAATTGGAAGTGTGCAAAGCGTCTTGCAACTGACAAGTGTACGTCCAGATTTATTTCTTCAGCTGAAGCACTTTATTCTTGAAGACTGTGATGTCATGCTCAGGCAGACTGGTAAGATCATTTCTTTGGTTATATTTGTATCATGAAGCCATTATTGTCAGATGACTTTTTGAAGTTCTTGAATGATTGGACCTTGCAGTGCATCATCACCCAAAGCAAGATGCACAATCTCAAAGTTCTGAGTTCTTATTATATAAGATGATAAGTTCAATAAAACAACTCCAACGTCATTGACCTAAGCACCAAATCTATAAAATGCCTTGCTAACTTGAATGGTTGACCAAAGTTACACAAGTCCTTGTTATACAAACTTACCCTGACACTGACTCACTAATGCTGACCATCTGCATAACGAAGTTTGCCCATATCTCTTCCTTATCCGTGACTCCCTTCACTTGCTTCCCATTCGCCAGCGCATCCAGTTTAAATTTCTTTCCCTCTTGCATAACTGTATTGCTGGCTCTGCTCCATTAATAATAATAATAATAATGACGACAATTTCTAAGGCGCCGTAACACAGCACATGCCGTTACAAGGGCGCCTTGACAAAACAGCGACACACACACAATCAGTCAGAGAAAAAAGATAAGACTTGAGTCTAGACTTGAAAGACTCAACTGAGCCGGCCAAACGGATCAACTTATTGTATCTCAGGTCTTTTGTACTCCAGTTTCCAGTTTATGTGGTTGGATCTCCCTCTGATTGTTGGCCCGTGGCCACCTAGTGGTCGCTCGAATATGCACTGCCACGGCTCGGTCTCGGAGTTTTGCTGTTGTGGGCCCCTCCAGCTGGAACCACTTGCCCAGGCTCTTAGGTTTGACTTCCTCACTTTCCCTCCTGCCCAGTTCTGCAAGTGCCTGAAAACCTTTCCTTCCATCAGTGAAGACACTGACCCGGGTCGGGATCGCCTCTGACTTTGAGTGGCGCTATATAAGTTCTTGATTACAATTACAAAATTCTTGATTACAATGTGCACATGTCACTGATTTTACCCATGCATCACTGTCATCTGGTTTATTTGTGAACTTGGCTCAGGCCCATTTATTTTATCTGGTTCTGGGTGCTGTTCTTTCAGTTTGGCCATATGTTCTGTTATATAGTGTAAGTAACTATGTTTTTCATCCTGTTCATGGTGCAGGCTTATGCAGAGCATTTTCATCTGCATGTCGGGGATTGTCTTTGTATCTGCTCCTACTACTTCTCTTGGCCGGTGACATTGAAATAAACCATGGTCTGGTTAGAACTCATAGTCTGGGTATTGGTCTATCAAATATTTGCTTTCTTTTTTATAAGAACTGCAGTCGTGCATAATTTTCTTTGTGAGCATTCTTGCTCTGAATGAGGCCTGGCTGCAACCCAATGATATACATCAGCATTCATTTCTGATCTGACTCACCCAACATTTTCTATCTTGAATTAACCTAGGTATAGTGGTAAAGGTGGGGGGCTTGCTTTTTGTTTCAGATCATATCTCCCACTGCATAAGTTCACTTTGCCTATTCCAGCACACAAGTCATTTGAGGTCTTGGCTGCTACTCTAAATTCTGATAATAAGCAAGTATTGATTGCACATTAATATTAATTGACTGACTTCATGAGTGAATTTAATTGACTGACTTTATGAGAGAATTTCAATCACTATTTGATTTCCTCTGCTTCTGAAATAGTTTTTATGGGTGACTTTAATATTCATGTAGATGTAGCTAATCACTGCTCTTCGACGTTTCTTGATATGTCGGAAGGGTTTGACATGCAGCAGCTCATTGGTCATTCCACGTCAAATCAACCAGGGGTGTACATTACACCCCTTTGGATCTTTCTGAGTTTTTTACATAAACTACATGTAAAATTAGGAATAATGGTGAAAATTTCAGTAGAATATCTCAACATTTGACCAAGATATTAATTTTTAAAGTTAATAACCAAAAAACGAATCGCGAGAAAACTGCATGATCCACCAACTTTGGACAGTCGTATCTCTGCCAGAAAATGAGCTAGAGGGCTGAATATTTTTTGGGTAATCAGCTTTTTGTACTCTTTCCAATATGCAAGAATCTGGGTGGTGTTACCTTTGGGTTTTAATATATAAATTTGTAAATATTGCACAGAGGCCAATTTTCACTCAAGTTGCAGACATCATATCAGCAGGCAGGAATGATGTATAGTAATACTTATACTGGTTTTATACTGAGGTACATGGGTGCTCATCAGACATATAGTTAGTACCTGATTAGTTTCATTATATCTGTACTTTCCAAGGACATTTTCCTTGCCATGATCGTGAAAGTGGGGTTTACAGCTTGCCCAAAAAGTGAAGTTCATGAAAATTTGCACATATATTGAGGACACCTAGAACTGTCACTCTAAGGTGCAACAGGGCTTAGCTCCAGCCTACCTTTGTGACCTGATGCACAAACCTCTGTCTGCTTCTTCTCAGAGTTTTAAAGATCTTGTCAACTTTACTTGTTCTCATAAGTGGAATTATTTTTATGTTTTATCCTTGCTAAAAAGTCATAAAATGTAGGTACAGTACCATTCATGCACACCCAACTTTCTAGAGATCCAATTCACTGCTTGATGCTTGTCTTGCTTTTAGATATTTGCAAGAACATTGAGAAAATTGCAGAGTTTGTGCCGCAGGAAAAGCAAGTGATACTCACTAGTAGAAGAATGTTTCCTTTTATTGGCAACATGTTTAGCAGACTTGTCCGTATAAAGTGAATATGACAACTGGTAGTTTTTAGGCTGGATGAATTCAGGTACTTTTTAACCTTTAATTGAGAAGTCTGAACATTGCGGTGGTTTTCTTGTACTTTTAAAGGCTAATAACTTTTTGACTGTTTACTTAGTTACCCTAAGTGTATTGAGACATGAGTTAATAGTGTTTTCAGATACCCAGGTGAGGTAGACTGCACATTGTGAGAGCCTTAAGTATGATGCTCGACACTTTTATGTTTTTTATTTTGTTTAGTTCATCAGAGAAAAGTTTATCTGATGTTTTGTAAATACTAACTTGTGCTGATTATTGATGTGTGTGAAGTTGTGTTAATGTTTATTGAATTATGGCAAGTAATTCTAACAGCTTTGTTCAACTGCTTGTTTGTTATAATTTTTCTGTGAGTATGGTGAATACGAGACTTAATATCTTTGAAGTATTGTACTGTATATTTTTATGAGGTTGAAATTATGCATGACACATGTTATTGTATATTGTAATACTAAATGCAAGTTTAATATGATGAATCCTTTTGGGTGGGAATTAATTTTGTGGCATTTTCTTTTAACAAAGTTCAAACAGTTTGTTTTCATGAGAACAGCTATTTTTAGTAGAATAATAAATTGCTGTAAGCTACAAGCAGCTGATGGGACACTGCTAGATAGGTTTCAGTTCTTTTTTTAGTTGAGCAGCAGAACTGCAGTCCTTCAGAACTCTCCATGGCCACAGACAATGATTGATTACCAAACTAATTTTACAGGGCATCTTGTGGTGTTTCAACCCTCTCCAAGTCTGTATCCACAGTTTTTGTCTAACAGTTAAGATTGCGAGGTGTCAGTTTTAAATACTCTTAACCCCCCCCCCCAACAATTGTTTATATCAAAATTTTACTTTCAAAGGCAGATTTCAGTAGATACACATCAGCAATGTTGGTGTCTGGTTCCTCACCAGACATCATTATGCAGTTTAAAGACTAGGTCAGACCAGTCTTGACCACAAAATTCAGATGTTTTCACCCATCTGGCAACCTTCTGGTTTAAGCAGTAATTACCCTTTAAAAGTCCAATTTCTGACATAGTAATGTTTAAATTATACCATCTAAAACCCTTGCAGATATGACTGGAGCATCCATCTGGCTGTTGCTATGGGCTACAACTAGGTCAAGAGTAAACCACTGCAGTATTGATCAAAAAGTTCATTTGGGGAGTGTTGTTTTTAACCCATTTTAGCATCCCGGCTATCCACCTTGCACAAATTTCTTGTTACAGGTCACTCTTTTACAAGGAATTATTAAAAGATGACCCTCTACAATCATTTACTTGAGTTTAGGTCTTTAACCTGAATTCCTGGCAAAATTTTCACAAATTTATTCCTGTTTAATCAGTCATTATCACCTGTAGATTCACATTTTGTGTGACTTTGTGTATGTTACAGATTTTCTTAATAATAATAATGATAATTATGCCAGAGAGTTTCTGATTACCTTACTCTAGTTGTAACACAAGTGAATACTTGTCTGCTTTTTATGGACAGAAGAGTTTTCGTTTGCTAGGCAATTCTGTGGAATGTGTTTCGTCTGAGAACCTCTAGAATTGGTCTGACCTGTCAGTGTTCTAGATTCATCTATTACAGTTACATTGGCATCATTTTCTTGCATTTGTCAAATTGTGAGAGATTCTGTAATACATTCCTATGTAATTCATTGCTTGTTATTGGTATGTATTTTCATGCATCATTTTTTTGTCAGTAGCCAGACATAGACATGACTTGTGTTATTATTTGATATTTTCAAGAGTTTTAGTAAGCCTTATTTAGATGTAAAACTGTATTTGCGTTGAATTAAAAAAAAACTGACAGAGGACTAATCGCTCTTTAGCAACTGTGTTTAACCTGTTCATGTGTAATGTTGCAATTGTAATTGAACACTTATGTAGCGCCACTCAGATCAGTGGCACTCTCAACCCGCATCAGTGCCAGCACCGGCAACAAGGAGCTCTTGGAGGAGAAACAAGGGAAGACAGTCCCAAGGGGATGGATCCACACAGGTGATGCTCCTGGATTGGGGCTTGGATGAGCGCACACAAGGGACAGCCATAAGGCCACGGCCAAAGATCACAAGGAAGCCCTTGCAGACAATGAAGAAACCAGGGTACAACAGTTTATTAGGTAAGACGGAGTGAGGCAGTTGCGTATGAGGGTTAGGGTTTTAAACTGAAATTGCTCTTGGACAGGGAGCCAGTGGAGGGAATTACAGGCAGAAATGTGGGCAAACTTAGGAATATCACCTATAAGCTGAGCAGCAGCATTAGGAATAGACTGAAGTGTGTGCATATTGGAGGAGGAAAGGCCAATGTACACAGCATTACTAAAGTCCACCCAAGTGCAGATCAAAGAGTGGACCAGTGTAGTGACGGCATGAAGTGAAAGAGTTTTGAAGATGGTTGTGTTGAATACATGTAAAGATCCTTTATTTGTTAACTTATATAAGTCATGAAGTTTTAACTAATGTAACGTTTACAGTTTGGTGTATCAACGTCGCCTGCAAATGCAAACCAATCATGGCCTGCTGTTGGAGAGAGTAGCCCATGGTTAGAGCACTTCCCTTTAACATGAAGAGTATGGGTTCGAGCCTTCCCTGAAATGGTTACCATTTAGGGATTTTAACAAGTCCTTATACAATATACAGTATAAAGAATATTATTATCCTTGAACTAATGCAAGAGGCAAACATATCCATGGCATATGAAGGCACATTGCTAACAATGTCCCATCCTGTGTAAACTTCATATACAGCAAAGTTCAAGCAGTGTTAGCAAGACTAAATGTGGAATAAACCAAGTGAAATAAAATGACGTAGTAGGCATATATATTATTGCTGCCATGTACTCTGAGGAGCATTTTCAGTTAATTCCCTCGTTTCACTGTATTATTATGTACACAAGATCTCTTTGAGATGTGGTTGACATATTATGGGTGGCTGTTGTTCTGATACCTTTTATAAATCTTGTTTCTTTGACTTTCATGATCTTCATAATTATCACCCCGTTCTAAATTCGCTTGCAAAACTTGATCTTAAATAGGCTGTGTATGGTTGGGGACATGGCAGGACAAGCATAGATGGATGTCATGAATAAAACGTCCGTTTCAGCTTAGTCCGCTGCAGGTGGCCCCCACAGTACAGTTTCGGTATTGTGCTGATGACCGAAGCTTGATGTACGGAAGTGCGGCACCTGCATGTATGCTGGGCAGCAGAACGCAGTGATCGCCAACTCCGTTGACTTGAAACCAAAACACAAAGATGTCTGATACATGTTAATTGGTGCATTGCCAACCTGGAGGAGAATCTTTAACTTATTCTGTCCTCAACAGGGAGCCAGCACGGCATGTCCATCAACTTCAGTTACACTGTTAGACAACAGACATTCTGCACTGTACAAGGTATAATTATTATTGCTATTATTGTTACAAGTGGATTTGCCCGTCATTATGACGGGAGAGGTAGGCATGGAGGGAGGGAGTGAAGGAGGGACAGAGGTAGGTTGTTTGTGTCAATCAGTCTGTCTGTCTGAACGTCCGTCCGTCTGTCTGGCTTTGCGTCTGTACGTCTATCTCCCTAGTGCCCAGTGTTTGTGGGCGGCGCGAATTTCGGGCGCCCGTGTTATATTGCATCGGCTATAATCAGTCTTCCCTCGTCCTTGCTCCTTCCCCTCAAGAGGAACTCGAGGTAGGGCATAACAGACTTAATAACCGCTGTGTGTCAACCCGTCTGTCTGTCTATGTGACCGTCCGTCTGTCTTTCTGGCTGCGTGTGTACGTCTGTCTCAGTAGTGCCCAGTGTGCGTGGGCGGGTCCAATTTCTGTCGCCTGTGAGAGCGTTTAACGACACAGAACTGGGAAATTATATGTATAGATTACTACTACTGCTGCTGCTGCTGCTGCTGCTGTTGCTGCTACTACACTAACTACAGTCGTTTTACTTACAGCGACTATTAAAGTACCCCACTCCAAAGCACAGTTGGCCCTGCAAGATCAACAGGTAAAATTTATTTTATTATTGACTGTAATTGCGTACTACGGGTCGTCCATATATTAGGCCTATATACGTGCTTGGTCTTCCATAAAGGACATCCGTAAATGTCACCTACTTTAGACCCTTTATTCCCCTTGTCCGCATTTGGCATAACCTCCCCATCCTCTGCAGAGATTCTATCACTCCAGTAGGGTACTAAAGGGTAGATTAGCGCCAAGTATTTCATGTCCTTTTGGCAGAGGCGCGTTTACAGAAAACGGGGCCCTAGGCGCAACAAGTTTTGGGGGGCCTTCTGAACTAGTAGACTGAGAGTCTGAGACTCTGGTGGCAGTGGCGGCGATCTTGTCTGAGAGGTGGGGGGCGGGACAAAGTCGGCCATAGTCTGGTCGATGACCTTTTTCTAGGAATTATAGGAATTCATGTCCCAAAAAAATTCATCTCCACAAAAACTTGATGACTTTTCTACGAATTCATCTCCGAAAAAAGTTGATGACTATTTTTTTAGTCATTCGCCTCTTTTTACAACTTCTTAAGGTCACCCAACAATAACCTCATGACCCTTTTTTTAGGAATTCATCTAAAAAATTGATAACCTTTCTTCTTTCTTAGATTTTTCGGGGGGCACACTTCTGCTCAAAAATTGAGTTTTTACTTCATCTAGTCAAAAAGGCAGCGCAAACCCTCACGCGCAATTACATTTCACCGCCTTTCTTGGTGTGTCTTCAAAATTGGGGGGGGGGCAAATGTATGGCGTGTCCCCCCACTCTTTAAGGTGGAGGGACATGTCCCCCCATGATCGCCGCCCATGTCTGGTGGTGTTTAGCCTATCATGTGCTGCTGTGCAAAAACCCGCGCGGTTGAAGTTTAAGCCGTTTTTGTAAGTTTTATTGACACTGTCACTGTAATTATGAGTAGGTATAGGAATGTGAAGTTATTTGATTTAAGTATTTTAGTTAAAAAACTGAATCTGGTGTTGAATGAAGAATCAACGCGAAATACGTGGCACTTGTACTTCTAGAATAAATTGAGCTCTACAGTTGTCCCCATTATTGTGATAAATTCATCGCAAATTATTTTGGATAGGCTACTTCTAAAATTGGAAAAACATATTTTCCCGTCGTTTGGGGCCCCCGAGATTCGGGGGCCCTAGTATGGTTATCTAACCATTAGTAAGCTACTCCGCATTACAGCCATGAAGTACTTTAGGGCAGTGCTGTCCAACCTTTTTGACACTGCGGAACACCGAGGGCCACACCAGGAAATTCGAAAGCAGCGACTAAATTTATTGAAAATTATTAACTATTAAAATTTATTATGGGGGATTTATGGCAATAATTATGTGATAATCAGCGAATAATAGCACATATAAGGCATGTTTTATATAATAGTTCAGCGCCAAAATGTATATCAATAAACGTTCAAGCACATTTTTAGTGAAATATTTGGCTTTGAACGGTGCTTGCAAATTTTTTTATTTGCGGTTGGTATTCAGCTCGGGCAGTAGGCCCCTATAGCCAACATATAGATCTACTTGAAGTGCTCTTCAGAAAGACTAGTGTAATAACAAAACTACTGAACGTAGGGGCCTACTAATCGGTTAATCACTAGACGATCACGACGCTTTTTCTTGCCTTTTATGATTATTTCCGCGCCTCGAGTGGATTCTGAATTGCATGTTTCACTAATTAAAAATAATGGACCAATTAAGTTGTTCAGGTGTTTGTCTATATACAGGGCTATAATCTCAATCATTGCGATCGTCATCGTAATCTCGAGATTTCAACAGCTCCAAAAAAGCGAAGTCGCGGGAACCAGCTTATTCACAAGCATGGGCGTCCTGAGGGGGCATTGCCCCTGGATTTGCACATATTTCACAAAATAAAATATGATTTTTACAACAGTCCGAACTAGGGCCCTGCGCCGGCCGCGCCGCCGCCGCCGACATTTCGTGGGCGCCGCCGCCGCCGACTTTTGTTTGTCGGCGCGCCGCCGCCGCCGACAATCTGTCGGCGCGCCGCCGATGCCAATTTGATATGCTTAATTGTTATTGTTGCATTTTTCATGTTTTCCATGATTTCGCGATAAAGTGTTACTTTTGTGAGAAATAGAATTGGACATTTCGTGGGCGCCGCCGCCGCCGATTTTTGTTCGTCGGCGCGCCGCCGCCGCCGACCCAAAATGACCGGCGCGCCGCCGCCGACACAATGAAGTCGGCGCAGGGCTCTAGTCCGAACACGATTTTTAATGCGAAAACACTTAATTATTTACGTAAAGTCCTTGACCATTATTTAGTTTTAGTTGTGTTCTATGTTCGTGAATTGCTCTTTTGTGCAAAAACGTCATTCGCCACCCCGTATAAAAGTTTTGCACCCCTACAAAAATTCCTGCGGACGCCCATGTTCACAAGCGCTTAGTCAATAAACTCCCACCAGAATTACACCAAATATCTGATCCATCTCACAAAAACCTCACCTATTGCTATCTGTCCACAGTAGGGTGAGCATTGTCGGGGGAATCAACACCGTAGTATTTCTTAGGACCCCCACAGTTGTCTTCATTGCACACTTCAAGGGTCGTTTCCAACCCCTCAGTTGTGCTAGCACTGTGATTATATTGTTTCATCGTGCATGTATTTTAGCATTTTCTTTCACAATTCACCGGGTTACAAATACAGTAGGCCTAATGCTCTGGTCAAAACAAAACAAAAGTCAAAACAAAATCGATAGGCGGGGAGGTCCAAATCGGTCCCGGGTCAAGATCCAAAGGGGTCAGGCAGGTTGTCATGCAGACAGTCATAGGCGTAATTTGTGGGGGGTACGAGGGGTACCCGTACCCCCCACTTTTTGGACTGGGGGGTACTGTACCCCCCACTTTTTAAACAATGCCAATCAATATTTTATTATTGTGCCTTCTCAGAGAACGCAGTCACCACCAAAAATACGAAAATACTTAGATACACAGGTAAATCAAGAGCCAAAATTAATGAGAATACTGGCAAGGAATGTGTTCAAAATGGGCGCCATGCGAAAAGCTAAAGTGGAGACGAAATTGGTACCCCCCACTTTTTGGACCAAAGTATTGGTACCCCCCACTTTTTAGACTAAAGTTACGCCCCTGCAGACAGTCATACGTCTATTAAAGGTGGATGGTGTTTTGAATTGAAACGGCTATCGAGGGAGTTAAAGGGAAGAGGAAGAGGATTCAGGATAGGTTTTGTGAAGCAGCAGTGTTTTCAGTTTGAGTGAAAGACATGTGGCCATTCTGAGAAATGTAGAAAAAGGTCTGGGGGTTTAGACTTTTAATAGTTTTATCCATGTGGAGTTGAATATTTTGTCCGTATTTTGCAAAAACTGAGAAAATAAAAAAATGCGTTAGAGAGCTATAAACTCTTTAAAGTGATGACATCACCAAATTTATTTATTCATGTAGTCACGAATCTCACAATAAACCAGAGCATTAGGCCTACTGTATTTGTAACCCGGTGAATTGTGAAAGAAAATGCTAAAATACATGCACGATGAAACAATATAATCACAGTGCTAGCACAACTGAGGGGTTGGAAACGACCCTTGAAGTGTGCAATGAAGACAACTGTGGGGTCCTAAGAAATACTACGGTGTTGATTCCCCCGACAATGCTCACCCTACTGTGGACAGATAGCAATAGGTGAGGTTTTTTGTGAGATGGATCAGATATTTGGTGTAATTCTGGTGGGAGTTTATTCCAGAGAGGCGGAACAGCTATATGGCTATGGAGCGATTTGCAAATCTCAGCAATGTTATGAGGACGTCGTTAGGCTAAATAAGCGAAGTGGTTGGACCGGGAGCAGGTGACGGAAATAGGAGGGTTGGCAGGTCATTGCATATTAAACTTCAACTAGTTTTATTATGTTTTGTGTGGTAGATGAGGCATATTGGTAAATGAATATGAAAGCATCAAAGTAGAGTAGGCCTAATGCTTAGACTAATAAAAGTAAATATTTACCTATTTAATTTTATCATATCCTCCTTGAGACAATGCGTAACCACCCAAAAGTTTTGCTTACGAAACTGGCAAACCCCGAGTTCAACAATCTAGCTTAATCGAATAGCCCGAATAAAATATTTTACACTTTTTTCCTTCTGTCTGAATCCTTTGTTTTTCAAATTCCTGCCTCTATCAGGCTTGGACTGGCCCACCGGGACACCGGGAAATTCCCGGTGGGCCGGTCGTCCAGGCTTGGATTGGGCCGGCCGCCCAAAAAGAAAAATATGATTAAAAGTACTATATTTTAGTTCCAATTCTTAATTTTAGTGTTACAAATTATGAAAATTTATTTGGTGTGCATGGTTGTTACCAAGAAACCGGCACTGCCACGCGAAATGTGCGGCTACGTGCCAATAATTATTCATTTTAACTTAGGGCCTATCGTTGATTATAGCGCATGCAATAAAGAAACAGAAGCTGTCGATTTCTTGTACATAGACAGGCTACAACATGCTTTCATGATATTACTGAATCACACAAATTAAACAATGATGTCCGGTACAGAGCGAAAACTCTCCTGGATTCTTTGACAAGTTTGAATTTATTTTGACAGCACGATTGCTTTTGAAAGTGTTTGAACACAAAACTCGTGATCTTAATATGTGCAAACATCCAACAGAGACTTCCAACGAAGCTATAAAATGGTTCAAGACGCTAACAATGAATTAAGCCGAATACATCAAACTTTTGATGCCATTTTTGATGCAGCGGCACATTTTCAGAACTTGGTAACAGTGAACTAGATAAAAGAAATTTCGTCATTGATGTTGAGACTGCTTTGAAACAGAAAATTAGATCGAAAAAGAAATTGCAAGGAGAATCTGCTAAATGACCAGCCAAATGATAATGCGAAAGATAAATTCAGAGTAGGCCTAAATGTTCACAACATGGTAATGGATCAAGTTATTAGTAGTTTGAAACAGAGATTCTCTGAGCACGGTAACCTTTATGCTGACTTGTCTTGCTTAGATCTAAAATTTTCCGAAATTTCGATTAAGATTCCCAGGGATGGATTACGTGCAGCACCTGAGTGAGTTGCCCAGAAAAGTTGATTACAGTGTAACAAAAGAACTGCAAAAGTAATTATTGGACTTTGCAAGAAATTGGAAAAGTTTCATAAGTGATAGACTAACATTTGCTATTCGACACTGAAATTACAGACACAGTCTCAGAAACCTTCATGCAGTCTGAATCTATTGAAAGTGAAACAGGCCCAATAGCAGAAAACAACAACAGCAACAGATATAAACGCAAATCTTGCAGAAAATGTATTGTTTACTATTACTACGTTCTCCTTAAGTTCAATTTGCATTCTCTGGCTTATACAAATATGTTTTTGGCTTACACATTCGTTTTGAGATTATCCTCATCACAGGTTGCTTGTGACAGGTCATTTTTTAAATTGAAATACATTTTGAACAGATTACGAAATTTGCTAAGTCAGTTAAGTTTAGAGTCCTTCATGCCGATGACTTGTGAAAGGACCTTCCTCTCGGAATTAATAATAATGAAATCGTTGACGTTTTGGCGTCAACTTGTGATACGATGAAAAAATAATGCTATAGGCCTACTAGGCCCTATAAGTGCTTGCTTGAAGTTGTGTCTACAAATTCTATCATGAAGTTTAGTTTTTGAAAAAAAAACTAAAAGCACTACATAATGTAACAGTTGGTTCCTAACATAATTACGAATTTACGACAAATGACAAATTAGAATGCATATGTGTTAATTTCTTAAACTTTAAATATTCATTCAGTAATATTGTCCCATTTGGCCCATTAATACCTAAAAATGTCCTCCATTTATGTTAAATGTTACAAAAAGCATTGATAGGCATCACACAGGCCCCCTATCCTGAAAGGTTTCGGGTCTTCGGCCCAGCGCTCGATTACGTGGGCCGCCATGAGCAAATTTCCCGGGCCGCTTTTGAGAGCCAGTCCGACCCTGCCTCTACACCGTCATTTCTTTTATCCCACCAAGGATCCTCATCCGCCGTATCTAATGTATGCATCAACGCTCCACCTCTCCTTCCGTTGTCTCGCCTCCCATCAATGTTGTATCCAAGACTTAAAACGACGAGACCAAGACAGTTCAGAGACAGAGACCGAGACCAAGACACTATAGGTCCAAAACAGTACATTTTCGGCATTTATTCCAGTGTATTGTGGCGGAATTGTAGGGAGGTGGGCGGCCATCCCTGATGTGGGCGCTATAAAAGTTCCATTCCTGGGTCACTGGGTGGATTGCAGTTGGCGGGCCCCAGGTCCAGTATCTCCCTGAGGCACTAATGCCCAGCCGAAGCCTTGGCCACTGCGGCCTATAGTGCCTTCGATATTCTCAATGGGACCTTAATGCCTTCCATTGTCTCCCTGAGGCACTGATGCCCAGCCGAAGCCTTGGCCAATGCGACCAAGTGCCTTCGAGGTTCCTGAAGGGAAAAAGAGGGGGATAGCAAAGGTTTTGGCGCGCAAAGGGCCTCTCAGAGAAGTATAAAAGGAGAGAGAAAAAGCCAGAGAGGAGAACGAGGCTGAACGGTGAAAGGAAATTGCGGGTTGCATTCTCGGATTATCCAAAGCTAGTTTACTTTCTTGAAAACTTATAATTGTTAATGTAGAGTTAAGAAACTGTCAGGGCCCTCCGGGGTTTCATTTGGATTTGTACCGTCGTCAGTTATTTTATTTGGAGGCCCGGTTCAGGGAAATTTGGTTCAATTGATACAAAATTTCCACTCAAAATTTCCACTCAAAACTGAAGTCTCACCTTTTCAAATACTCCTACCCTGACTCATCTGATACTACGCCTTCCAATTATTTTCGCAGTAAACGACACCCGCCTTGACAGCTGCTCTGCCTCTCCTGATCTGGTACCCTGGAAATCGGACTTGGACCTCTTTTGGACTACTCTCTGGAAACCCCATTTGATTTGGTTTGGCCTCCTGGAAATCGGACTTCGACCTCTTTTGGACCACTCTCTGGAAACCTCCTGATCTGGTACCCTGGAAATTGGACTTGGACCTCTTTTGGACTACTCTCTGGAAACCACTCTGATCTGACGTAGCGCTCGTGAATAGGCTGGTGTCCTGCGCTTGGCCTTCGAGTGGCGCTTTAGAAGTTTGGAGAATACGATTACGATTACGAAAATCGAAGTTCTTCTGTTGCTATCTATTAGTGAAGCGTGCATATCATTTAGAAATCATATCTATGTGGAAAGCTATAGACCTACTGCAATTTCTGCAGACTTGTTGTCCTCGAGACCAAGGTCTTAGTCTTGGTCTTGAGGTTCAAAGTCTTCGTCTTGGTCTTGAGGTTCAAAGTCTTGGTCTTGGTCTCGCAAGACCAAGACCAAGATCGGCTGTCAATATGAACAGTCATTTAACAAAACTCAAGAATTAAAAAATTTATCGAGAATGTTCGCATCGTTGTGTAGCGAAATTGGGGGGAGGGGGGAAAGACCGGCCTCCATCGCTACCCTGATACAGTGAAAATTCAATTCAACTACTTCAAGGGAAAGGGGGTCTTGACGCCTTCGGGGTCTCCCTGGGGCATTGATGCCTCCGCCGAAGACTTGGCCGATGCGGCCTAGTTCCTTCGATGACTTTAAGGGGGGACCTCGACGCTCTTTAGCTTGTCCCTGAGGCCTCCACCGAAGACTTGGCCGATGCGGCCTATTGCTTTGACGGACTCAAGGAGGGGGGTGGCGTCTGAGGCGCGCATTCCAGCAGGGACCTCTGGCCTTTTGCTTGTCCCTGAGGCACTGATGCCTCCACCGAAGACTTGGCCGATGCGGCCTAGTGCTTTGACGGACTCAAGGAGGGGGGGTGGCGTCTGAGGCGCGCATTCCAGCAGGGACCGCTAGTCTTTTGCTTGTCCCTGAGGCACTGATGCCTAGCCGAAGACTTGGCCGATGCGGCCTAGTTCCTTCGATGACTTTAAGGGGGGACCTCGACGCTCTTTAGCTTGTCCCTGAGGCACTGATGCCTAGTCGAAGACTTGGCCGATTCGGCCTAGTTCCTTCGATGACTTTAAGGGGGGACCTCGACGCTCTTTTGCTTGTCCCTGAGGCACTGATGCCTCCACCGAAGACTTGGCCGATGCGGCCTAGTGCTTTGACGGACTCAAGGAGGGGGGGTGGCGTCTGAGGCGCGCATTCCAGCAGGGACCTCTGGCCTTTTGCTTGTCCCTGAGGCACTGATGCCTCCACCGAAGACTTGGCCGATGCGGCCTAGTGCTTTGACGGACTCAAGGAGGGGGGTGGCGTCTGAGGCGCGCATTCCAGCAGGGACCTCTGGCCTTTTGCTTGTCCCTGAGGCACTGATGCCTCCACCGAAGACTTGGCCGATGCGGCCTAGTACTTGACGGACTCAAGGAGGGGGGTAGCGTCTGAGGCGCGCAATTCTAGCAGGGACCTCTAGCCTTTTGCTTGTCCCTGGGGCACTGATGCCCGCCGGGGACTTGGTCGATGCGACCTGGTGGCCTACGATGAACTCCCGGAGGGGGGGTTTTTCGCGCGCTGGGGCCCCTCTGAAAAGTATAAAAGGCGACCGAATTGCACAGTCAAAGAGAGTCGCCGGCAGCCATCCGAAGAAGTCAGTTGTAGTCGTCGTCAGTTCTCAGAAGAGAAGAGAGAGTCAGTGAGAGAGTAGAGAGACCGAAATTGCGAGCGGCGACAGTTCGTATCCGACTGTGGGGCATCTTTGGAGTTATCGTGGATATAGAAGCAGGTGATTAGTCGTCGTTGAGATATTTCTTGCGGTATTTGATTGCGTATTACGAGTTGTAAAGCGATTGTTCTGTGGAATATATGGATATAATTTCTAGTCACGGCCAGTGTTTCTGTTTCAATTGGAAATATCGATTATTGCGTTGATTATCGTGGATATAATATAAGTCTTCAATCGTTATTCGGTCTTATGATTTGCTGTCGATCAGTTGCGGGTAACTCGTTAAGTCCTTCGACGACATCGGAGGCCTTATCTACGCACATACGTCCAGGGCCTTCTTAACCACTCGGCTGGCCTTGGGAGTATACGGTATAGAGATATACCCCGGCGAGAGAGGAGTAGCATTTCCGCCACACTAACTCAAGAAGTGAGGTCTGGGAGGTGCAGTTTCGCCACTCTGGTCCCAGAATTGAGATAGTGAAGGGCGCAGTTTCGCCACAGTTGCCCAAGACAAATAGGCTACCTACGGACGGATGCAAGTCTTGTTGGTCAGGAAAACCCATCGGCAGCAGCAGCTAAGTTATGCTGTGTCTGGAAGCCCTGCCGAGACTTTTTCTGAAGCCAGACGGTCTGATAAACCATGGGAGGATTTCAAAAAGGCTCACGATTTGTACATTTACATCCAGTGCTTGAAAAGCTACTGTGTGCGCCAGCGACTTCAGCATCTGTTGAACATATTTTTTCGAGGCCCAATAAGGCATGTCTGGGTAGAAAATTCTGAGCGAATTGGTTTTATAAAATAAAAAAGGCATTTGGAATAACATATTTTGCATGAAGAACTTTTGTAAATACGAATTCGGAATTCTCTGCAGTCTGCATTTAATGTTAATTTGCCTGAATAAAGTAAAAGACTCACGTTTTCATTAAAATAGCGAGTAGTCCGACTTGACAATTTTTTTAAAGGAAAAGAAGTCTTGGGCTGAATTTGATTTTTTCGGTCTTGGTCTCGGTCTTGGTCTTGAGATTCAACGTCTTGGTTTTGGTCTTGGTCTTGGTCTCGAGGTTCAAAGTCTTGGTCTTGGTCTTGGTCTATATAGGTTTAAGGTCTTGACAACAAGACTGAATTCCTGTCGTCTGTCGCTGTTATGGATATGCCTTGGATTTATCTGCGTGATTACTGACAAGAAGCGTTTAACGAAGTCTTCGTCTTCCGTCTTTTGATATTGATTTGAGTAGCGATCGACCGGTTCCCTTAAGTCCTTCGAGAAACCCGGAGGCCTTACCCCGCGGCGCTCCCCACGATCCCACCACCACCACCATAGGCGTAATTTGTGGAGGGTATGAGGGTACCCGTACCTCCCACTTTTTTGACTGGGGATACCATACCCCCTATTTGAACAGTGCCAATCAATATTTTATTATTGTGCTTTCCCAAAGATCGCAGTCTCCGCCTTGCTTCGTTTATGTAAAAAATTGGTAGGCCTATCCTCCACTTTTTAGACCATATATTTACGCCTAGACCACCACCACCCAAACTTATTGATTTCGGCACAGTATCACAGAATAAACGATAAAAAATTCCTTTGTCAGTTTCCCAGCTATTCTTAAATACCATTACATTTTATGAATACAAGATCCTGAAGCATAGTGTATGTCTGCTAGATGTGCATGATGAGGACGCATAAAAGTCCACTATGCATGGCTGAAAACTCTTTCTACAGGAGCTGGAGTACGGTGACTGTTTTTTTTTCAATAAGAGACTGAAGAAGACTTTCGCTTCAAGACAGTTTACTAAAATCGAGAAATTACTGCGAGACCAAGTCGAGACCAAGACAATAGGTTCCCAAGAAATATCCGAAACAAATAAATAAATAAATAAATAAAGACCGAGAACGAGACTGAGACATTGAAAACCTATTTTGAGACGTCTCGAGATCGAGACTGAGTCTCGAGACCGTACAACTCTGCCTGTCATACTCCCTGCTCTCCTCATCCTATCATCTGTTGTTCACTCAAATTCATCCAATCCTGGAATTCTTTGGAAAACAGTAAACAATCTTCTTCAAAGTGGTTCCTCTCACCCTCTTCCAAACTCTGTCGCACATGCATCCATTGCCGACACTTTCGCATATTTCTTCATTGACAAATTTTCCTCCCTCGTCTCTTATTACAGACTCTCTTATCAAAACCAACCTGTACGCCAGTGCAGTCCAACCTTTTGACACCGCGGGCCACCGAAACAATTATTATTGAAGTCGAGGGCTGCACCAGTAAACTCAAAAGCAACGACTAAAATTTACTGAAAATTACTAACTGTAGGCCTATTAAAATTCAATATGGCAATAATTATGTAATAATCAGAGAAAAATAATAGCATGTAGGCCTAGCCTATGCTTGGCATGCTTTATAATAGTTCAGCTCCAAAAACTATACCAATAAACTGAAGAACTGTAGCTCTCCGCCTGGTCCCTGTGACTCACTCTACCTTGTTTCTTACAAACTTGAAAACTACTCTCTTTAGCCGCGGTTGGACTAGGAGCGCTCCTTAGTAGATCACCTTGAAGGGGCGCTATGTAAAAGCTCCTTAATAATAATAATAATAATAATAATAATAATAATAATAATAATAATAATAATAATAATAATAATAATATTTTTGCCGGCCGGGAAATAGATGAATAGGGCCATTCCGGACACTTTATTTTCCATTTTAGTTAATATTCAAGTCCCTGAGGGATCCTGTATACCTCGGGGCAAAAAAAAAAAATAATAATAATAATAATAATAACAGAGAACGATGGCGTCATTGGTCATACGAACCTGCCGGTGGGCAGAGAACATAAAGAAGAAGAAGAAGAATAATAATAATAATAATAATAATAATAATAATAATAATAATAATAATAATAATAATAATAATAATAATAATAATAATAATAATAATAAATAATAATAATACAACGCTACAACTCTATTGCCTTCAACGGGACATTCCCAGAACCTCCGGACGACGAGGCTTGATTTTCCGGATGTTGCATTAATTAATATTGAAGTCCCTGAGGGATCCTGTATACCTCGGGGCAAAAAAAAAATAATAATAATGCCATCGCATTCCGTGGCACATTCAGGGACTCAACGGAGGACGAGGCCTGATTTCCTGGAAATAACATAACAACAAATTAATATCTAAGTCCCCAAGGGATCATATGTACCTTGGGGCAACAACAACAACAAAAAATAATAATAATAATAATAATAATAATAATAATAATAATAATAATAATAATAATAATAATAATAATAAACGTTCAAGCAATTAGTGTTTAGTGAGATATTTGGCTTTGAATTGTCCTTGCAGTTTTGTTTATTTGCGGTTGGTATTCAGACCGAGCGGGCCATTACGCGTGTTGGACAGCACGGCTCTACGCAAACCGACTCTTCCCCTTAGGCGACCACTTGCCACTTATGCATCTTTTTTATCTTCTTGAGCCTGCCCTCATTCAATCCTCTTAAAACAAACAATGCGAACTTGGCCCAATTTAAAATTTTTATCTTGTTTATGCCTTATATATGATGTTTATACAGTATGCTGTTTTATGCAGTATATGTTATGTTTATACAGTATATGTTATGTTTATACAGTATATGTTATGTTTATACAGCGTGCTGCTTATGCAGTATATAGTGTTTATGCAGTATATGCTGTTTATACAGTATTCTGTTTATGCAGTATGTGCTGTCTATGCAATATATGCTGTTTATGCAGTGTACTGTTTATGTAGTATGTGCTGCTTAATATACAGTATGCTGTTTATGCAGTACATGCTGTTTATGCAGTATTCTGTGTATGTAGTATATGCTGCTTATGCAGTATGCTGTGTATGCAGTATATGCAGTATGCTGTGTATGCAGTATATGGTGTTTGTGGGGCGTGGTGGCTCAGTGGTAAGTTCGGCGCCTTGTGACCGGAGGGTTGCAGGTTCGAATCCCACTCTAGCCGCTGCGTACGGACCTTGGGCAAGTCCTTCACTCGCAATTGCTCGTGGCGCTTCGGCGTGAAAATTCCGGCACAGTATCAAATGCTGTAGTCGGGAGCGCCTCTGAGTAGTAGTTGACTTCGAGAGGCGCTATAGAAATATCCGGAATAAAAAAAAAATACAATATGCTGTTTATGCAGTATATGGTATTTTTAAAGTATTGTGTTTATGCAGTATATTATGCTGTTTATACCGTATACTGTTTATGCAGTATGTGCTGTTTATGCAGTATATGCTGTTTATGCAGTGTACTGTTTATGCAGTACATGCTGCTTATGCAGTATGCTGTCTATGCAGTATATATATGCTGTGCTTATACAGTAAGCCAGTGCTTTTTTTCTAGGAATAAGGTTCGGGAACTGAATAATAGGTTCCGGAACCTATTTTCCATCGACTTCTCAAAGGCCTTTGACTCTGTGAGACATTCAACTCTAACACACAAGCTGTCCCAGCTAGACATCCCAGACAACATCCTCATTTGGCTGATTGACTTCTTACAAGACCGAAGTCATGTAACCCGATTCGCTGGGGAAATGTCCACAGTTGCATCTATCAACGCAAGTGTCGTGTAAGATTCTGGTTTTTATCCTGTTGCATTTACAGTGAACGCTTCGGATCTCCACCCAGTTCATGTCCAGAACATAATTGTAAAGTATGCAGACGACACATACTTGATAGTTGGCGCTTCAATGAGAGACACCATCGTCGAGGAAATGGAGTCGATTGAATCGTGTACTGCCTCGCATAATCTTCGACTCAATCCAAACAAAACGCGAGAGATGTTGCTTACTCGTCCTTCTAGGGGTCTTCAACAACCCCCTCTTCTCCCCGGGGTCGAGCGTGTAGCCTCAATGATAATCCTCGGCGTCACCATCCGTGGGGACTTAAGAACATCATCACACTCCGACGAGATATTAAGGACGTGTTCCAGCTCCATCCATGCTCTAAGGCTGCTGAGACGACATGGCCTGCCAGGGGATGCACTACATGAGGTGACCAGGGCCACCACTGTGGCTCGCATGCTTTATGCCACTCCCGCTTGGTGGGGTCTCACCACTGCGGCAGAACGATAAAAATTTGAGAGATTCATTTCTAAAATGAAGCGCATGAGCTTCTTAGCCATGGAATTCCCCACCATGGAAGAGCTGGTGGCAGAGGCAGACGCCAGGTTGCTTCAGGCAGTGAGTAGGAACATGTACCATGTCCTTCGTGATCTCTTTCCACCGATGATTGTTCGAGGCTACAAACTACGGACGCGCCCACATAACTTCGAACTACCGAAGAAAGACAATCGAAACTTTATCCCGAGAGTCCTTTATAGACGATAGTTCCGAGCATTTCCCTTTGTTGATCCGATTGAACGTTCGTTTCCCTTTCTTTTCTTAATTTTGTTGTTCCTGGTTACGGTATGACAACCATGCAGTTTACTCAATCGGCGTCTACCCGAATCGCCGAATCCCGAATCGCCGAAAGCCCTTAAACTGCAAAATCGGCCGAATCGCCGAAAGCAGTTTTCTACCAAGCGGGCGATTTGCCGAAAACCACTGCCGACTCGAATCGCCGAATCCCGAATCGCCGAAAGTGATCAGAGTTCGATATCCCGAAAGCTAGTGCACAGAATCTGGCGGGCGGAAAGTAAAGATGTTGCGTCCATGCCTACACTGACCCGTATATAATAATAATAATAATAATAATAATAATAATAATAATAATAATAATAATAATAATAATAATAATAATAATAATAATAATAATAATAATCTTTATTAATTCAAAACTAACAAGTACGCAGTAAGATTACATCATATATATACTACATATATAGCCTATGTATAGGTCAGTATATACTATATATATAATATATATATATAGTATACACTGACCTATACATATATATGTAGGCCTAGTATACGTCACTCACCAACAAAGAATTAGAATTTACTTTAATAAGATTTATTGTGATTATACGCAACGCAACTGCAGCCATTGACACGGTTCCCATGACGTCTATTAAGAGATCAGTGTGTATCTATAACCTAGGTCATTGTATGTATATGTACAGCCAGTGTATATCTAGATATACACTGGTCATTGTATGTATATGTACAGCCAGTGTATATCTAGATATACACTGGATGTACATATACATACAATGACCTAGGTTATAGATACACACAGGCCCGCCGAGAGGGGGGACAGAGGGGACAAATGCCCTCTGGCCCGGCGACTTTTTAGGGGCCCGGGCACGCAATCAACTTATGAAAAACATTATATTCATGCAGTTATACAAAGTTTATGATTTATGCCTTTTTAAATATATTATCTGACGATTCGGGATTCGGCGATTCGCTACGAAGAGCATTTTCGGCGATACGGCCATTCTTCACAAAATAGTTTCGGCGAATCGGCGGCAATACGATTTCGGCGATTCGGGATTCGGCGATTCGCTACGAAGAGCATTTTCGGCGATACGGCCATTCTTCACAAAATAGTTTCGGCGAATCGGCGGCAATACGATTTCGGCGATTCTGGATTCGGCGATTCGCTACGAAGAGCATTTTCGGCGATACGGCCATTCTTCACAAAATAGTTTCGGCGATTCGGCGGCAATACCATATCGGCGATTCGGGATTCGGCGATTCGCTACGGCACCACTCAATCATGGGCGGCGATCCCGGGGGGTCGTAGGGGACAAGACCCCCCACCTTTAAGAGTGGGGGGACACGCCATGCATCGGACCCCACAAATTTTGAAGAAACACTAAAAAAGGTCAATAAATGCAATAGTGTGTGAGGGCGAAAATGAGTTTTTAGTGCCTTTTTCGACCTGAAAAGTAGTTTGGAGCAGAAGTGTCCCCCCAAAAAAATAATGTGAAGAAGGAGAAATTGTTTGGAGACGAATAGCTAATAAAAGGTTGTGAGTTATTTATAAGGTATTTTTTTAAGAAGTCACGAAAGTAGGTGGAGGACTAAAAAAAAGGTCATCAAGTTTTTCCGTAGATGAGATGAAATTTTTTTGGTAACCAGACCATGGTCGATTTGATGTAACTTTGTAATTTGGTCGGGGAAAAGTACTAAAAAGAGGGTCATGACTAAAAAAAGGTCATCAACTTTTTTTGAGAGATGAATTTGTACAAAAGTCAGGAAGATTATGTTTAAAAAATTTTTTGGGGGAGATGAATTCCTAAAAAAAGGTCATCGACCAGACTATGGCCGACTTTGTCCCCCCACCTCTCAGACAATATCGCCGCCACTGTACTCAATAAACGAATATACATACAACAATTATGAAAGAACTAAAATTCCGAGGAAAACTGGATTGGGGTTTTGGAGGGGTCTAAGTAAACAAAGAAAAAGCCCACAACACTGAAATTAAATTATAATAACTAAATTATTGCTTTTATTATTAAAATAAATAAATTATTTTTAGTAGCTAAATAAATGTCCCGGAACGCCGTTCCGGCGCGTTCCGGCTGAAAAGATCACTTCAGTATGCTGTTGATGCAGTATGCTGTTTATGCAGTATATGCTGTTTATGCAGTATGCTGTTTATGCAGTATATGGTGTTGATGCAGTATGCTGTTTATGCAGTATATGTTGCTTATACAGTATTGTGTTTATGCAGTATATGCTGTTTATACAGTATGCTGTTATGCAGTATATGCTATTTATACAGTACGTAGGCCTATGCTGTCTATGTGGCATATGATGTTTATGCAGTTAGCTGTTTATGCGGTATATGTAATTTGGCCTTTTTGCTATTATATCTTTGAAGAAGACTCTAGTTTCAAACAGCAGGAGCATAATGTGGTTTAAGGCTGTACGCATAGGCGTAATTTGTGGGGGGGGGGGTACGAGGGATGCCCGTACCCAGAGATCTCCGCCTTGCTTCGTGTATGTAGGCTAGACAGAGTTAGGAGCATGTACCGCAAAAGTACGAAAGTATTTAGATACACAGGTAGACCGAGAGCCAGACGAACCGAGTCACAGACAGACAGGCAGACTTTCAGCCACACAGGTTACCCGCCCGACAAACCGCCATGACCGGCTCGCAGGCTCCAGGCGCCTCAGATCTGGGCCACGGCTATACTCTTCTTGAAAAGATCTAACATCACCCTCACTCTCCGCCTTATGGTTGTCACCTTATAGTCATATCGGGGTGTGGAGATGTAGATCAAAGCGCAAGTTTCTATATCCTTCATCAGTTACAAATCCGTATATTGGACCCACACTCATATTGTTTGTCTTGATATGACTCCTCATCCCTCAGTCCCCTCACAATCTCAGAATCAATAACTGTCCTTGATTAAATATAACCGAGCCCGCTAGCTGAAGAAAGCTCCCTCCGTTACATAATATAAGCATTTAAGACGTCGTTGATTTTGACTTATAGGCCTACACGTTGTGTTCCGATTTTGCTGATAGGGAAAATCGATAAATTTTTAATTCTAAAACGAAAACGAGTTATGTAGAGATCATTTGGACGCAACAGAGACCCAGAAGGGATGAAGTCCCGCTGAGAAGGGTCCCCTTATTACTATTGATACATAACATGGCGGTGAAAAGAGTTTCGTAGTGAGGCCAACCAAACAGATTAGACCAATGACCCTTCCTTCATACAAGAGGCAAACCAGCTAGCTTAGTCATTATGAGATGTTTTAACAGTGTTGGTGTCACAGCTGATCCCTATCACCCAATAGCCAGCTCTTTAAGTGACCTTTGAATATATTTAAATTAGGACTGTCTTTTATGTGCTTTGGTATTAAGTTCCAGGTTGAGGGACCTGTACATGCTAAAGAGAATTTCCTAATATTTGTTCTTGCAAAAGCCTCTCTTAAGTTGGAGGCCCTCCTTGTTGCATACTGGTGGATCTGTGAGTTGACGACATTATAGATGATAAAATTGCCGTTTTGGAGGTAAGCTCTTCAACGTTTCATAAATCAGTTAATAACTGCAGGGTAATATATTCAAATGATCTCCATGCGAAAAGCGAAAACGAGAAGAAATTGGCACCCTCACTTTTATGACCAAAGCTACGCCCGTGGCTGTACGTGTACGTGACACGAATGGAGAATGCAGCGATGATGGACGAATTTGTTTTGAGGACAGTGCTTCAGATCGGATAATATATGGTCCTAATTGTTTACATCATGTTTATTAATGTGGGACTTATAGTTCCGTTGGAAGTAGTTTGGGGTATTCAACCCCCACAATTGCGGGCAGTTCAACTGAAGATATGAATTTAAGAAGATTTATCAGCAAAAAACTAAGCCAAGAACAGTAAACGTCATCTACCGATCATGCTAATCTTCTTCGCCACTTGACTTGGTGGCTCAGCCATTGGGTTTACCTTATTCATCTTGTCTGTAACTGTAAATACAATTAAGGTGACATGGAGCCTATAAACATACGCAGGCAAACCAGCTTTTACAACCTAGACTGAATACAGACGCATGCATGAATTGGCCAAAGCATGCGGGCGGATGTCGCCGACACTGTTTGTCCGATCCTTTGTACGTTTCCTATCAAATGTTTCGACCTGAGTCGGGGCGGCGGCTGATGACAGCTTAGTGCAACGAAAATTTATAGTCAGCCGATCACTGCAACGAGTTGCAGCGCTTATATATGGGTGCAGGCCTTTTGTAGACAGCTCATTTGCTGCACTAAGGAAGACAAACTTTGTAATTGCCTAATATACACAGTGATCTTTATATTCTTTTCAACTCGTACCAACGCGACTAGTGTTGCAAATTGAGCTTTTCTATAAAAATCATTTTAAGAACGAGCCCTCGTCGTGATTGTTATTCGTAATTGCAGAAGCGATGGTTTGCAGAAGGTTAACACTGTTGTGTTTGTGCCTGGTTAGCGTCATTGTACGAAACTGCCAACCCATGCAAGTGGATCTTAACGCAAAACTCCAGAACAACCAGGCTCGCAAAGGCAAGATCTCTTGTTTCGTCTGGGTATAGGTTATATAAGTTAGTGTAAATACGCACTGTATGCATGTGAGACAATATAGGGGACATTGGCTGTAGACTGTACATATATGCTACTAACCGCTTTAAATGGAAACATTCTTATTTCTTAATCGGGATGGCGTTTGATCCACTTACTTACTTACTCACTTACTTACTAACTCACTACTTGCCCTTCACAATAACATAATTAGCTCTATGGGTAAAGGTAAAGTAACCGCGCTCATTCTCCTTGGTCTATCTGCTGCATTCGATGCGGTTGAACACAGTTCCTCATCGCCTAGATTCCCTAGAATACTGGTTTGATATTCCTGATGCTGCTCTTAGCTGGTTCACATTTCCCTGGACCCTTTTGCTAAGTCAGTTCATATAAACAAATTTACTCCGATGTCAAATTTCTTGAAGTATTCCACATAGTTCTGTACTGGGCTCTCAAAATGCTTCTGTTTTCAGTTATGTTCAATCTTAACCGAATAATATTATATTTCTTCTAAATTCTTCTTAGACTATCCTTTCCTAGGTACAATTCAGCAGCTCCACAAATTTGACAGACTGAAATCTGCTCAACTGGACGACTGATCGCTGATCGAATTGAATGTGCATTGGGAATAATGTTTTTAACTTCACAATGTCTTTTTCTGATAATTTCCAAGCCACATGAAAATCCATTCAACTTCATCTGCAGAATATTTGCAGAGTTAATCTGGTTTCCAGCCGACCTGAATACTGCAAGTCACTTTTTATTGGTATCACTGAGAGAGATTTAAGGCCTACAGAACCTGAAATAGGTTAGCATTTCTCAAAAGAGCTGCAAATAAGCGTCTCAGCTGTTATCTTTCGTTCAATAACGTTTTAATCAGCCTCCCGCAAACGCAATAGCCTAGTACTTTCCGTTCACAATACCATAATCAACTCCGTGGACAACGGGAAAATGGCGGCTCTAATTCTCCTGGACTTACCTATCGCTTTTATACCGTCGATCATGACAAATTCCTTCACCACAAATACTTTTGTGACCTTCTGATCTTGCTCTAGGTTGGTCCGCATCTTACCTACATTCTCGTACTCAATCCGTATCAATGTTTCGATTTCAGTGCCCACTGTCCTAATTAAATTACGGTTTTGCACAAGGTTCTGCACAGGTTTTGCTCCTATTAACGTCATATACAGCACAACTGCAGGCGTACAACTCAACTCGATTCATAACTTTCTGATAGTTCTCTTGATTACCAATGGTATGGTTATGATACCATTCCTGTCAATTTATAGCTCGATCCACATCTAATCTTGCTCTGCAGCTATAGGCTTACTTCCATTTTCGATAAATTATCCTACAGTTCTTATTATTGTTAGGTTCCAAATTATTAGATTTCCAAACAAATCTGCTAGATAAAGTCGTCCAGTGAAGACTCCGATGGTTGGGAGAATGCCATCGGTTGATGCCATGTGAATTATAAACCCGGTGCGACAAAGTTAGGCCTACTAATTACAGTTACAATTACAGCTGACCGAATTCAGCACTACATTCAAGACCGGAAAGAAAGAGAAACAAAGGCAGACTAAGAATGCGCTGAATAGAAAATACAAATAAGAACATAAAACGACGGGCTAACATTAAGACGAGAACTGGACTTTACAAATGACCGACAAAGGACTTCTGCGGTGCCTTGCACCAGAACGGTAGTGGATGGGCTCCCAGGTGTCCTCCGTCGCTGAAGCTCTGGAATTCGCTATCCCGACCTGTGGGTTTCTTTGGTTTGTTGTCTTTCGGGTCCAAACTAAAGACTCAGCTCTCAACTCGTGTACCAACCCGGTCCAACCGGCGTCCATTTAATCAAATGGCATCCTATGGACAATTTGGGATTGGACAGGAAGGGACAAATGAAGAGCTCGATTATTAAATCAATAAATGGCATTAATATAATAAATGATACAATAAATGGCATTAATATAATAAATAATTCTAGATATCAGAAACATACTCAAACGACCGAGCAACTAATAGGGCCTACAAACAAACTATTACGTAATTCCTTCATCTTTGCAATACAATCTACTCCAGAACCCAGTAATGAATTCGTTCAGGATTTCTCTTTCGTGCTCATTGTTACAGTGGACATCAGCATAAGTCTAAAATACGGTACTTGCACCTTATCTGTAATTTTTATCTTAAAGTAAGCATATAATTAACTAATTTCCGACACAGTTCTATTATTCTCTTTGATTCTTTCATTGGATGTACAGGAAAACATGCGCAGGATAGTAGTTATAACCAGGGGCTTCTATCCCTATTAAGGGTGGGCGCAAGTTGAGCCCAGTGAAAAACAGGGGGGAGTATTTCTTTTCAATTGTTATCACACTCCCTACAAGTTAGGCCTACAGAGTCTTTTCTCACAGTTCTGTGCAGGGCCTACTACGTTTGGGGGAGGGGGAAGGAACCAGACTGCTTCCAATTAGCGCCAGAGGGAAAGTAACCCCCCCACCACCAGTTAAATGGATGTTTCTGTTCCACTGACAGTACTGACTCAGGGCAGCAAAATGCTTTGTCCTGCAACATCCAAGGACTGAACATTTTAGATTAAACATTGTTATTGGCCATTATTGGTTAGGCCTATGTTGCAAAGGCCTTCGAACGGCATTTTTCAACTCAGTATTTTGATGTAAGCTTATTACTATTATGGGCCATGCAATATTTGCTTAGGTTACAGTGTCATTATCATTTGTATCAGTATTAAGAGCCAAGCAATAGTTGCTTACGTTCAGAGGCGTAACTTTGGTCTAAAAAGTGGAGGTACCGATTTCTTCTCCACTTTCACTTTTCGCGTGGAGACTATTTCGAACAGATTACCCTGCCAGTATTTTCATTAATTTTTATGTCAGTAAAAACAAGCCATCTCTTAATTGCAGTAATAATAAAATATTGATTGGCATTATTTAAATAGTGGGGTACGGTCCCCCAGTCCAAAAAGTGGGGGTACAGGTACCCAATGGTACCTCCCACAAATTACGCCTGTGCTTAGTTTACAGTGTTTAAGCAGTCTTATAGTGTATCATTATTACTTGTTTTTCTTCAGCTATTGACCATCATGTTCTGCTATTTTTCTGTTGATGTCGAATGCAAAACAATTCTTTTAATTGAAAAAAGCGTTCATAATCCATCCTGTTGATTAAGAAAAACTAGTTGGTCACTGCTACAATTATTGTCGTGTAGTGCAGAGAATATGGGATCATCAGGTCTTGAAATATTCCTGCAAAACAATTGTCGGCTGGGTAACACGTACTGCAATATGCAGTGATGGAGCCTGTTGCCACTGCATTACATCAGCAATAGGCATTCATAATGCAGTCTTTAAAATCCCCATATATTTGCTAAGCAGTGTCCCATGCATATTGCCCAGTATTTTAACATGTGCATCATATTTTGGAAATTTTGTCCCATATATATTACAGCCTGCCCCATAACATTTTTACAGTGCACTGGGATCCTGTATACAGAAATTAATTCAACAGTTTAGTTGAACTAAAATGTATAGTTTTCCAAAACCAGTTTTCTTTCTCCAAAAATACGGCAATGTAGAAATCCAAAAAAATTTTCGGGGAGGACCCCGGACCCCACCGCTTCAAGGAGAGGGGAGGGGAAGACAGGGAATGGTACAGGAGTGGTAAGGGGAGAGGGGAGGGGATAAGGGGTGAGGGATGGGGTGGGGAGGGGTAGGGAGGAAGGGAGGCCGAGGTATCGAAGGGCTTTACAGTAAGGGGAATTGCTTCCAGCTTACAGGGGGTTCTGTGAAACAGGGGGGAAGGAGAGGGATTGAGCCCGGTTGTTTAGGGGGGATAGAAGCCACTGGTTATAACTCGTTAGAGGCAAGCGAAGGCAACCGAAAGCCCTATATCTAATTTGTAAGGAGATTTTAATTAGGCGATTGACCACTTTCTTAGCTGTAGTAGGACCTTTATCTGTTTCGCCATCAACATTATCTAGATGTGAATTATATGCCTTCAAAATTATAAATCTGTCGCATCCCTCTCCACTAGGCTACTATTGAAGAATGAGTGACATTCATTATAAGTGATCATGAGTAGGTCATATACATGTAGGCATATATCATGCAAGGATTATTGAAAAGAATTGCGTATTAGGATGTTATCTTCTTTTATTATGAGCATCGATTTCGTCGAATTTGGGGCTCTTTCCGCCTGCCACTCAATATATCATCGCTCGCCTATTTCCTGTGCCGAAGCATATTCCGAATGAGATATGTAGGCTATTGTGTAGGCCTATAGCCATTGCTTCAAAATAGGTCGGGTAAAATCTTGTCAGTGTTCAGTGACAAAATGGGTCACTTAAAGCCACAAGAGAATGGGACAGTAAGCCAAGTTTAAAGTGAACTAAGCAGGCAGCATTTCTAGACTGCTTACTTTTCGCCTCGGATAAATATGCCTGCTTGGCAGAAGTACATCTTATTCAGAAAAACAACCAAAGGTGCGGTTTTTGTAGCCGGGTCTGGAAAACTGTCCTCACTATAGCTCAGACAATCCTCATTATTACAGAATTGTAGCTCCTCTTCCACTTTACGCCGATCAGCTCACGGGTCTTTCCCTCACTGCCTTTAACCGCAATTAGCACGATGTACCAAAGCCTAATAGGCTCTGTTGCTATGGACCGGGTTGGTACACGAGTTGAGAGCTGAGTCTTTAGTTTAGACCCGAAAGACAACAAACCAAAGAAACCCACAGGTCGGGACAGCGAATTCCAGAGCTTCAGCGACGAAGGACACCTGGGCGCCCATCCACTATACCGATAGAGTCGTATACGTTCTGTTTTCCTAGAATGAGTCCGATTAAGAGAAGGAGGTCCTGTGTCAGATGGCGTTGTCCTCAATCTAGACAGTTTGTGTGTCACGGACACATGGAACATGCAACTGCGAGTTGGTGGTTTTCTTAGCTTATTGTCAAGCACCGATCATGTTGGCCTTTGATTTCTCCAAGCGCAGTGGCGGTTCTAGAGTTTTTGGAATGTGGGGGGGGGGGTTGTTAAAAAGTCAGTTGATCTAATTAGAATTAAGCATTGGGAGATTAGGAGGCTTTGTTACCAACAAACATTGTAGGCAATGTATGGCTAATTAAACCTTAAACTGGGGGCTAAAATGTGTATAGCAGTGTGATTCTCGTTAACGTTAACGATAACGAAAATGTTCGTTAACGAATAAAAAATGATTTCGTTAACGATAACTATAACTATAACGAAAAAATATCATTAACTATAACTGTAACTATAACGAAAATAACACTAACGAAAATTCATTGCTATTTTCGTTAATGAAATAAAAAGTGTAATATCGATAAACACGAGAACAGCCAGGATTTTGGATATGTGGATTAACCCAGTAGCCTAGTTGTGGCTCATTCATCGGTATTTGTAGTCTAAATATAGATATCGGTGCGCTCATTTTATTAATGATTCCACAATGCCATGTACTGTAGCCAATGATTCCACAATGCCATGTGGGGCGTGGTGGCTCAGTGGTAAGTTCGGCGCCTTGTGACCGAAGGGTTGCAGGTTCGAATCCCACTCTAGCCGCTGCGTACGGACCTTGGGCAAGTCCTTCACTCGCAATTGCTCGTGGCGCTTCGGCGTGAAAATTCCGACACAGTATACCAAGTATCAATTGAAATCTGAATAACAATATGTTTTTGTGTAAACGCTTCTATAGCGATTGCAACCCAAGTTGACTATAGCGCAAATTCGCAACATTAGTAGTCATATTAATCTTGTAGCCAAAATGTCTCAAAAGATCTTTTATTTGTTTTAAATAATCTTGTTTATTGTTCCCAGATAAAATGAGAAAATGTTTCTCCATATTTTCTTTGCGAATATCCTGGGTTCTTTTCAAAAATCAAATATTTCAAGTTTCTTTTTGATGGAAAGATGATTTTTTTTCTTTCAGTTGTTAATATTAAAGAGTGCGAAACTTGTTTTGATTTTAAATAAGAAAGTTATTATGTTGATTTTCAAATTAGAAATGTTCATAATAAAAATCAAATTGAATAGCCTACACATTTAAAAGAAAACGAGATTGTATTTTTGAATGGAAAAATCCATTGACTATCTGTGACAGACAGTGATTCCACATGTAGGCCTACTGTAGCCATTAAGTATCAATTCAAACCTGAATAACAATATTTTTCTCGGCAATTCCAGTGTTTTGCATTTGTTAGAGTCATAGAAATTTTCTGAGGTGGGGTAATCCTTCTAATGCTTGTGTCATTTTCTATGACATAATTTTGTTAGGGGGTCCTTGAATGTTTGACAGTTGTTGACAAGGGGAGGAGATCAAAAACTGCCTAAAATTTGTTGACATAATTAATCGATGATATCATAGAGTGACCAGGTGGAGCGCCATTGGAGCCAGTTGTAACCATATGTACTAACTAAAATCAAATAAAATAAAAGTCCAGTAACTATAACTAAAAATAATACTAACTATAACTGTAACTATAACTAAAATGAAAAATCATTAACTATAACTGTAACTATAACTAAAAAATAATACTAACTATAACTGTAACTATAACTAAAATGAAAAATCACTAACTATAACTGTAACTATAACTAAAATAAAATCTGTAAGGAGAATCACACTGGTGTATAGGGGCTAAGGGGGTCATCCATAAAGGATATCCACAAAATATGACCTACTTTGGACCCCTCCCTCCCTTCTTGTTCGCATTTGTCCGCATTTGACCTTACCCCTCCCCCTTGAGAACGTCCGACCCCTCCCCCTTGCGAACGTCCGCAGGTCTTAGCCAATTTTTAATGTCATCATCATTCTTTTTGCAATTATTCCACAGTTCCTGTGCACGTTTAAGTGACAGCTACTTGTCCGTGTCAGGACTCCTCTGGCTCAATCTAGGTCTTTTTCCTCCAATGGCCCTGCTCTTTGGAATGAGCTTCCTCCGTTCGTTCGTTCTTCTATTCTCTCAGGTAACGTTCTCTTCCTCTTTACCCTTCTTAAAACTTACTTTTTCTCTCGGGGTTTCTCGCACTGAGAGCGCTTCTGAATGGCCCTCCCGCTAGAAGCGCTTTATAAATATCTAAATACAATACAATACAATACTAGTCCGGGTTTCGTATCAGGATTTGCAGTAATAAAAGCCTCTTTAAAGTCGCAGTAAAGTTTAAACTGTGCATGAGGTTTTAAGCATCACTTCCTTGACTTTTTCATCTTTCGGGGAAGGTTGAAACAAGGTTGAAACAAGGTGGTGTTTATAAAACTATCAGATTTAAAAATTTAGATCCTGACGCCTACACTGGTCATAACCTCCTCCCTTGTCCACATTTGGACGACCCTTCCTTCCCCCATATTGCGGACGTCCTTTATGGATGACCCTTAAGAAAAACGAAGGGGCTAACTGTTCAGCTATAGCCCCCTAACCCCTCAGTAAAACCGCCACTGTCTGAGCGGTGCCTCGAGTACCTTCTTCAGTTGATAGTTCATCTGAAGGAGGTCCCGTGTCAAGTGGCGTTGTCCTCAATCTACACAGTTTATGTGTTATGGACACATGGCACATGCAACTGCGAGTTGGTGGTTTTCTTAGCTTATTATCAAGCAGCGCAAACCCGAAATGCGGTTGCTTCTTCTGAAAAACAAAATGTACCTGCTCTAGATAGTGTTGCACGTGTAAAACATCACATAAATACTGTAAAAATCCATTCAGAGTAGAAGAGAAATAGTAGAGTAGGCCTACTTAGACCTATGTAGTTTATTATTCGAGATCAGCGCCCGTCTACGCTTCGAGATGAGTTTGCTGTGGTTTATTCGTTTGGCGCATAAGCTGAACAGTCGACCATAGCTTTCATTCAGGGACCTGAGTCTCAGTTTCCTTGTTTACACATAATAGATATACGAGGAAAGATAATATTATCGAGTTCTTGGACATTGTAAGGAAGATTAATACTCCATTATTTAAATAAGCTAACACAAAAGATATACAGTCTTGTTGTCCTCGAGACCAAGGTCTTGATCTCGAGTGCACTCGAGTTCGTTTTTAAAAGTCTTGGTCTTGGTCTTGGTCTTGAGACCAAAAGTCTTGGTCTTGGTCTTGGTCTTGAGGTTCAAGGTCTTGGTCTTGGTCTTGGTCTTGAGGTTCAAAGTCTTGGTCTTGGTCTCGCAAGACCAAGACCAAGACCGGCTGTCAATATGAACAGTCATTTCACAAAACTCAAGAATTATTTATTTATTTATTAAATTTGTAACGCGCTCAAGGTCACGCCGAAATGTGAATCTGAGGCGCGGATAGTCAGCCGCCAGGAGAAGATGCAGTTAGATATCCAAGTGCTTGAAAGCCAAGGAGAAATAGTGAGTTTTGAACCGCTTTTTGAAGGAAGAAAGTGAATTTGAGCTACGAAGCAGTCGATTATGTATCAAGCCTGCTTGCATCATACGACGGATACAATATCTATGGACGGATACAAATCTTGTTGGTCAGGAAAACCCATTGGCAGCAGCAACAGTTATTCTGTATCAGACGGTATGATAAACCATGGAAAGATTTGAAAAGGACTCACTATCTGTACATTTACATCCAGTGCTTGAAAAGCTACTGTGTGTGTCAGCGACTTCAGCACCTGTAGAACGTATTTTTTTCACATGGCGGATTTTTTTTGAGGCCCAACAGGCACGTCTTGGTCAGAAAATTCTGAGTGAATTGATTTTTAGAAAATACAAAATGCATTTGGAATAATATTTTGCATGAAGGACTTTTGAATAAGAATTCGGAATTCTCTGCAGTTTGCATTTAAAGTTAATTTGCTTGAATAAAATTAAAGACTCATGTTTTCATTAAAATAACGAATTTTCGACTTGACAATTTTAGAAGTCTTGACCTGATTGCGATTTTTTGGGTCTTGGTCTTGGTCTTGGTCTTGAGGTTCAAGGTCTTGGTCTTGGTCTTGGTCTTGAGGTTCAAAGTCTTGGTCTTGGTCTTGAGTTTCAAGGTCTTGGTCTTGGTCTTGGTCTTGAGGTTTAAGGTCTTGACAACAAGACTGAAGATATACCGTTATTTTGGTCTTTATTCAAAGCGACCCTTAACTTGTATTAATGGGCCTGCAGCCTAGTTTATTGGGAGGTACATACGTAGGCCCATGATCGAGCCCCTAAACCTGCCTTAGATGCATGTGGAGAGACATATTACTAAAAATGAATGCATAATCGGAACACACGTTTCCTCATGTTGTTCAATTTTTCTGTCATCGCCAGATCTCGAGCAGACTCTTGAGAATGCTGGCTTAGAAGTGGTCGACACACAGCGCCTGCCAGTCACTCGTCGCACGTACAACACCAACGCCGCCGCCGAGGTCAAGCAAACAGAGGCAGATCAGCAGATTACTGAAAAAACACGCGCAGATTGGTTGCAGGAGGACAAGGAGGACGAAGAAGAGGAGGAGGAGGAGGAATGGTTGCCGGTCTACATCGGAGGAAGGCAGAAGATAAATGGAGAGCATCGAGAAGGGAAAAGGGTGAAAAGAGAGGGCGAAGGAAAGAGTCCCAAACTGCAACAAGAGGCGACTGACGGACAGCTGCAATATACTACTCTTGACACACGAAATCTTGTCGACGAAGCTTCAGACGATCTAGCTGAGGCGGGAAACGGAGAAGTTGATACTTCAGGAGAAGACAAAGATGGAAAGGACGATAGGCCAACCGAAACACCCAAAGACAGCGAAACACTAGAAGATGGATCAGAAGATGGAACTGCAAAAGAAGACGAAACAGTGAAACAGCACGATGGAGAAGTAAACGTAAAAGCTGAGGCACCAGATGATGATGCTGAAGAAGAAGAAACCCCGAGAGAAGATGACACTCCAAATAAGGAGAAGATTGCAGAGGCAGATGACAAACAAAATAAAAAGGAAACTTCAAAGGAAGACACTTCAGAGAAAGATGACGTTCCAACTAACGATCAGAAATCGAAGGAAGAGTCCAAGGAAACGAGAGACAGTGACGAGTTGGTTCAAAATGAAGGAAATGGCAACGACGCTGACGAACATTTAACGAATTCGGATCTGTCGAAAGGAAATGGCAAAGAACCCGTTGGTGATGATGATGATGATGATGGTAGGAGAAAATAATTGCTTGTTTCTCTTTTAATATTCATATACGTGCAATTGGGCAGAACTGTCGTTGACATCATAACCACAACCACCACTACCACCACCACTACCACCACCACTGCCACCATATCGTCAGCTGCGAATACGTTGCCGTTGACGTCGAAAAGCCTACGTAGGCCTGAGCGCTTTGTAATTTGCATGCAGGCGTCACTTGTGTGGGTTTAGGCCCAGCACGCGTTCGGCATAGCCTAGATGCGGTATTTTACCTGTTCAATCACTTGCCACAATATAGGACAACGATAAGAAGATATATGCGATGTCACCCTTTGCACCTTCTTCAAATCCCCCTCCTACTCTTTTTCTCCCCCCGCCCTTGTTGTCATTTGCCTTAGTATCCTGTCTGCTCTAGTTAAGTCTGGACTGTTAAGGACGAGTGCCTGATTTTGAGGTCATCTGTCAGTCACTGCGGGATTAAAATCAACTTTTTAGAATAGAAATCTCGATCAGCGGACGACGATGCGTCTGGCAAGAGTTGCTTCTCTCTCACTCTGTCTCACATTGTTTTCTCTCCTCGGTTTAATCCAAATTTCCAATGCGTTTCCTGATTTTGCAGAGGATAACGGTTCGTGCTTAAAGCTTGCCGTCTTCGTTGTCGTACACGTTTTAGTCATTTTCAGCGTCGTCGTCGTCGTCATCATCATCATCATCATCATCACCGCTGCAATCATTATTGCCAGGCAAATAATGCAGAGGCCTCCATTCTGCTGTGTCATCATGCCACTCTATAAAACTAAACAGTTTCTTCATACGCTCAAATTTCTGAGAGGCATAGTAAGATCTATAGGTCTGAGTCTTCTAATTAGCTTAGGAGACAAGGAACTGCCAATGCTTCCACAGCCCGCGGACCATAAATGAAAGTATTGGAAATAAAGAAAGGGAGACAGACAGACAGACAGAAACACAGACATACAGACATAACTATAGGGGCCTATGCATCAAACCTCTGTGCTTAAATCCTTGCATTGGCTTCCTGTTCAACAAAGAATTAGTTTAGAATTAGGGCTTAAAAACTTTGAACTCTGGCCAGCCACAATACTTCAATTAAAATCAGTTATTATTCCTCAGACTAATCGTTATTCAACGAGGTCATTCGATTATCTCTGTCCGATCATACCTAAGTTAAAAATTGTTCTGGGTGAATGAGCTTTACGGTTGCTGGACCTACTTTTTGGAACTCTCTCCCTGTACCTGCACACTCTGCTCAATCGCTTGTGCCATTCGTTCTAGATTTCAAACTTACCTCTTTCAAATTGCTTATCTACCAAAGGCCGCCTCTGTCTTACGGACTGATATTCTGGATCATGACCTGATTACGGCTTGGTTTTGATGTGTCATCCGCTGATGCCCTGTGCATTAGACATCGGCGCAATAGAAGTTACTAATTACAATTACACAGAGAGACACAGAGACTGTCCACAACTTAGGTGTGATTTTCATCAAATCCGCGGCCTCTCCGAACTTATCACCCCATCTTTCCCACTCTTGCTTCATACACATCCGTGACCTTAGAAGAAATCGCCCTATGCTGAACCTCAAACTGTCTCTGCTATCACTACATCCACAGTCGATGCTAAGCTCCTCTTCCGGTTCTCTGCCTCCCTAGGCAGGTCGTACGTCCAAGCTAAACTAGACTGTTGCCATCCACTCTTCCTTAATAGAGAGTAGAGACGCCACCCAAGTTAACCGTCCAAGCTATCCAGGATGCTGTCGCTCGTCACGGCTCGTGTGTCATTAAAATCCTCAAACACCATCACATCCAGGGCCTGCCCTAACCCAAATGGCGCCCCAGGCAAAGGCCCTAGCTCGAATGACGCCCCAGGCAAAACATACATTTGGCGCCCTCTCACCCTCACTTCACGGTCCACCCACGTCACAAAAGTGAAAAACATAAAACTGTTGAAACACATTTTTGTAGGGAAATGGCGCCCCCTAGATTTTGGCGCCCCAGGCAACTGCCTGCTTTGCCTGTGCCTAGCGCCGGCACTGATCACACCACTTCAGTCCTCAAATCGCTCAATTGGCTTCAAATTCCTGAACGAATCGAGTACAAATCCTTTCACATTCTCTTCCAGCCCTTCTATTTTCGTCGCTTATTCAATCCGCTCCTCTTCCGCTCTGGCACTTTCCCACTCTTTCGTCACCTCATCACTCAAATTTGCAAGTCGCTCCATAGCATAAGATGTTTTACCCTTCTGGAATAAACTACGGCCAAAATAACGAAATTCCACCCCACGAACGCTCACCAAAACTGCATCTGTAACTGTTTCTGCGGTTGTCTTTCACTCCCAACTGAAAACACTCCCTTTCACAAATCCTATTCTGATTCCTCCTCTTCCCTTAATCTTTCTCGCCGCTATGATTTTAAACGCCATCAACCGTATCCGTCCGACCTTCTGCCTGCTTTACACTCATGATCTTGACCTTCAATCGATTCTGACCTTAGCTGTCTATTGATTTTATATTTGACTGAGCGTCGGTGAATAAGCTGGTTCCCGCAACTTCGGTGTTTTGGGCGATGTAGAAATTTCGAGATTACAATTACAAGACAGAGAGTCGGAGAGATTAAATTGCAATGGATATGGTAGATTTAGATGCCCAATTGTCTCCTTGTTTTATTTAAGTAGGCTAGGTTTGAGATCATGATCAATTAAGAACCTGCGTGGACGTCTTTCCATCGCAATATTCCTTATTAATTCTCTCAGCGAAACGACCTTTCCTCATTCTTCTTGTACTTAATTCATGGCTCGGTCAATGCAGTTCGTCAATTCAGGTCTTTTAAGTATTAGAATCCATGGTGCATAATCGCATACTTGCGCAATCACATATATATATTAAAGGACTATAGAGGCGTGTGAAGTGATTTTCTGTCATTTTGACCGACGTTGCCATATTCGTTGTAAGCTACAATTAAAAAATGAAAAACTAATTAATTAATTGAATTTCATTAATATATTTATTTTAAATAATTTATGCTGTTAAGTTAATTAGTCAATTAATAGGCCTACTTAATTTATGCAATGGATTGATTGACAGGAATTACTTAGCTAATCAGTTTTTTTTATTTACTTACACTTAATTTATGAAATAATACTTAATTGATTGATTAATTAAACACTTGTTAAACAAATAGATAAAAAATAAACATATAAATACTTAATAAATAAAGTCATTTACACAGACAGATAAGTTGGTTGGTTGGCTCAGCTTGGCTGGTTGTCTAGATGGTTGGCTGGTTAGGTGAGTGCCTGACTGATGATTGACTGATTGACTATACTTAATAAACGCATTAATTAATTAATTGCTCACTTTAATGACTAGTTTCTTAACTCAGTTTCAATATTGATCCGTTGTTAAATGTGAATAACTGTTGACTGCCAACGGAGATTGTTATTCAGCAGCTAGTAGGACATGTGCATTTCGCAAATCTTGTTGGGAAATCTTAATTAGGCTTAGGTCAGCGATGTCAAGCATGGACAGTAACTGACATTTCAAAGTTGAGTGTCTCGAATTAGGTCTACATGTCCCGGATCTAAACCTTTACACTGCAAGGATTGCGAAAACATGGCCATAAATTTGGTTTAACTTGGGTGTGCAGTTAAGTGAGACTAACAAAGAAGAACGTTCTCGAGTTCGGGCATAAAAAATTAGACGATAGAGTTCAGTGCTTTGTGTCTGTGAGAGAGTTAATAAATCGTAATTCTAAGCACTGTAGACCGACTTCATCTCGAAACGAAAACTGGGATTGAAGAATCTGCTCGTGATTCACTGGCGGCTCATGGCAGCTACTACAAGCGTCATAATGGTTAAAAATCGGACAGATCGGGCAGAAATGGTAGCCTAGATCATGCCGGTTCCACTGACTGGGACTGATAATGGGAGAGTGCTTGACATGAGAGTCACAATGACGAGTGCAAAATAAGCTGTTTGGTAGTAAATCTGTCACCTCAAGTATTGATGCCCGTAGGCCGTAATTGAAAAACAGGATGCGTGGTTATAAGAGCACAGGTGGAATATTGTTTTCAACTGCAAGCTGCTGGTTGCGTTCGTAGGTGTAAGGGAAATTTCAGTGGTGGGGGGGGCAAGATTTTACTTTAACCAAAACAAAATAAATCCAGAATAATTAGCGTCGTGCATTCATAGTAAGTAACTATTTAGTACATCAATGGATAAAGCTGTAAATGTGATGGTGGTTGCGAGCTAGTAGCTATAGTCTAATACTATTCCAATCGGGCAAGTTGGAGCTATAGTTTATTCGGCACTTTCCCTGGCCATAGGCGTAATTTGTTGGGGCACGATGGGTACCCGTACCCATCCACTTTTTGAACTGGGGAGTACCGTACCCCCACTTTTTGAACTGGGGAGAACAATGCCAATTAATATTTTATTATTGTGCCTTCATGTCTTTAAGAAATTGGTACCCACACTTTTTACACCAAAGTTACACCCCTGTTCCCGGCGCCTACATACCCGAAATTTTGGGGCAATTGTGCCCTCTGACCCCCGCCTCCTACACCTATGGTTGCGTTTGTTGAATCATTCTTCCAGTAGGCCTATGTATCCGTAATCGTCTGATGTCATACTAAAAGTCTTTGCTTGAACTGACGCCAGCAGTAACTTTGTCTGTTGTCTAAGAAATTTCTGGCGGAACAAGCAGCAGGTCCCGTGTTAGAGAAGAACAGACTGGATCGGGTTGGTTAGGTCTTTATTTCGAAATTGGCTTGAGGTCCGAAAGCGTATAGACCCTAAATGAAATTTGTTGATTGCACTTAGTTATATACAGATTGATCGCAGCAAATGGACAACGGTTCTAGGGCAAACTATATTAATAATTATCAGTCCCAAAACAGAAAACCGAATACTTGTTCTGTTCTCTTTCAATTCAGATATAATGCGCATTGTTAATATTATAATAAAACAGCATTTCTCGTGACGTTCTTATACTTTCAGTTAATAGAAGCGCACTACATAATTTTTACAGTCAAACTATGAAGCCAATTCATCGGATATAGATCTAGTTGCATCCCATTCTGCTGCCTGAGTGTGCTTCTGGCGCTCGCTATTTGCTGACGTCCTTAGACAGCCATGCTTCAGCGCTTTCCAGAGATTCATAACAGTTGCTATCAGATTCCACTGAAACTATATCGCGCCCCTTCCACAACGACACTCGTGGATCCAGCACTTTAAAAGGGCGGACGCAATCAACTATTTATAGTCGTCAGGATATTTTCTTAATATGTTGTCAATATGTTGTTGTTTTTGAAATCATCAGAGAATGCTTAACGGTCTTTTTCCTCAGCATACTTTAATATTGCTTAATTTTCTTCTTATTTTGTCAGGTGCTCTTGATTTTCTGATTACCCTCACCTTTTTTATAATTGCTCAGATTCAGTAGTAGTGCACCCGAAGTTTAAAAAAATGAAGGACATTCGTAATCGTAAACTTCAAATTTCTAAAGCGCTACTCTAAGGCTACAAGTGTAAGCGTTGGGCACCAGCTTAATCGTAATCGTAATCTCTAAATTTCTACAGCGCCAAAAAGCGGAGTCGCGGGAACCAGCTTATTCACAGGCGTTTAGTCGAAACATAATCGAATAGGCAGGGGTGAAATCGGTTCCAGGTCAAGATCCAAACGGGTCATGCAGGCTAAGGTGAACGGTTTTGAGAGTTGTTGACGAGCGCATTAATAACGAAATGGTCCTCTGTATCCGCCTCAGACAGATATTAGGCTATAGGCAGCTTAATAATAGTCATAAGTCCTTTATGCAACATCTGCCTTTATATGGGGCCTACTTTATAATTATGGGAATGGAGTGATTATCGTTAGAGTTAGGTACATTAGCTTATAACTTTAATAGCTTAACTATAGTTTCTACCCCTAAATCCACAGCTCAGCGTTTTGAAAAAGTCATTTGCATAGTTGAACCGCGTAAACTGAACCCGACACTTGAATTAGTCACGAATCATTGCCGCAGTTCAATACCTAACAATGATTGTCCGTTTATCTTTTACAGGAATAAGAAACATGTAGCATCAAGATAAAATACTTCCTAGAACAGATATCGGATTCTGTTTTCCCGATCGTTTCTTTCTTATCTTCATCTCTGAAGCTGGTCGTATATAGTCATCTATGGCCTATCTCAAGTTTTGCCTTATCCCTTGGGGCCTGAGACGGTTTTATGACGGAAAGTCTCGATGGCTTTTCATTCTGTCCCTCTTCTGTGATGGTTTTATAGTCCTTCATCCTCTATATCATGTTCTGTCGTTGAGCTAATCTCATCAGTTCCAGCAGTTCTTTTTGTCTCTCGGACTATTACATGACAAACAATTTATGATTTCTTTAGATAAGTTTGTCGACATTAAGTTTGGTGACAAGGTTGCCATCTGCAGCACAATCAATCAATATTCCTTAATTCAAAGGACACAGGCTGACAAAGACGCAGCTTTTTTACATGTTAAGTTAAGGTGAACAACGCTAATTAATTAATATAAATAATTATTGTCCTTATAAAGAACGCCTGCTATTCCGATTGTCTTTAATGGGCAGATTGATGTCGTGGGTCCGGGAGCGAAGAAGGTAATGACCTATAGTAATGACCCCGTCGGATTGCTGGAAAACACGTAGGCTACGTCAGCCTACGTATAATAGCTTCGACCATCGGCTGTCCGTTGTTTCTCCCTCTCTTTATAGCGACTGATCGTGCCTCTGATTTAAGTATTGGTATCTGTCACGAAAATCTCATTCATTTATTAATTCATTCATCCATGACTTTAGCCGTGCGTTTTAACTGTGACGTTGCTTCACTAACGTCCTAATTGTCAGCGTGTGCTTTGAAATAAGCATGTAATACATAGGTCTATTTATATAAGCAGTAAGCACCCACACTCCCACAGGTTATCATCTGTAACTGTTTAGCGAAACCTTTGTGAGATGAAGACCACAACTTTACTGCAATCAGCCTAACACCAAACCCACGTCATCACCACTCGCGGAGACTAAACAAATGAACGACGCATGCAGGCCTCAGACCATAATTTGGAAGCGCTGTTGGATCCGGTCTGGACGAGGATCGCTACAGAATCAAAATATCTTTTACCTGCGCTATACAAATATTTTCAACATAGGATTACAAGACTGAATGAACTTGAGACGATAACTTGGCCACACGTACGCTGAAGACGTCCGCTCTTGACATTTAGACAGCGCCAAGACCATATGTTAATAGACAGCAATGACTTCAGGACTGTCAACAACCACTTCATCATAACATAGTCATCAGAAAATTTCTCCATTACATTCACATGATAATGACATTATCAAAGTTGCTCTATGACTTCACAACTTCAGCTTGTGACTTTAAAAACTTTCAGGCCAGTTCTGCGGAGATTTTACTTCATCCACTGCACGTAACCTATAATGTCTGCTGACAATACTATCAGTATCGCTATCAAGCAACGACTTCAGTAGGATCTTATATATTCCCAGAGACGACATTATGTCATGTAATTGCATATGCATACCATGAATTTCACCGTTGTGAGTTACTTGAATTATTACATCTAGGAACAGCATAGGCGCGTCAACACTATGGACAACCCTTAAAGAATCGTTTCAATAATTCTGAGGTGCTGTCTTACTTTTGATGGTGTGAACATTTTGGGAAGGAGTCTTCTGATCCTACAGGCAGGATATGACTTCAAAGTACTCGACCTACGCTAAATGTGTAATCTGTACTTTCTGTATTTCTGTCCGGCAAAAGCCCTTCCAGCCCATATAGGAGCCATATTCCCATGTGGGACCCGTATTGATCCCATAATAATGGGTCCTAACTTATGCCCATGGAAATGCTGGAAGGGAGGAGCTCTCTCTCTCTCTCTCTCTTTCTTCTGTCTGTCTGTCTGTCTGTCTGTCGGTCTCTCTCTCTTCTGTCTGTCTGTCTGTCTGTCTGTCGCTCTCTCTCTCTATTCTGTCTGTCTGTCGCTTTCTCTCTCTCTCTCTCTCTCTCTCTCTCTCTCTCTCTCTCTCTCTCTCTCTCTCTCTCTCTCTCTCTCTCTCTCTCTCTCTCTCTCTCTCTCTCTCTCTCGGTTCTATACCAACTGATCCCGAATACCTCAAGAACGCCCTGGGTTTGGATTGACTTTCGTGTCCCCTAAGGTTCTTTCTTGGTCCTATCCTTTATATTCTTCTTACCTCTGGCATTCGCTCTCTCTCTCTCTCTCTCTCTCTCTCTCTCTCTCTCTCTCTCTCTCTCTCTCTCTCTCTCTCTCTCTCTCTCTCTCTCTCTCTCTCTCTCTCTCTCTTCTCTAAGCATCTTGCATCTGGCCATCTCTGTGCTGATGATGTGCAAACTTATTTCCATGGTCCCCCAGCTGACCAACTTCTTCTTGCTCCGTTGACTCCCTTTCTAAAGATCTTCGCTTTTGGATGTTCTCTAATCGGTTGAACCTTAACTCCTCTAAAACCCAATTCATCTGGTTTGGTACAAAGCAGCAATTATCTAAACTTGATTTCTCACTTCTCTCCGCTCACTTTCCGAACTTCTCATACTTTACAAATGTCCGCGACCTGGGGTCACCTTACAGGCTTAGACAGTTCACTAGGCTAACCTTTGCTTCTCATCTCTCCTTACTTACTCGCACTTGCTACTACCACTTGAGAAGACTGCGAGCTATCCGTCGATCAGTCTCTCCTGCCGTTTTCACTACCATTATCAATGCATTCATACCTTTGTGGCCTGATGCGCAAACCTAGCTCTGTCTGCATCTTCTCATCGACCTCTACGTTCTCTGAATCGGCTTGATCTGTTTGTTCCCCGGGTGAGATCTGCTGTGGATCAGGCTTGCTCTTTCGCTGTCGTGAGCCCATCCATATATGGAGCTCCCTTGCCATGGTGGTGCGTGAGACTCTACTTACTATGTTCTCTCTCTCTCTCTCTCTCTCTCTCTCTCTCTCTCTCTCTCTCTCTCTCTCTCTCTCTCTCTCTCTCTGTCTCTCTCTCTGTCTCTCTCTCTCTCTCTCTGTCTCTCTCTCTCTGTCTCTGTCTCTCTGCCTGTCTGTCTCTCTGTCTGTCTCTCTCTGTCTCTCTGTCTCTCTCTGTCTCTCTCTCTGTCTCTCTCTCTGTCTCTCTGTCTCTCTGTCTCTCTCTGTCTCTCTGTCTCTGTCTGTCTGTCTGTCTGTCTGTCTGTCTCTCTCTCTCTCTGTTGTTCGTCGTTTAAAGTATTTTCTGTTTACGCGAGGCTCACACGCTGATAGCGCCTCTGAATAGTTCGCACTGTGAGAGGCGCTTTATAAATTCCGAGATACAATACCATACCACACCAAATCACGGATGACGTTCACAGACTTCACATGCATCTAGTTTCAAAGCGTAGGCCTAACCTTCCCAGGCCCCATATTGTGTCGATTGCCTCTCTGTCTTTCTCGCAGTCTTGTTGTCAAGATCTTAAACCTCAAGACCAAGACCAATACCAAGACCTTGAACCTCAAGACCAAGACCAAGACTTTGAACCTCAAGACCAAGACCAAGACTTTCAACCTCGAGACCAAGACCAAGACCAAGACCTTGAACCTCAAGACCAAGACCAAGACCAAAAAAATCGCAATCAGGTCAAGACTTCTAAAAAATTGTCGAGTCGGAATATTCGCTATTTTAGTAAAAAAAACATGAGTCTTTTATTTTATTCAAGCAAATTAACTTTAAATGCAGAGATTTCCGAATTCGTATTCGAAAGTCCTTCATGCAAAATATTATTCCAAATGCCCTATGTATTTTATAAAAACCAATTCGCTAAGAACTTTCTGACCAAGATGTGCCTGGTGGGCCTCATAAAAATTCCGCCATGTGAAAAAAATACGTTCTACAGGTGCTGAAGTCGCTGACACACACACACACACACACACACACACACACACACACACACACACAGTAGCTTTTCAATCGCTGGTTGTAAATGTGCAGATAGTGAGTCCTTTTGAAATATTCCCATGGTTTATCATGCCGTCTGATACAGAATAACTGTTGCTGCTGCCAATGGGTTTTCCTGACCAACAAGACCAAATGATCCGTCCATAGATATTGGTCGTATGATGCAAGCAGGCTTGATAAATTTTTAAATTCTTGAATTTTGTTAAATGACTGTTCATATTGACAGCCGGTCTTGGTCTTGGTCTTGCGAGACCAAGACCAAGACTTTGAACCTCAAGATCAAGACCAAGACCAAGACCTTGAACCTCAAGACCAAGACCAAGACCAAGACCAAGACTTTTGGTCTCAAGACCAAGACCAAGACTTTTAAAAACGAACTCGAGTGCACTCGAGACCAAGACCTTGATCTCGAGGACAACAAGACTGCTTTCTCGAGTGATATCGCAAGGTTTTGCTTACGCTTTGCGTTTTCAGTTTGAAGCGATCATATTTTGATCTCAAGTGTTGTAGAAATGATCTTCTTCAAAGATAGGAACCAGACTTAATGACAGCAACTCGTTGCACATCCTACATATAGGTCTAGATCGAATGTCGTATTTAAAACTTCCATAAATTGCAGATAAGATTTCAGATAAGACAAGATCGCTGCTGAGGTTCTACTTTATTACCACAACCTTCGTACCATGCATTACAGGCCTGCATAATGTATATAATTGCGAACAGCCTACGTCTAGAGTGTTGCCTTATGTAACCATGTCTATTTATAGCCATTTGCGTCTGTGTGTCTGTGCGTTCGAACGTCACGTTGTAGAACAACAACGGACAGTTGAAGTGACAAACAGTCAACGGTGGCAGACAAACGGTCTGAATGACTGACTGACACACACACACACACACACACACACACACACACACACACACACACACACACACACACACACACACACACACACACACACACACACACACACACACACAGACACACACACAGAGAGAGGCAGATCTATGGAAACCGGTGAGTGGAGGAAGAGAAGGTCGCCCACTGCATCGTCTAGATAACCATCTGGTTATTCCTTATCAAAGATGACTAGCGTTTATTTATCTGCAGACCTGCTTCAGTCTCCATGGTTTCTACCCGTATGTTGGGCTTCCTGCAGGCCATCTGCCAACCGGCGTTTATGTCTGTCTGGCTGTCAGAATGAGTCAACCAGGGCTAAGACAAAGAGGACAGGGACTGTTGTAAATACTGGAAGCCTGTTTCCTTTTTGATCCATTCCTTCTAGTTTGCCTCATTTCGCTTAAAATGGCGCCTTCTCTGCTCATCAAATAATAATAATAATAAATAATAATAATAATAATAATAATAATAATCTTTTCTTTAATTAAGCGCCTGCAAACGCACTGCGCTGTACAGTGAACAACTGAACATACATACAATAGAAACGGCAGCCACGCAGGGCGCCTTACATACATGTATTAAATAGAAGCACATGATAACAGTTTTACAGGAGTCGAATATAACTGCTTATGCGGCAGCCACGTACAGCGCCAAATCACGGCCTACTATTCATTTAACCACCGCCGCCGCCTAGCGAGTGGAAGGCAGAATATGAATGGACGGATGATGGAATTCAAGGACAAGTAATGTCTAACACAACACGATTCCACGTCATCTATAAAATGGTTCCTTTATTAACTGTCCTAGATCATTCAATGACTGTTTTATTGCTACTACCTGTACTACTACCACTACTACTATTATTACCAGTACTGCTACCATTACTACCAGTACTAATGATACGAAATTTTGAAATTCGATTTGGTCTGTAATTCTGTCCTCTGTGGCAGATCTCAACTGTCGTTTAGCTTTTACCGATTGCCTATAATTGTCTAGCGTTGTCGTACATTGTCTGTCCAGAGGATTGTGATTTGGAATGCAGTTATACGTAGATGCGACCAACGATTTACCCCTTGTACATTACAATAGCGGCGCAATTAATGAGTTCGTGGAGTTCATCTAATTGTTAGCCTCTACTTACAGCATCCTGAAGAGCATCGTTACCATGAAAAGGCCAAGCTACAGATGTTATAACTTAACAAAGGTAACGGCAGATAGGAAGACAAAGGTATAAGGATGAAGGTAGCATATATTGCTCTACATAAATTCATCGAAAGCGGCGCTCGAGGTCGATTGATTGGATGAAAGGGTTGAGGTAAACAGATCACTCAAACTGCTCGACGTATTTCAAAACTCATCAACATCGATGATGTGTGTTTATATTCGACCATATAGTTAACCATGATGTGCCTATGAGAACTACTTCTACAGCACCATTATAGTTCTACATCGTATTGTATTTTTACGACATTAACAACGTCTCATATCCTTCTAACCAGTTGCTCATACTGCAGACTGACAGCATCCTCTGTGCAGCTTTGTATCATCAACAAATTTCAGAATTACATAGATAAGTGAATGACGGAGATGCTGTGTTTATTGTTTAGGATCCGGTAGCGAAGAAGACGAGAAAACGGGTTTCTTAAGTGAGGCACCCGACTCAAAAGACGACACAAGCGACGAATCACGGACCAAAGACGAGGAATCGGAAAGCAAAGTACCTTTCCTTAACGACGACAACGACGACGACAACAACGACGACGATGATGATGAAGCTAAGGAACAACTGACAGCCACACCGAATGAAAAGGACGCAGACGAAGACAAAGAATCACAAACAGAGGAAGACAAAGACAAAGAATCACCAACAGAGGAAGAGAAAGACAAAGAATCACCAACAGACGAAGATAAGAACGATTCCAAAGGATCCAACGAAGACTCCAACGAAGGAAGTGGAGAAGCAGAAGAGCAAAACATTGAACCTAGAACCGGAAGTGAGAAGGAACCAGGCAATCCGGAGAAGGAACGCCAAAACGGAGAAGACGATGGGACATCTAAGAAGGAGTCGAAAAGCAGCAAGTGGCAATATTACGGTGTATACGGTAAGTGAATATCACGTGTGACATCATTGATGTTAGGTCATGCCAGACAGATTAATTAATCTGTCAGACAGATTAATTAAGACGTAGATTAATATGTATACTATTTGCAGTCATCTTTTCGTTGTCGCCATCTACAGGTAAAGTGTTTCCATGCCATGTACTTGTCAATAGATCAAGCTATCTGCTCTTGTATGTAGATTAATTTGGCGAAAATGCACGCTGACATACTCAAAACAGCTTAGGTGCCTTATAAAGTGGCATAATTACAATATAGGCCTATCAAATTCACTCCATACTCGAATGGATATTTGTAAAGGTTAATATGTACAGTATTTGTCTATGTTCAAATGAAGTACTCTGTCCACAATAATAGGCCTTTGGTTAGGCCCAGTTAAAGGCTGTTGAGAACTATGGGCCCATGGTGATGGAAGACCTCCCCTTCGCTCTCTACCGCGAAATGGCTGCCAAAAGACTGGGATAGAGCCTATGTGCAACAGTTGTGAAAATCTTTTTTTATTTTTACCTTCCTTAAAATTCACGTTTTTACCATTTATTTTCAGGAACCTTTTTACTTCATTTTGAAATTTTGCATGTAACCTATTTAACATAATTACAAGAAGGTTGATGATTATGAAGATTAATCAAGAGTTAACTCGCTGGAAGAGCATACCAAGAAGAGCAGTCGTCCAGTCCGTTCCTTCAATGGAAGTCCCTCATGCAGTCCGTCCCTCTACTAAACCTCCACTCTGTCTGGTCTGTCTGTCTGTCTGTTTGTCTGTCTGTCTGTCTGTCTGTCTGTCTGTCTGTCTGTCTCTCTCTGTCTCTGTCTCTGTCTCTGTCTCTGTCTCTGTCTCTGTCTCTGTCTCTGTCTCTGTCTCTGTCTCTGTCTCTGTCTCTGTCTCTGTCTCTGTCTCTGTCTCTGTCTCTGTCTCTGTCTCTGTCTCTCTCTCTCTCTCTCTCTCTCTCTCTCTCTCTCTCTCTCTCTCTCTCTCTCTCTCTCTCTCTCTCTCTCTCTCTCTCTCTCTCTCTCTCTCTCTCAAAGTCTGTCCGACTAAGAGGTATTCTAATACGAGTGAGAACGAAATCGACGGCGGAAATGAAGAATAATTCTAATGCACAAACAAAAGCAATATCAGTAAAAGTCTAAACATGTCACAGTTATTGCGTAAGTTCCGTAGTAAGATGAATAATCCGCCAAAATGGCAGAGAGGGAGGAAAACAATCAACGTGGCTTCTGACATAGGCTTATGCAATGTTCTCATTATTAGGATCACTCAAAAGAAATGTTCAAGGTACTAAACCCCTCACCAATATTTGCACGTGGAAATGTTCTGGTAAGGCGTACGAATATCAAAACTATAGACCTACTTAAAATCGTTCGATACTCAAAACTTAAATTATAACATATTCAATAAACTCTCAGCATGGTGTAAGGCTGTAAGCCTACAATAATTCATTCAGTATAATTCAAGTGTTCTTTAGTGAATGATCCAAGTGTTTGTTTTGTTGACAATCAACTTCGGACACATGATCAGTTCAACATGCTTCATGCCACAAATCAAATATTTTATGTAAGACCTGCATTTTTAAAGTACATAGCCTGGGTTTTCAGCCGGCTATGCAGGCTTTCTTGCTCAGGATTTTTCTCTTATTTGTTTGAAAGGGCATGGTCTGGGCATTTAGGCCTACCATGTCTAGCTGTCATGAGCCTTATCGAATATGCATAATGCACCATGACCTGCAAACAACTCTGCAACAATTGGAGGACTGCGCGTGTAATCATAAAAGCTATCTTCTCCCACCCATTGCTTAGCCTACGACTTTCCTCGACAGGGTCACTTAAACTCACGTATGCCAGCCTTTCTGCTCTGTTCACCTCTCTCCGATTAAATTTCATTAACATGTTAAGACATTTAACTCTGATTTGTCTTAAGTTTCAGTTTCTGAATACTGAAAGGTGCCAAATCAGTCCACAATACAACAACACAATACAAATATTAATAATATATATTCTTTAATTAAGCTCCTGCAAACGCACTGCGCTGTACAGTAAACATGCATATAGTAGAAACGACAGCCACGCAGGGCGCCTTACATACATGTAAGTAGAAGCACATGATAAAAGTTTTACAGGAGTCGAATATAACTGCATTTAAGCGGCAGCCACACGGCGCCATCATGGCCTACTATTCATTTAACCACCGCCATCTAGCGAGTGGAAGGCTGAAAAAACCTGACGGAGGTCCACGAGGTTCGATCTTGGTACCTTCAGCTCTTCACGCCAGTGTGTTATCCATTACTCTACGGACCCCCCCACCGGACATGTGCAATTTAATCTAAATTTGAGTGCAATTGACTGTTGTACGCATTGTGTGACATTTTGCTATTCGAAGGGCCATCTGTAAAATTCTGTATACGGCACTTACTACTTTTTCGTCATTGAAGCAGAATATAGGGCCTAATGTATCGGTGATTTTAGGGCACTTGATGTCCGCTAAGGTTACTGGCTAAAGTGTGTTGTATATTTCAACTCTTTCTAACTAAACTTATTATAACCTTATTATATTGATATTCTTTATACATAGTAGACTATTGCATTCAAAATAAAATAGCAAATATAGTATTATATTTAAATACAATATGTCAAAATATATAATTCAGTCAACATGCTACTAAAAAGCCTAATTCATAAACCATATGTCATTTAGCATAAAGATTAATTTACTTTTTATAAGCTGTATGTTTATGATGATGATGATGATGATGATGATGATGATGATGATGATGATGATGATGATGATGATGATGATGATGATGATGATGATGATGATGATGATGATGATGATGATGATGATGATGATGATGATGATGATGATGATTATGATGATGATGATGATGATGATGACGATGACGATGACGATGACGATGACGATGATGATGATTAACTACTAGATGGCGTGATTATAAAGTGATTATGCCTGTTGTAAACGTGTGCGTGCACTTACTACTGACTACCAAAGGCTGTTGATAATAACTGAGCACACTGTAGGTATTTCTGTATTTTATGAAATTTAGTTTGCTAACATGGTGAATGGTGCATCATGCTGCTTTCGGATTTCAGTTCGCTGGTGTCATTAACAGTGATTATGGCTACCACAAATCTGGCTGGCTGAAGATCCTGTTGCTACTATCACCCAGTGCAACAAGTTACCGTTGCTGTGTGATGTGTTTTTATCAGATGAATTGTCCTCCACAACTGAAATCGAAGAAAGTTTAGAATATTACCACAAAGACAGATAATGTTCTGGAGTCTATTCATAATACTACGCCATAGGGTCCAGCTTACAGTTGAATTGGCTATAGTATTGTTTCAAATCACAATAACACGTATAAACTTCCAAATAGAGAAATACAAAAATTGAACGGATATTTAAAAGAATGGCTTGTGTTCTGGTGACAGTGTATGTGAATATGAGATAATGAATGAACATATAAACAGGATGCACATGGAGATAATCCTAGCCATTGATGTTGCAACTGAATGGATGCGAATGATTTGTTGGCAGGTCCTGGCAACTGGTCGAAGGAGTTCAGTGGCTGCTGCAGCGGTCATCACTTCCAATCACCGATCAACATAGTTCCAGAACAGGCTCAGTTCGACGACACTCGAGAAAAGATCACTTTCACGATGACACACAGCGAGGAAAAGTCCTACAGCGTGCTGTTTAATGACGCAAAAACAGGTCTCATCCATGCATACTTATCTGTAAAGTTAGACTATGTATTTGCAAAGGTTTTACATAGCGTGTGTACATAACTACATATGCTTATATAACATATGCCTTTATCTGCCGTTATAACTGCTCTTGCTGCCCTCTACTAGTCTGATCTTAATAGCGGCTGCCTAGCTAATTGCATAGGCCTACCTATTTCCATTATCAATAATATTTATTCATTGAGCTGTTTCTCCAACCGAGCCATATCCAACACAGCACCACGCCTCTGGGATGATCTCCCCCTGAATTCCGCAGTTTCTCAGTGCCTCCATCATCATTGCAACCTGTCCTTCATCCTCATCCTCATGTTCCTCTATCTATCACCCCCGGGCTTTCCACTCAAAACTGAAGTCTCACCTATTCAAGTACTCCTACCCTGACTCATCTGATCCTCCACCTTCCAATTCTTCTCGCCGTAAACGACATCCGCCTTGACAGCTGCTCTGCCTCTCCTGATCTGGTACCCTGGAAATCGGACTTGGACCTCTTTTGGACCACTTTCTGGTAACTCCCTGATCTGGTACCCTGGAAATCGGACTTGGACATCTTTCGGACTACTCTCTGGAAACTGATCTGGTACCCTGGAAATTGGACTTGGACCTCTTTTGGACTACTCTCTGGAAACCCCCTTTGATTTGGTTTGGCCTCTTGGAAATCGGTCTTGGACCTCTTTTGGACTACTCTCTGGAAACCTCCTCTGATCTGAATAGGCTGGTGTTCTGTGCTTGGCCTTCGAGTGGCGCTTTAGAAGTTTGGAGATTACGATTACGATTACGATTTGAACGACTATTTTTGACCGACCCTTTTCGCACGTCTTCTTGAGCGTATAGCAATCGATATATTTACACATTTGCCATAATGTGGTTTGTATGAGGAATAACGATGACCGAATGAACGTTGGCGATTAGGCTTCGTCTGGCTGTATACAGTGACAGCCAGTGTCTAAAATGCCGTTCAAAAACTCACAGAATACAGAGTCTATTAAGCACAGACTCGGACACTACACATTACGCACGTCTGAAATATATAAGAATTATCGAGGAAAATTCGCACTGAACGATGTAGTGTAGGCCTATTATTTTTTAGACTCGTCTTACTCGGTGGAAAGTATTATGCATATTGCACTACATAGAATATGAGACATAATTTAGGAATCAGACATTCTTTTAGATTTTTATGCATATAATTATATTAAATTATAGAGAAGCAATTTAAATAAATATTCTATTTAATTCTACCTAAGCGACACTGATAAATCTAGGTAATTAATTATTGTTGTACTGTAATGCATTTTTCGTATTTGCATTAGGGCTTGTATATGCAGATGAGATCTTTCGTGGTTACTGCAGTCCAGTGAGTAATCTAGACGTCTTTGGGGGGGGGGGAAGTTCCCCCCCAGGATTGATGTTTCCCCCCCAGAGGCGAGGAATATTACAATGTACAGACCGTCAGGGGAGGAAAAATCCCCCCCAGGATTGATGTGGATACATGGTTTTTCCCCCCCAGAGAGATGGATTCCTAAAAAAAAAGGTCATCAACTTTTTTCGAAGATGAAAAGTGGAATAATTTGGGAAAAGTCAGAAACTTTTTAAAGATGGAAGACAAAATTTTGTGTCAATTGTTTGCTCCCCCCAGAAACCTGGTTTCCCCTCCCAGACGAGGGGGACTAGATTAAACACTGACTGCAGTCTATAGTTGGTAGATGTAAATCCGGAGATTCCTTTTGATGAATGATTCTCTTCTGTAGAAGAAAAAAAGGTCAAGAAGGCTTTTAGGTTGACCTTTTCGCTTTAGTTCACCTCGTAGAATGTTTATTCCTAGAGTGCACTATACCGAAAGCAGGATTTAACAAGTCACGGAACAAGATAAATACTTTAGAATTCAAATAGACATTCGTTCGTTTCGATATTCATAAATTGTCGAACAGTTCGAATCCACATTGAGTTCGCACGGCACACACGGAAATGTGTTTTCACTTCACTTTCAATTGATTTCAATCGACATTTATTCGCTAAAACAACGATTTACTTAGGGCTATGTGAATTGTGGTCATTAGTTGCATTAGTGCATTTCTTGATTTAGCGAAAGTCATTTTTGAGAACATGGACATACGTGTCAATGGCCTGGACAAGATCTACCAAGTGGCCTGGGTACAGTTCCACTGGGGAACCGCAAACAACGCAGGCTCAGAACACGTCATCGCTGGCAACAGATACCCACTGGAAGTCAGCAATTTTCATTACTAACTTACTTAACTTAATGGATAATCATTAGCAGCAACAGTAACAGGCCTTACAACAGTAATAACAGCAACAAGATAAATAATAATGATGATGATTAATAAGTAGAAAATACAACAATTAGCAAAAGACGACGATGATATCGATGATGTCCGGAGAGGGGCATCAGCAGCATTCTGCTGATAATAATTATCATCATGATTATCATAATAATCATGATGGTGATCATGATAACAAGGATGATGAAGATGACGAAGATGTTGATAAGGATTATATTGATGATGATGACAATTACGATGATGATTATAATGATATTGATGATGATCAGACAGACAAACAGTCTGTTACTTTTCCAACGACTATTGGGCCCATGTTATCCTGCTGGCTGGTAGAGTTGAGCGCTGAATTGTAAATGAAAATTCTGCTGTGAAAAAGATAACGTCAATGTAATGACGAACGTTTCTACTGACAGATGCAGGCATTGTGCTACGACAAAGAGAACTTTCCGGATCTCATGGAAGCTGAATGGGTGGCTGGTAACACATCGTCTACAATTGTTATGCTGGCCACGCTCTTTGAGGTACTTCGATTGAAAACATTCCGTTCACGCAGCAACTAAAGATAAGCTGCTATTTCTTCTTCTTCTTCTTCTTCTTCTTCTTCTTCTTCTTCTTCTTCTTCTTCTTCTTCTTCTTCTTCTTCTTCTTCTTCTTCTTCTTCTTCTTCTTCTTCTTCTTCTTCTTCTTCTTCTTCTTCTTCTTCTTCTTCTTCTTCTTCTTCTTCTTCTTCTTCTTCTTCTTCTTCTTCTTCTTCTTCTTCTTCTTCTTCTTCTTCTTCTTCTTCTTCTTCTTCTTCTTCTTCTTCTTCTTCTTCTTCTTCTTCTTCTTCTTCTTCTTCTTCTTCTTCTTCTTCTTCTTCTTCTTCTTCTTCTTCTTCTTCTTCTTCTTCTTCTTCTTCTTCTTCTTCTTCTTCTTCTTCTTCTTCTTCTTCTTCTTCTTCTTCTTCTTCTTCTTCTTCTTCTTCTTCTTCTTCTTCTTCTTTGCCCTGCGTCTAGGATGTCTGGTCACACAGCTAACGTCATCCTACGTAGGCCCTATACTGTGTGAAATTCATTCCAAAACGTATGGGATACCTATTCCGTTTAAAGTTGCCGTTTCTTTGAATGCCTATCGTTGCCGAACACAAAACAGCCTCGTCTGCTTTGAGTTACTCATCCTGGCAGAAGAATCTTGCGACCTTTCACCGGAAGGTGGCGTCGTGTCATCTTTCCCACATGATTCCTTTGGTTTAACTTGTTTTCTCGCACTACTATGACGGGGGAGTCACTAAACTCCAGCACTGCGTGCGATTCGTCTGCCTTGTGTCTAATTTGCAATCAACAATATGTGCATCTTTTCCCACTTACTGGTCTTTCGAATTCATTATCTATATATGGAATAGTAGTCATTCAAACTGAGCAAGTCTAGGATAGAATGAAAATCACTTAAGTAGCTACGCTTTTCCACTTCGTGCAAATGGTTGTACACATGATCAATTCACTGTGTAACCTCAAATCTTTTAATTGTATGATCAGTGGCGGCGCGTGGATTTTTCAAAGGTGGCGCGAAGCAGCAGTGTGCTGCCCCCACCACCGTAAGGCGGCAAGACTATCTAATGAAATTTTGTCTGTGTTGTGTATGATAGTAGTTAGTACTACTAATTACTATCATACACAACACAGACAAAATTTCACATGATGCAGATCCGCTACTAGTGTCGCTGTACTTTTAGCTTTAGCAATTACGCAATTTCTTGAAACTTGAAAGTTGAAATAATTTAAACCATTAATATGTTTTATTATTTTTAAGAGGATTACCTAAATAAACAAGGAAAATTTGCATCAGTTAAGTCATGTTCATTAATTTGTTAAACGTAGGCCTAGGCTAATCTAGTCGAGTTGTTGTAGTTTTTAATTCAATCGCATTTATGATCCTGACATGGTGTAAGATAACTTAGGCTAGCTAAGCGTTAGCCTAGAAGCGAAGCCAACTCAATAAGTCAATCAATAAGCTTACTGTTACAGAAGGAAGCCTAATTACCTCGATAACATTCGAGTTTACAACAGCAATCCGCTATGAGCGTTCGTGTGACCTTTCTTACTCGACTTAGTTTTCTAAAAGAAAAGCAAAGCAAACGCCACCCATATTATCGCTCACGGCGCTGCCATACTGCTAATGGAGTGGCAATGCCACATTATCAATATAATCAAGCGCAATCATTATTTCTTAAAAGTAGGCCTAAAATTATCTAAATCAATTTCAAAACTAAGAAATTAAAGAAATACCTTGATGCTAACATGAACAGTGATTTACAGTTAACTGAGTTATGATATTAAAGTTTTATTGAAATTTCTCGCAACGAATTACGCAATAACTCCAAATGAAACACCACGGTGACGACAGGAACACTACTACGACATCGCTTAAGTAACTTAAATACTATACCGCACGAATCAACAACTGACCCGCCGAAAAAATATTCCAGGAAGCCAAAATGCCGCCCCTCTGAAGTGGCCGCCTTGTGCGACCGCACCCCTTGCACCCCCCACGCGCCGCTACTGTGTATGGTGATGTTTGGAGAAGTTCATTTCAAACTCAAAACAACGAAAATTTACTAGATTTGACCTATTCAAAAAGCGTTTGGCCCACTTACATAACATAACATAACATATTTTATTTGGTAACAAACTTTGAACAGGTCGCAATTCCATCAAGTGTTACCCTACATGTTTAGAAGGGTTACCCAAGAGACCCAAAAGGGGCCGAGGGTCCCGCTAGCCAGGGTCACCTGAGAACCTATAAATCATATATATCAAGATCCTATATATATATCAGCTCTCATTTGTGAAGAAACACACTGGCTTATAGGCATTCTAATCGCAGGAAACAAGTTGGCTTCTAACAACAAGAGTTCTTGTATTTGCTGGTTTCGATGATTTATGATCAGTTTATGTGACGCTGATGATTATATGCGCCTGAATAGGCTTACGTTTGCTGAGTAGCGAGCAAAGCCTCGTCCAAGGTTGTAAGGTATATCGATGAAGAGCGTCTCGTGATGATGTCCATGTTTGTCCTGTCAATACCAATTGACTCTTCATCCTGTCCTTTCGCCTGTCTATGTACATGGTCGCGTTCTCGTCTTGAATTTATTATTGACGCATACGGTTAAAGTACTTATAGTGATCTTTGTATGTCTGGCAATCTGGCTTCCCTGCATGAAATTAACGTTCATAATCAACTAGTAACTCATTGCATGAAAACGTGTTTTCAGATATCTAACCAAGACAATCCCCTGCTTAAGTCAGTCGTTGAGAATCTCAAATCAATTCAGTCACCAGGTCAGTTTGTCTACCAACAGCAATGCTGCAAAAAATGTCCATACGATGTAATGTAATGCAATACAATACAGTATAACCTATTGTAATGTAACGTAACCATGACTGTATCTAATGCAATTGCGACGTCCACCTTTACCACGGTTAACTGAGTCAGTCTGGCGCTGTAGATGCGAAGCAGTTCAGCTGAAGAGGGAATCCCGGGTCATTGGGAAAGAGAACTAAATTCACTTTTCTTAATGGAAATTACTTCTCAAAAACGCAGGTCATGTGTAACGCGATGTCAAAGCATTTCAAAGCTTTTTGTAACGCCCTCATATTAATATTGATCAATAGAGTATCCTAGGCGAAATTAATAACTTGGATGCCGAATGCCTGAGTCGCTCTGGTCAAAACGCAGCACGGCACATGTTAGGTGAATCCATAACCTACATCGAGGAAACACGATTATAAAAAAGTCCTAATTTAAGTTTCAACACATATGCTTTTAGTAGCCTTTCATTTTCAAGATAGCCTGCTACATGTGTGGCTTTGTATATTTGACCTCTGCCCCTGCATGTGTGCAGAACTGTAACTGCAATCCAGCGCAACATCGGATTCAAGAGGGTGGAATGGCCTTCAATTAGAAGCATCTATACCTTGAAGGATATCTCGACGAAAAGGCAGTCGCGGGACCAACCATGGCATCTGTTCCATGCAGGGTGCCTTAAGCTGCCGAGTGGAGTCGTCATCCTATGAAATACTGCATATGTGACGCAGCTGGGACATGGAAATACTGTCCATCATCCAGTGAGCCTGGCTCCCAATGCCTAGTTGTTGACCTCGGGAGAGGAAGAAGGCTATGGATTCTAAGACGGTCTCCAGACAGATAAATTCGGCAGAGCGAGAAGTTTGCATGGACATATTACGTTGTATCTACCGGCCAGTCACCTACATTACGCTTCCAAAGTCCCTTTCTTCCTAGCTCACTTTCAATAACTTATCCAATTCTCTACGGAAACTCTTTGTTTCTCTTCCCTATATGCATTACTACCCTCTTTACTACAAAGTTAAAGAGCACCCGAACTTTTCGTAGTATCCCCACTTCATCTTCCTCAACCACTGCTCTACATAGTTTTGTATCACCCCCAAAACTAGAAAGTCTGGACAAAATCCCGTTAACTATGGCATTAATAAAAATTATGAATAGCAGTGGCCCATGAAACACTGATTCTCGTGGTACTCCACTTAACACTGTCGCCCAGCTAGCATCACTTTCTGAGTGCATCTCTAAATTTCCGTGGTAGTTTTCCATTCTGCATTCATTGACTCACTGAAGTGTCATTCATTTGAATATCGCGGCATTTTCATATTGCCAGTGGTCTACTCCTGTCTAGGATTAGGAAACATCTGATTGGCCAAGATGAAGGGAGCAGAGTGGCTTCACCTCGGGAGATCAACAATACACCGTTAACAGACAGATTCAATCTCGAAGATCATTTCGACAACCGCTGTGTGTTCGATCAGCCTTTGACTCAATGGGTCGTGCTGCCATCTGAAAGCTGTCACACGAAAAACTGGAGATGATAGAAAGGTCTACGTTGGTGATGTAATCTTGGAAAGATTCAAAAATGGATGAGGGAGCGCGACAGAGACGTAGACTGGCTCCAGACCTGTTTCTAAACTCTGCGGACGAAATCATAAAGCAGATAGTTGAGTAGAGGCACACCCAACTGCATGCATTGGGTCGAAGTGGTTCACTGATCTGGATTATGCTGATGGTATGGCTCTTCTGTATTTTACATTTCGGGCTAGAAATCTACAGGGCCAAGACAAATTTCTGGCTACGGTGGACCCGTGGCCAATTCTAGATTACCTACAGGTGGCAGATAATTAGAGTTCATGGTTTTCTTACCTCGGTTCTCACGTTGAAGCCGATAGTGGCACGCACAGCCGTATGCCTCAGGCTGCATGAGACAAAGAAGAACTTTGTTCTAACCAATAACCTGAAGGCGTAGCTTGAAGTCTTTGCACAGCAAATCGGTGTCTGAGGAGAATACTGTGCATTTCCGTGCAATACGAGTGACGTTACCAATGCGGAGATCTGTCGACGTAAGATACACGTCTCAGGGTCGAACGAAGTTGAATCAAAATAGGAGATTCTGAGTGCTTGGACAAAATCGCCGAGAACCATGCGAGAGCTGTCACAGCTATGATATTCCCTCGAAGTGGTTTGGAAAGACCAGCTGGATGCCCTCGCCACACATGGACACAAGTGATGGAACTGGTCAACGCTCTCTGAATTTCCAACTATACATACTTCATTAAGAAGAGTAAAGCATAGAGCCAAGCATCGTACTATGCATACTTCATTAAGAAGAGCCAAGCATAGAGCCAAGCATCGTTACTATACATACTTCATTAAGTAAAGCATAGAGCCAAGCATCGTATGCCATGTTGTCGAAATGACAACGCTGCAGAAAGGGATACACCACACGTGATTATGATTTTGTTCAAAACGATCTCGGCATTGCTAGCTACGCCGCTAGTGTATCATGGTGCCTGTAGGTCCCTGTTTCTACTGGGTATGAAAAGTTGGAGGTACGGTACTTTCCAGTTAAGAAAGTGGGGATACGGGAACCCCTCCCAAATTTACGCCTATGAAGGTATGGACCAAAAGAATCACAGAGAACCACAGTTTCTTGCAAGCATTTTGACGACTTTTAGTCAGTGGCGCTTTTCAAGGCCAAATGCTACTCACTTATTGTCTTCAAAATTTCTGCTTAATTAAAGATATTTCGGTAAATCACAGAAGTCGTGACCGAAATAAGAGTTACACGAATCAATGTCTGTATGGGAAAATGTCATCTTCAATGAGACAACCCATTTCGAACAATAGTGGATTTTATCCAGTACTTTTTTCCTGGAAAGAAAGGTTCTGGTACGGAACAATAGGTTCCGGAACGGAATAATTATTAAGGGCGAGCTAAATTCCAGAGAAAAAAGGGGTTGGCGGTCGAGGGGTCTCAATAAACACTGAAAACAGTTCAAAACACTTAAATTAAATTAAATTGACTAAATTATTATTTTTATAATAGAAATAAATATATTATTTTTAGTACCTGAAAAAAGGTGCCGTTCCGGCGCGTTCCGGCTGAAAAAAGCACTGATTTGATCTAATTGAAGTGATTTAATGTTAAGGTCAAAACATCTCCATTGAGTCTCTGGATTTGAAAAGTCTGCTTCCGAAGAAAAGTGAATACTTCTACCGTTATTCTGGCTCTCTGACATCTCCACCTTGCCAAGGAGGAGCTGAATGGATCGTCTTCCACGACCACCAGACTATTTCACCATCTCAAGTAGGCCTATGTCGCCTGATTTCCCGTCTTAGATTTGTTTAATTTTTACTAGCAAATATGAGCAGCACAATATATATAGGGATTGTAAAATGTTTCGACTTATGAGCCACTTGTTAACTGTCCAACTCCACATCCCGACAAAATTTTTCGAAAATCGTGTTAATTGTCCACTAGATTAATACATTTTGACGCTGCAGTGTCATAATACGAGGTCTTCCCAAACAGAGTCTCCTGGACTAAAATAATGTCTCCTTGTAGAATATACAAAATATAGGCTTAGCAGCAATTGTCATTAAAATATTTGAAACAATTAAGAATTATTATCATAAATTATTAAAGCCGAATATGACGCCTTATTTAGTTAAATTACAACTAAAGACTATCAATTACAATAGCTTAAAGATTGAGAACCTCGTCCAGGAGAGAAATCTGTGTCAATTCGAGTTGTAACTCCCAAAACCTTCGACGAAGCAGGACTAAGCTACTTAACTTTGATACATTTTGATTTTCAATATTTCATTTCAATATTTTATGTTTTTCCAATATAGCCTAATCATAAATAGTTCTTGAACGAAGTTTTAAAATTATCAACCTAAAATTATTATTAATTTTAACAGAAATGTGACTTTATATCTATAAAGGGAGAAAAGACTTCCGGGAGAGAGTTTATTTCAACGGTGTACGAAATAAATTTCACCCCAAATCTTGTTTAAAAGTATAGTCTACGCGGGGTAAGTTAGGCTTATTCAAAAATAGAATTGCAGGGATATTCTGTTCCGATATAATAATAATAATAATATTTATTCTTTAATTAAGCGCCTGCAAACGCACTGCGCTGTACATGTACATGTTATGCGATAAATCTTAACTAGTACTAACAGAACAGACAGCCTGCAATACACGGCGCAAATTGCAGCCTACAAAACATGTCCGCCTATGGGACTCGATCTCTGTACCTCTCGCACTCTACGCCAGATGTTATCCAATGCGCTATCCAGTAGCCATAATCTCAATCCACTCAACTACAAGATATGGAGCGTCCTTCAAGAACGTGTTTATCCCAAACCCGCGTATACGCGACATTGAGCATCTGAAACAGCGAATTGTGCAGGAATGGAATCGTTTTGATCAAGAAATTGTTGATCGTGCAATCAATGAACATTGGCGAGATCGCCGTAGAGCATGTACTCGAGCTAATGGCGGGCATTTTTAACATCAACTTTGAAGGACATTTGATTCAAATTAATTTAAAAAGCCGATGTCTTGATGTTTTTGTCGAATTCTAAATTTTAATAAAAATAATTTTAAAAATGACTTTTTACATGTTGAAAAGTTCGAATTTTGTTTGTCCAAATTTGAATGTTCATAACTTTTGACCCTGTTGACAAAAATTGATGAAATTTTCGAAAAATATTGATAATTTATCCCTCTTTCAACGTATGAAATTTTATTGAATTATATTTAGAATTGACAGATTTATTGCCAAAACAAAAAGGGTATCAGTTCAATTGAGACACAGTGTAGATCCAAATGTTCAGTTAAGCGCGAGGCAACGATCAGCTTAATATGGCGCTTTGTGGCTGCATATAATTAATACCATCTAGGTGCATAATGTAATTCCGTATGTTATTTACTGTTACTGCTTCCAGGTAGCAAAATTCCGTCAGCTGCATGAAGAAGATTTTGAAGACGGAACTTACAGTACAGTCGACTACAACTGGCGTCCTGTCCAACCGTTAAACGGTCGTGTTGTTACTCGAAGTTTTCCGATTCCGAAGAAGGGGAATCCCAGCACTCTGAAGTCTAGCCCTATAAGAACGTCCAATTCATCTTCTCATTGCAGGCCAGCGATAGACATTTCCGTATGCACATTGCTCTTCATGTGGAAACTGTTCCTTGGTTAGAGCAGAGTGTTGGACATGTTAGAGCTCATGTTATCACAAGTTACTGAGCTAGAGTTAGGGAATTCACCACAGGCAACGGTTGGTTCTCACAATGTTTGCAGTTTTCCGAGTGAGGAGCGCGTCTTCTTAATTCTGTCAGCGTACAGGGGAAGACAAACTTAACTGCCAGAAACACAAAACTAGATCTTTTACAACAGGCGATGTAGGGCCCACGTGCGTTATAGGCTGCTGTCAGTTTAGTGACAATTAGCAAATGTTTTATATATAGGGCCTACTGCTTTGTTTTATATACGATATCATTCCTTAATCATTATGACTTGATTACTGACAATCTAATAATAAAAATTTCTTCTCTTTTATAAGTCAGTCTACGAAAACAAACCTGTTTCACTATCGAAGAAACCGGATGTAATAATAAGGAATACATTTTTTGTCTTTTATGAGGGCCAATCGAGTTCAGCATTGTTTTCTAATCCTGTGTAGGCTATGTATGTATCTGTGTATGCTGTATGTAAGTTCCACTGACAACCCATCAATACAGCACCGAGAAAACATTGTGACTATGAACAGAGCATTAGAAATAGAGAAAGATTCAAACAAAATTGCAGTGGTTGTAAGTTGTGTCCTAAAAATGCCACTACATTATCTGCTACTTAGGCCTAATAGCTGGTGTACTTCTTAAAAGCTTTCATTTTGTACTTCTTAAAAGCTTTTAATTTCTGTGTGAAATAGAAAGCAATGCAGAGGAAGGATTATATAGTATCTACAATCTGTATTTCATCGGCCTATATGTTAACTGCAATTGGAACATCATATGAACCAACGATACTCCTTGTGAAGACCAGAATTATAGGCCTACAATTAGAACATAGTGCACATCCTCGTACATCTCAGTACATAATTCTGCGCTCTCGAGATCCATATTTGTTATTCGTAATTTATATAATATTGCCTCTTCAAGACAACTTATAAGAGGTGCTCCCACCTGACAAAATATGACCACAATCAGATTGGTCTTCAATCTGTAGCCTAACTAATCCAGCCAGCACACACACACACACACACACACAAACACACACACACACACACACACACACACACACACACACACACACACACACACACACACACACACACACAAGGCCACTGTTTGGCAGACCTCGGCGAAGGATTGTACATCCAACATCGGCTCATAAATTATATTTGATCCAACTATCGGTCAATAACATGGTCCAAATAGTTTAACCCTTGAGTTACAAGCGATCGCCAACGTCAGTTCGATGACGGGGGCCATTATTATTTGACCTCAAGCAGCAACAGGTCAAACCGAATCGTTAGCTTCTCAACCACCGTTACAGCCTCGGTTCTCTTGTGTCTGTACATATACGTATCGGTTCAAGTTCAATAGGGTCTCTGACACTGACAGCCATCGTAGCCACGTGTCTTTGGACCCATATTATGCTCATATTTGGATAAATACCATTTGTTATTTATTTATTTAATTTATTCCGGATATTTCTATAGCGCCTCTCGAAGTCAACTACTACTCGGAGGCGCTCCCGACTACAGCATTTGATACTGTGCCGGAATTTTCACGCCGAAGCGCCACGAGCAATTGCGAGTGAAGGACTTGCCCAAGGTCCGTACGCAGCGGCTAGAGTGGGATTCGAACCTGCAACCCTCCGGTCACAAGGCGCCGAACTTACCACTGAGCCACCACTGGCTTCCACTGCTGATGTTCCACCACCAACATTCTCCTCCACTTATGCCTCCTTTGATGGCTTTCGGCCCATCTCGGAGGATGAACTTCGTCGTGTCATAAATTCCTCTAATAATAAATCATGTGAACTTGACCCCTCCCACCGTTCGTCATTGTTACTGTTTTAGATGCTGTTGCCCCATTTTGGTCTATACTTTTAATCGGTTCCTTATTGAAGGGTCCCTTCAGGCATCACAAAGCGAGCACTAGTTCTTCCTACTCTAAAAAAGCCTAACCTTGACTCCAATGTTTGTTCAAACTATCGCCCGATTGCTAACCTCACCTTTCTGTCTAAAACACTGGAGCGCCTAGTTGCTACACAATTTCTTCCCTGTCTTGAACAATCTTGCCTTCTCCCTTCTTGTCGATCTGGATTTAGGCATCCCATTACACTGAAGCTGTCCTTCTCTCCCTCCTATCTGACATCTACCTGGTTATGGATAAGTCCTGCCATACTCTTCTAGCTCTCTTTGATGTATCGTCAGCCTTTGACATGGTCGATCATGAGATTCTTCTTCGCCGTCTTCAAATATCGTGTGGCTTATCTGGTCCCCCTCTCTGCTGGTTCCAATCCTATCCTACTGACCGGACGCAAAGAATGATCATGATACCTCAAGAACGCCCTGGGTTGGGATTAAATTTGGTGTCTCCCAGAGTTCTGTTCTTGGTCCTATCCTTTACATTCTTTTTACCTCTGGCATTCACTCTCTCTTCTCTAAGCACCTTGCATCTAGCCATCTCTATGCTGATGATGTGCAAACTTATGTTCATGGTCCCCCAGCTGACCAACTTCTTCTTGTTCGAACCATTGAATCCCTTTCTCAAGATCTTCGCTCTTGGATGTTCTCTAATCGGTTGAACATAAACTCCTCTAAAACCCAACTCATTTCGTTTTATACAAAGCAGCAATTATCTAAACTCGATTCGTCACTTTTCTCAGCTCACAGTGGCGGCGCTACCATGGTAGGTCAATTTTGACCTGCCTATTTTACTCTTGACCTGCTTTGTGACCTACTGCTGTGTAAAATTCTTTGGAATTTTTAATATCTTTTATTACATTTAAAACATCAGCATCTGTCCCATAACATCACTAGTGCGATTATTAGATCTAAACGACTTTTAACGTTTTATCTGGTATGTCAACAGAAGTCTGTGTTGTAAACTCTAAAATGAAAATGCTCAAGTATTCTTTGCCGCCGTTGCGTCAGGAATTTGTGTAATTAAATATAACGGTGTATGGTCGATTAATTCGCGAAACTAACCTAAATTTTCAGTTGTTTGCAACATTACGAGTTGCATCATTACTATATACTTCTATACATTAGCAAAGGAAGAAACAAATAACAGTGAGTCGCTGCAACATTGACGAGTTCTTCGAAAATAAATCAAACTAAAACATTTCTTCGACCTGCTGCTGAATAACCCCCAGCGACCTCTGCTGAAATTGTATATGTGGCGCCGCCACTGCTTTCCGGCCTTCTTATACTCTACGAATGTTCGCGATCCGTCTCTCCTGCAGTTTTCACTACCGTTATCCATGCATATATCTGTTGCCGCATTGATTATTGTAATTTTTCACTGGTAGGCCTTCCGAAAGTCCGTCTTTCTGCCCTTCTATCGGTAGGCCTACTTAACGCGGCTGCTCGCCTCATTGCTAATCGTTCTCGATTCTCGTCCATCTCTACTTACATGACTGATGTCTTGCATTGACTTCCTGTCTCTGCTCGTATCCACTTCAAGATCATAACACTTGTCTCTAAGGCGCAACAGGGCTTAGCTCCAGCCTACCTTTGTGACCCACAGATGCGCAAACCTCTCTCTGCTTCTTCTCATCGACCCCTGCGTTCTCTGAATCGGCTTGATCTGTTTGTTCCCCGGGTGAGGTCTGCTATGGCTCAGTCTCGCTCTTTTGCTGTCGTGGGTCCATCCTATGGAACTCCCTTCTCTTGGTACTGCGTGCCATGGGCTCCTACTTACTAGGTTCTCTCTCCCTCTCCTTCTCCCTCTCTCTCTCCCTCTCTCTACCTCTCCCCCTCTCTCTCTCTCTCTCTCTCTCTCTCTCTCTCTCTCTCTCTCTCTCTCTCTCTCTCTCTCTCTCTCTCTCTCTCTCTCTCTCTCTCCCCTCTCTGTTGTTCATCGTTTAAAGTCTTTTCTGTTTCCGCGAGGCTCACATGCTGAGATGCTGAGCGCCTCTGAATAGTTTGCACTGTGATACAGTGCATATTTTAAGGAATTTAGACTACTGGGACAAAATTTTTCAACTCGTCTCTTCAAAACTTTTTCATCTCCCCGAAAAAGTTGATGACCTTTTTTTAGGAAGTCATCTCCCCAAAGAGTCACCTCCAGAAAACAGTTGATGACCTTTTCTTAGCAAAATTCAGCTCCCGAAAATTTACTACTGGGGCAAATCTTAAAACTCTTGCAATATTTTGTCCCACTACTTATATTTTAACCATACATTGCCTGGGGCAAATCAGCCTAACTACTGGGACAAATCCTAACACTACTGGGACATTTGTCCCACTAGTTATACAGTTAAAATATGCCCTGCTGTGATAGGCGCTTTATAAATTTCCAGATACCATACCATACAAATTTCACAATGAGCATCACGTTTAGCGATGCTTTCTATGCTGGGAATAACTACAGAAGTTCAGGACATGGAAATTCTAGCCAAGTCGACAGATCTTCTGAGGTGAACACGAGACGATTTAATTTGAAACTTATGAAACAATATTCATTAACGAACTTGAAACACTTTACATTTTGACACATTATAATTCTAATCTTAGGCTTATTGCTTGTCAATCATATCATTAGCATCACTGCATTGGAACTGCGACTGTCTTATTAAATCAAGTTACACGTGTAACCACTAACCATGCAGTGTCAAATCTTAACCAGCAACTGTTTTCTCGTCGCTGTATTGTTATGGATTTTGATCTCACTGATTTTTTGTAACAGCAACAATGAATCAATAGAAAGAGTAGAGACGAATGCGACAGAGGGTGCGAACGCACATTACGCGCCTTGCATAGCTACGCAACTGCAGTGTCATTACTAAGAAAACGTACACGTGGAATAAACGTCGTACTCCCTGAATTACGCCAATAATATCAAACATTCGACATACAGCGAAACTATACAACGAAACTATCTACACTGTGTCCCGATGAAAAGTAGACCCCAAGAAAAAAGATCATAACTCGGTCAAAACGTTTAGCATTTGCCTGAAATTTTAGAAGCAACAACACTAAATGGTAACGCCATTTGGAAATGTTGGTGAGTTTGTCAAGTTCATCAACATTTGAGATGCAGTACTGAAAAGGGGAAATTTCCAACACACAAATTTTTGACAAACGTTTAGGGGTCTACTTTTCAACGGGCGGCTACTTCACATTCAACAAGACAGTGCCCCTGCAAACCGAGCACGTGAGACCATTGGTCTGCTGTCCCGGGAGACACCGACTTCATATCCCCGCAGCTGTAGCCGCCCAACAGTCCAGACCTCAACGCAGTTGACTGTCAAATCTGGAGTGTATTGGAGGTGCGCGTTTATCGTTCCCGCATTCGTGACGTCGATCACCTGAGGGCGCGTCTGAGTGAATAGTGGCAGCAGTTTGACCACGTGATCATCGACCGGGCCATCAAACAGTGGCGTCCACGTCTACAGTCGTGCGTCCGTGAACAAGGAGGACATTTGAACACCAGCTCAAGCTGAACTTCACTTCCTTATGGCTCTTGTATGTTGGAAATTCCCCCTTCTCAGTACTGCATCTCAAACGTTGATAAACTTGACAAACTCACCAACATTTCCAAACGGCGTTATGATTTGGTGGTAATATGGCTACTGTTGTCGTGTTCAAAATTTCAGGCAAATGCTGTAAGTTTTGACCGAGTTATGACACTTTTTCTTGGGGTCTACTTTTCATCGGGACACAGTGTATGTTCCCCAACCGTTTGCGGGGTTTATGACATTGGGTAGACATTGGCCTAATGTATAGGCCTACGCATACTGGCTGAGAAGTGACATCAATGTTAATTAACGACAACAGGTTCATCTCTAAGCAGAGGTCAATGCTGCATATCTGTCACACGCACGTATGGCCCAACTACGAAGTTTCATTCGTGTTCAGAGTTCCTGGGTCCGTGTTGCATTTAAAACGAGAAATGACGACAGCCAACTGAAAGCGCAGCACACGGGTACACTCGCAGACTGGCACTTCCTCGGCATCATCAGGATATCCCTCATGTCACCATATCTATAGCTGTGCAGGATGAGTAAATGAGTATAAATATTATGTAGACTGACTGATTATAAATATACTAGTGTATTTGCCCGTCATATTATGACGTCATATTATAGGCCTATATGTATCGTTGGTTATCGCCGTCGTCAAGACCGCCGTCTTGACAAACGTCTTGATAAACGATTTATGTTTCACAATAGAACAGAACCCGTTTGTGACGTAGCGTCCCCCGACAGAAGGACACTATAATAGGCCTATAATAGGGCCTATGACGTCATAATATGACGGGCAAATACACTAGTGGATATTATATGTATAGATGGACTGACAGAAGACGTAGAGAGTCGTAGCTGGTATATGAATTACCAGCATAACTGTACAGCTGGGTCTGAGTCGACGAGGAAGGCGACAACAGCTGCGAAGCGAGATAGGCACAGCGACCGGATTTGGAATGACCAAAAAAGGGAATGAAGAGATGAACAGACCGGCGGGAAAGAATAGCGGGAAAGAAAGAGATGACCAAATAAGGATGGAATAGGCGACCGGAAGTTTGGTAGTCGTGCCTTCTCGGTCTTAGAATCCATAGAATGGAACAGTGTTCCACCTACAGTCCGTCAATGCACATCTGTTTCCCAATTTACATCTAAATTAAAGATTCATCTATTTACATTGTTCTATGACTAGGAATGTAGCGCAACGCGCTCTCGTGCAAGGTTTGTATTGTTAAAGCGCGCTATAAATGTTTAGTTGTATTGTTGTATTGCATTGTATGGGTAGGAGCAGGAAGGGAATAGAAAGAGGGCAAAATCTGGAGTTGGAATTCACTCTCGGAAGGCGTCAGGGTCGATACAAAGGACATCGACGACTGCAGGAATGAATGAATGAATGAATGAATGAATACTCGTTTATTGAACATCAAAGCTGACATAACGCAAGTAGAACAAGCTACAGGGTCATAGTCTCACGAACAGCTAACGTCAGTAGGCATTCTTGTAGAGAATACGGGGTATAAAATTATTATATCGTGTTTTTCGGGTAGGGTAAATTTATGCGGTCTTAATCGGAGGTTTTGTCCACTGCTGCGGAGGGAAGGGAGCAGGTCACGCAGCACATGATTAGGATCCCTCACGATAGCAAAAAATTCGTTCGTCTGACTTACTGACCAATTGGTTGAATCCACTCTCGAGGAAGAGACTGCAACGACGGCTGACCAAGACGGGCAAAGGGTCGATCCAGGTCAAGAAGTTAGGTCGACAGACCGAGAGTTTAGATATAATCAGAAGTTCTAATAGTCAAATAGTAGTAGATTTCTGTAAATATTCTATAGATTAAACGATGAACTAACATATATGCCTACAAAAGAGACGCGTGCTTTAGGTCTGCTATAGTTTGAACTGTAAAGAACGCCACGCAACACCGAAGAGACGTAAGGAAATCGCACCACTGCGAACAAGAATGTTGCTGAGAGTGGTGCTCAAGTATTAAGTTAATGAGCAACAATCATTCAAACATTACACTCTATACGGCCTCAATGATGTTTCGGATGCGTTTATGTCTGAAGATAGATTGTGCTTAGTTAGAAGTTATTTGTGATGAGTCGATGACTGTTCGCCAGTTACTTCCATTGGAATTCGGAATTGTATTGTTACTATACCAGTTCTTGTAATAGGACTTTTTCGCAATAAAATTAGACAGTTTTCAATTCCTTATCGTGGACCGTCTGTATGGAATTCGCTGCCGACTCTTTTGACTAATGTGCCTACACGAAGCATTTCAAAAACTAAAACAGTATCTTCTTGACTTAGAATGCACCTAGTAGGCCTACTTTTATCGTATAAAATGAGCACTGTTGCAATCTTTTATGTAGCTACTGAGGGTTAACAAATATCACCGATGCTGCTATGTGTACAAATGAAAATTGTAGGAAAATCTATTGAATTAATTCATTTTGTACTTGAATTTGGTACTTGGTGTCAATAAACGTCTTGTCCTGTCTTTGGACATTACGAAAGTGTATCATGTATAGGGTGAAGGTTACACAGCAAACTCTGCGTTGTGAATCCGTTTCACAATAAACTGCTTTCTCCTCTGAAATGACTATTCTTTTCTCATTCTTTAAGTGTAACATGCGCTTGATTAAAGAGTCACATAATGATCTTCTTTCGACCTATTGGCGTAAACCAAACCGCAACAATCAACTTGCTCTTCTCACTTCCCTAGTTCAACCCGCTGCTACAACGTAACACCCGACATGAAAGCAATATCTAAAGAACCCAACAGAATCAGCCGTGCAGAAGTTGGGTCGGTCGCATGGGGCTATTTATAGCTTGAAACTGCTTTGATAAAGCAGCTTATCAATCACTTGACCATCAGACACTTGATAAAACGTGATTGACAGCAGGACAAAGGAAACTCTTCAATGATCCCCGAT